>JAJPUD010000007.1:0-58408 GCA_023553655.1 Myrmecobius fasciatus | reverse complement strand
GCATTTACCACTAGAGTTTGTACCAATAAAGGCTGGTTGGCCATCTAATCTAACCCAAGGGATTATAGAAGAGATTCCTGAATGGGAGAGTTATTTGGTTTACATGAAGTCTAAATCTAAATTATCTAGATTTCTAAATCTAAAATTTTGTGATCATATGATTCTGGCAGAATAAGGCTATAAAGACTACTAAATAAAGAAAGACATTTTATTATAGCCTATAGACTCTCCACATTTGCAGAAAAAATAGGGTATAATATGCTAGGAGATAAACAGAACTAAAACTAAATATAAAACATGTAGAGTGATGTGCTGGCCCTCCAAAATTCAGCTTTTTTGATTTGTTTTAGTCTCTTCCTTGGGAGGGGGCGAGAGGCAGTAAAGTTTCAATGTCTGAGTACCCACACAAAAACAGTAGAGATACAACGATAGTGAATTATATATTGAATAAAGGGCATATGAAGAAAACCATGCATTTCAAAGCAGGATTCTATTTTAAAGCTTACAAGACATCCTATCTCATAGACAGGTGATATAACATTCAAATCAAATTTATTCTTCTGTTCTATCATGAAAGAAACATGCAGATTTGTAACCTGACTCATGCCAAAACAGTTAACAAAAAGCAAAGGCAATGCACAATAAAATGGGGTCAACAAATGCTCTTACTTTCTGCAGATAAAAAACCAGATGTATAGCCACACACATTTTACTGATCCCATTTTAATAAAAAATAAAATTTAAATAAAAATACAATAAACAAATCCTATCTATATATCTCTTCACTAAAATTCATTATAAAGGTTGAAGGAGAAACATATTAAATAATAAAGTTTTTTCTTATGTTCCTCAAAATATCCTTTGAATATACAGTACTACCAAACGTAATTTTATGCAATTATCAATCATCCTTAAATTAGTTGTGCCAAGGAAATCTTATGAAAAACTCAAGAGCTATTTTCAAGTATTAATGAATGGTTCCTCAGTGTCAGACTGGCCAAGATGACAAAAAAAATGATGATAAATGTCGGAGAAGATGTGGGAAAACTAAGACACTAATGCATTGTTGGTGGAGTTGTGAAATGATCCACCCACTTTGGAGAGCAATCTGAAACTATGCTCAAAGGGCTATCAAACTATGTATAACCTTTGAGCCAGCAGTGCCATTACTGGGTCTGTATCCCAAGGAAATCATGAAGGGAAGAAAAGCACTCACATGTGCAAAAATGTTTGTAACAGCTCTATTTGTGGTAGCAAAGAATTGGAAAATGAATACATGCCCATCAATTGGGGAATAGCTGAATAAGTTATGGTATGTGAAAGTAATTCAATATTAATGTTCTATAAAAAAATTTATTAATAGGCTTATTTTAGAGAGGCCTGAAAAGATTTACATGAACATGCTGAGCAAAACAAGCAGGACCAGGAATACATTGTACACAGTAACAGCAAAATTTTGTGATGATTAACTATAAAGACTTGGTTCTTTTCAGCAGTTCAGTGATCCAAGGAAATCCCAATCAACTTTGCAAAAGAAAGAGTACTACAAGAGACTGAATGTTAATCAACACATGCTATGTTCAATTTTTTTTCCCCTCTCTTGTGGTTTTTCCCTTTGTATTCTGATTTTTTCTTCCAGCATTATCCATAAAGAAATGTATATTTAAAAAAAAATCAATTAACATGTATAACCAGAAAAAAAATAAAGCAATAAAAAAAATATATAATGTTCCTCAGAAGACTTTTCAATTTTATACAGGCAAAATTTAATCAGATGCCATAGTGATCATTTTGAGAATCCTCTTTATGTAGAGCAGCAGAAGCAAATTAAGTATCTGATGGGTAGAATAGAACTCCCTGGAAAGTAAAGCTTTAGTATATCTATATAGATGTGTTATATACCAGTAATCTTTCAAAAGAAATACAGAAATAATCTAGCACAGTAGTTCCTAAACCATGAACCAATATTAACTCATTAATACATAAGCTTTCTTTTTTTCCTTTCCAATAATAGTCCGTGATTTCATAAGCAGTATGGCACAGTTGAAAGAAAAATTAAATAAGAAATGTGTGGCTCTGGGTCAATGATTAATCACTGAGTTTCAGCTTCCACATCTATAAAAAAGAAGAAAAAAAGCACATGCAACGCTGACCTCAAAGGATGTCTCTGAAGAAATGGGATAATGTATGAGAAGCACTTTGTAATCTTTAAACATTAAATAAATAGCAGATATTATAATTAGTTTAGAGAAAAAGGGGAAAAAGGAATATGCCCAAAGCAATATTCATATTCAAAAGTCAGAATATCACAACTTAATTCATCTAGAAAAAAACTGACATTTCCAAAAAACCAATTATAACAGACTTCTAAAATCGAATTAATTTGGAACTAATTTAAAATTTGTAATAATTTGGATAGTGAGTTTCACTAATACTCTTATTGTATCCAATCTGCTTAATCAGTCAGAAACCTGTAAGAGATTAGACTATTATTTTTCATTAAAATTTCAAGTATAAATTCTAATATTCTTCTCTGAGAAAAATATATTTAAGATTACATAATATTTCTCAGCACTAATATATTTTAAAATCATAAAGTTCTCCTAAATGACTCTCTCTGAAACATTAACACAAAATTTCCTTTGTTAGAATCTTCTTTCATATGGTCACTTTATATGAAATTTTAAATAAAAAGTTGTTTATGCAGAAGTTATTAAAGAATTTAAATTATTCAATTTTGACTATTCCTACATTCTCCAAAATAAACATGATTTTAATAAAGTACCTGTTTTACTTTTAATAATTTATAATAAACAAAACTATCCATTTATGTACTTGGATACAGTTGATAACAATATCACAAAGAAAGAAAAATGATTTATCTTTCTGAGTTCAAAACCAGCCTTATATGCTTACTTACTGTAACTAAACGAATCACTTAACCCTGTCTCCTAATCTGAAAACGAGCTGGAGAAGGAAATGGCAAAACACTCCAGCATCTTTTCTAAGAAAACCCCAAATTGGGTCACAAAGTTTCAGATTATCACTGAAATGACTGAACAATGACTACTAGGAAAATTTCTTTTGAATGATTAGGGAAATCACTGGTAAGTCTCCAAAGTATTTTACACCTTAATATAACCAGCATAAGGTTATCTGCAAACAGGAGCATTTGAAAACCTTAAGCAGCCAAAAGAAATCACATTTTTATTTGAAAATTTCCCAATGTAATTTCCATGTATATCTTTGGTAAATATGTCTTTGTATTTTATGTTTTGTTTGATATTGATAATCAAAGGATAAATTGAAATTATTTTTTAATCTCTATACTTATCAGGAATTCTTTCATGATCTTAATACCTTGTTAAAACAAATCCTGAAATTTGCAAAGTCAGGTACTTTTTATAATCAATAAACAATGGTATCAATAAACAATTCCTCTATCCATCAGTCATCTGAAGCTCCACAGAAAAGCATTTATAAGGAAGATAGGGAAGGGGGGGGAAGAGAAGCATGTTACTAAGTGCCTACTATGTTCCAGGCGCTGTTAGCATTTTACAAATATTATCTCATACAATATTTACAATGACCTTGTGAGATAAGTACTATAATTATCCCTTTTTTACAATTAAGGATAGTCAGAGGTTAGGCAGTCAGTGGTTAAAGAACTTGACAGGGTCAGCTAGTTAAGTTTCTAAATATAGATCTGAACCTAGATCTTCCTGATACATAGCCTAATGTTCTATCCACTATGCTACCTAGATCCTCATTTGTAAAAGCCAACAGTTTTCTCTGTTACTAATGATATCCTAAATATGTGCAGATAATTCTGATCAAGATATAACAATGATGATGATAATAGGTGGTATTTATATTATGCTTACTTTGTGCCAGGAATGTATTAAGTGCTTTATAATTATCTCATTTGAGTAAGAATCTGATGATACCTTCAGGATCACAAATTCTGAAATATAAAACTATATTAATCTTTCTCCTTCTTTTGGAATCTGTCCCTTACTGAGATACTTTTAAATTGATTCCTAAATGTCTTAAATATTACATTGCTGTTTTTTTTTTCTGTATTTTTGGTTAGATCCAAGTTCTCTTCTTGCCAACTGGTATTGGCAAACTACATGGGTATTTGACAATTATTATTAATATATGGTAGATGGTAGCTCTATTACCATGGAGGAAAAAAGAAATCAAAATAGAATCACTAGCTAATCTATTTAATTTTGAACTCTTTGTTGCCCTCTTTCATTCTACCTCTTGGCAGAATATACAAAGTCTCACTTTTTCCTCCTGTTTTGTTAAATGATACTGTTCCTAATCTTCCACTATTCTAATACTTTTTAATTTATTTATCAAGTACCTATCATTTTCCAGAAACTGTGTTAAATGCTGAGGATAGGTCCTTGCCCTAAATAAAGGACATTACTTCCTAATGAGTTTATTGGCCTAACTTATTGATGAGCTCTTCTGACATCATTATGAAGGTTACTTTTTTCATGGTTCCTTTAAGATGTGGAGATGATCATAATTGATACTATACATGCTGCTAAATACCACTGGAGAAAGCCACACAACCATCCTGTTTGGGTTCATTAGATGTTTACAATAACTATTCTTAAATGAGCCTTCATTGCTTATTACTCTTCACTGACTGATCCTCTAACCCACTTTCCACAACACATGTTCTAAATTTGCTCTTCTCTCCTTAAGGCACTGACCCCCCCCCAACCACAAGGTCTACTTTGATGCTTCACTGAAAAAGTTGAAGTCATCTATCACTAGCTCCCTCTTCTTCCTAATTCTACACTTAAAGCTACCTCCTCAACCTTACCATCCCATTTCAATTTCACTAAGAGGAAAAAGTGACCTTTTATTTTTCAAATATAGTATCAAATTTTGGCCACTTCCTGTTTCCTCTAGAAACTTCCCTTTCAATCATCATCCTCTTTCATTTTCAGTTTCTCCTTTTTTTGATCCCTCCTGTTCTTTTACAAAAATACTTTAAAAGTCTTCAACCAGGGGCAGCTAGGTGGCACAGTGAATAGAGCACCAGCCCTGACATCAGGAGGACCTGAGTTCAAATCTGGTCTCAGACACTTAAGACTTCCTAGCTGTGTGACCCTGGGCAAGTCACTTAACCCCAATTGCCTCAGCAAAAAATAAATAAATGAAAAATAAACCACTATAAAAAAAAAGTCTTCAACTATTATATTTCTAAGTTACTTCCCTATACCTCCCCACCTCTCCCAGACAAAATCCTGGAAAAAAGTTGTCTCTATGGATTGCATCAAAATCACTTAACAGAAACTGATTCCTCCAAGGTTACCAATGATTTCTTAAGTGTCTAATACCAACTGCCTTATTTTCCTCTTTCATTCTTCTTGTACCCTTTATGACAGCTAATGCTGTTCACTCTTCTAGATACTAATCCCCTTCCTGGATTTTAGTAACATTTTCATCCCTTGATTCTTCCCATAGCTTTCTGAACATTCTTATTAATATCCTTTGCTGGAAACAGCATAAATTTCTTTTCTGTACTTTTGGTTAAGTCCAAGCACTCTTCTTGCAACTGGTATTGGCAAACTCCATTGGTATATGATATCAGTTTATGGTAACTAATTATCTAATTATGTATATGTATACAAATGTACTTGGAGGCATGCATATGCATATATGTTAAATATCTTGTTGGTACATAGTTATCTCTCATTAGACTGCAAATCACAAGAGCAGGGACTGTCTTTTGCTTTCTTTGTATACTGGCATATAGCAGGGGCTTAATAAATGCTTGCTGATTTGCATAGCATCACCTTAGTTTAAGTCCTTGGTGACTTCTCATTTAGAATAGTGCAAATCATCCTAATTAGTCTTTTCTTCTTTCCAAACAATCTTCCATATAGCTGCTAAACTGATATTCCTAAAACAAAGGTTTAATCCTTGCCACTTCGAAGGTAAAACATAATTTCCTATTATTGCCTATTAAAATCCTTGGTGGTCTGGCTCCAGCCTAACTTTCCAGGCATATTACAAATCACTTCCCACAAAAGTGGCCTCTTTGCTATTCCCAGTATGAGACAGTCCAGCTCTGTGTCTTGGCAAGGATTAGTGTCCCCAAGCCTAGAATGTTCTTCATATCTAATTCACAGAATTCCCTAGACTTTCCACAAAGCTCAATTCAAGTGCTGCTTGATACAGAAATCCTATATTCATCTTCAGTTGTATACTCTGTCCAGACTATTTTCTCTATACATGCTGTTGTCTTTTCCTTCCTTTAACACAAACTAACACTTGCAGGCAAAGACTGTTTATTTTCTGACTTTATATCCCCATACTCTGAGAGAATACCCGGCATAGAATTGGTACTTAATAAATGCTTACTGAATGAATGAATCCATTTCCCCATCTTTTCATTAGCAAAAGCTTATTTAAATAGGCTCAATTGGAATGGTTACTATATTCATATCTTCTCATCTTCATTCTTTTAATTTAATAATGACTTTGATTTTGTTCTATGACCTGACCACACACAGGAGCTGCTTGTGAAGTGACCATTAACCTCCTAATTGGTATCCGCATCAAATCTCTCCCTACTTCACCTCAGTCCTCCTTAATTTTGCTTAAGTATAATTCAAACAATGTCACTTCCTTGCTTACTAAACAAACTCCTATTAACTTCTAGAATCAAATATAAACTCATCTGTTTAGCCTTTCACATTTGGGTTCTAACAGAACTTTCCAGCCTCACTACATGTTATTCAGTATCTTGTACTCTGCAGTTTTTCCAAAAACGCCTTCTCTTTGTTCCTATAATATTACAACTTCTATATTTTTTTACAGGTTTCCAACCTGTAAACATTATAACTCATGCCTAAAATGCCTTCCTTCTTCACCTGACGCTCACAGAATCCCTCACTTCATGATGTAGGTCGACCACCACCTTTGACATGGAGAGTTTCTTGATTCCTTCAACTACTAGCGCTTTCTCTCTTTCAAACAACTCTGTATTTACTTGCATTTATTTTTATGTTTATTTTATCGATGAGGCATAAATACATATACACACTATTGCTGCCTCCTATATTAGAATGTAAACTCCTTTTAAGTAGAATCAAGAAAGATTTCTCGTTGAAAAAAAAACATGAACTGATCCTTGAAGGAAGCTATGAATTCTAAAAAGAGATGAGAATAAAGTTCATTTCAAGCAGAGAAGGTATAGAGATAGGGGAAAGAATGCTGAGTTTGCAAATTTCTTAAGAAGCATAATGGGGAATTAAGGATAATTTTATATTTTTAGCTATTTCATGGATTGCCACAAAAGAAGTTTTATGCAGTTGGGCCTTTGCTGGCAATGAGATTCTCAGGATTTAGATAGGCTGGACAGTCTTTCTAATTTAATATAACCTAGCAGAAGGCATAGCTGGGATAGCCTTCAAGAATCTAGTAGTTAGGGGCAGCTAGGTGGCACAGTGAATAGAGCACCAGCCCTGAAGTCAGGAGGACCTGAGTTCAAATCTGGTCTCAGACACTTACCATGCCCTAGTTGTGTAATCCTGGGCAAGTCACTTAACCTTAATTGCCTCAGCAAAAAGCAAAAAAAAAAAAAACAAAAACAAAACACAAAAGAATCTAGTAGTTAAATCCAAGTCACAACGTGGCAAAAGAATTTGTGAAAAGAATTTAGTAACCACCAACTAATAAATGAATTCTTGATTGAACTACAATGGACTATTTAGATAATTGCACAGAATTTTGTCAAATACAAGCTAATGTAGATTTAATAGGCACATGTACTGTTAAATGAGTAGATGTTTAACAATAGAATATGTATGGGAAATGAACAATGCACTGGTTCAAAACAGAAAATTTTATCACTGGAACAGTGTAGAAGCAGCCAACCACAAAAGTATAGTGTAGAATAAACCAAAGAACGTTAGTTATTGAGCAAGGAATTCTATTTAACAAAACACCTGGGAAAATCAGAAAATGATCTGAAAGAATTCGGATTCAGAAAAACATCAATTTTTTTTTTAATTTTATTTGCAAAACATATGTATGGGTAATTCTTCAACATTAACCCTTACACAGCTTTCTGTTACAAATTTCCCCCCCCTACTCCCCACTCCTCCCCTAGATGGCAGGATATCCACTACATGTTAATTAAAACATATCAATTCTTAAAACTCACAACTCCTCAGTACTCCCTGCTCACAGTGGCCTTCTTCTCCCTGAGAGTAGAAAGAGTAGAGGCTAGACACTGTGGAGATTCCCCCCAGATCTTCCAACATTTAAGGAGAGTAACCAGAGAATTTACCTCATCTTACCCAGATGCCCCTCTCCCCCTCTGAAGAGGATAGGGTATGGGAGTGAATATCCAGGAGCTTCTCCCAGATCCTCAGTTTGAGGAAGGTAGCCCACAAATTTGTTTCAGCATTTCCCACCTGGTTAACTTCCTAGACTTCATGATCTTCAGAAACCCATAACTCTGTAATAATGTAAAACCAACTCAAACTCTCATTTCCTCAGATCATTTCCCTCTTGGGTTATAGGACTGCATCAAACCCTGTGAGTGGGTAATCTCTCCCCTCCCCCACATGCTTCTCCCACAAGGAGGGCAGTGATTGTCTTAAACCTTTCTTGGTGTCACTAATAATTACCACAGTGCCTGAGTCTTAGTAAGTACTTAATGTTTATGGACTATTGATTCCTTGGTGTCACACCATGTACTTCAGTAAATTCCAACTAGCTACATGACCTAGATATAAACGATGATAAACAAATTAGAGGAGTAGGCAAGGAGATACCTTCCAAACTATAGTTTGTGACCAAATAAAGGTGAGGATCACATAAGAAAAAAATGAACGATTCTGATTTGCATCAACAAAATCAATGCAGCTTAATCAATGCTGAATTGAAAATTAGTAAACAGAAAATTTTTTGAAAAACTTCCCTGAAATAGTCTTATATCTAAGCTATATATCTGGGAAATGATTTAAATACATAAGAACAATAGACATTGCACAATAAATAAATGATCAAAGTATATGAACAATGTGAAAAATGGATGGGCACTTATTTGATTTCCAGTTATCAAAATTAAATTGGAGGGGCACTAGGTGGCACAGTGGATAGAGCACCAGCTCCAAAGTCAGGAGGACCTGAGTTCAAATCTGGTCTCAGACATTTAACATTCCCTAGCTGTGTGACCTTGGGCAAGTCACTTAACCTCAATTGCCTCAGCAAAAAAAAAAAAAAAATTAAATTGGAGAGGGGCACTAGGTGGCACAGTGGATAGA
Source organism: Myrmecobius fasciatus (assembly GCA_023553655.1). NCBI lineage: Eukaryota > Metazoa > Chordata > Mammalia > Dasyuromorphia > Myrmecobiidae > Myrmecobius > Myrmecobius fasciatus. The sequence continues at coordinate 49,103 of JAJPUD010000007.1, read as the reverse complement.
GCACCAGCCCTGAAGTCAGGAGGACCTGAGCTCAAATTGAACTCAGACACTTAACACTTCCTAGCTGTGTGATCCTGGGCAAATCACTTAATCCCAATTGCCTCAGCAAAAAAAAAAAAAAAAAAATTAAATTGATGAAATAAAACTTAAAATGAGAAAATTGAAACCCACAAGGACAAAAAGTAATCAAAGGTGCAAGCTATCTTCCCCCATAAGAAAGTAAGAATATAAACTCCTTGGGGGCAGGGACTGACTTTTGTAATCAGGGTGGTGACCTGAGATTTGAAAAGAATCTTTTGTTCTAAATTATGGTATATGAATGCTATGGAATATTATTGTTCCATAAAAAATGACCAGCAGGATGATTTCAGAGAGGTCTGGAGAGACTTGCATGAACTGATGCTGCGTGAAACGAGCAGAACCAGGAGATCATTATACATGGCAACAACAATACTATACGATGATCAATTCTGATAGACATGGCTCTCTTCAACAATGTCATGTTTCAAACCAGTTCCAATTGTTCAGTGAAGAAAACCATACACAGCCAGAGAGGGATGTGAAATGTGGACCACACCATAACATTCTCATGCTCTCTATTGATGTTTGCTTGCATTGTGTTTTCTTTCTCTGATTTTTTTTTCTTGTAGATACGATTTTTCTTGCATAACAATGATAAGTGTAGAAATATGTATATATATATATTCGATTTGTCAAGTATTTTAACATAATTAACATGTAGTGGATTTTCCTGCCATCTAGGGGAGGGGTGGGGACTAGGGGGGAAAAATTTGTAACAAAGCTTTGTAAGGGTCAATGTTGAAGAATTACCCATATATATGTTTTGCAAATAAAAAGTTAAAAAAAAAAAAAGAAGAATCTTTTGTTCTTTGCCCTTAACCCTTCTCAGTTGCTTTCCCCCTTCAAAGTGAAAGCTCTTTGGGAGCAGAGACATCTTATGTAAAGAGGAGTGGAGATTCACATTCTGTAAATTCTGTAACATCCAATTAATGGGGAATCAAGAGAGGACTTGCCCTTCAGCATAGGAAATAAAATCCTGCCCTTTGGAGTTTCAAAGCTGTGCTTACTAATCGAGGCATCCATTCTTGCAAGAATGTAAAATAAATCTTTCCTGCATTCATCAGTAAGTCAGTGGAGTTCTTGGTAAGATGTTTTGTTTCTTATACAATTTATTCAAAAAAGAAGGGAAGCTATTAAAAACAATAAAAAATGGTTCAGCTCACTAAGAGAAATGAAAATTTAAACTGATTTCCACTTCTCAATCTTGAAGATAGGCAAAGATGAAAAAAAGGAAAATGAGAATTATTCCTAAAACATGGAATGAAAAGAATACTAACATACTACTTGTGGCAATGTGAATTTTCCAATCATTCAGGAAAGAAATTTGGAACTATCACATAAAAGTCACTACTAAACTGTCAAGCAATATCATTAGTAGCTATAAACCGAGGAAATCATTATATACAAAAAAATTCGTAGCAGCACTTATATTGTAACAAAGAATTGGAAATAAATAAATGTCTATGAATTGAGGAATAATTAAACTAATCATGGTAAATGGAATACAACTGTGCCACAAGAAATGAGAGAAATTCAGAAAATCCTTAAGATTTGTATAAACTGATAGAAAGTAAGAGTAAGCAAAACTAAAAGAAGAATTCAGATTCCCAATATTACAGAAGAAAACATTTTTTGAAAAATTTAAGGACTCTAATGCTCCAAAAGACTCAATGAATCATGTTCCTCACTTCTTGAAAGGTGACTGACTAGATACGCAAGATGAGACATAGCCATATTTTTAGATACAGCCAGTGTATGAATTTATTTTACCAAACTAATATTTAGCTGATTTCTAAAGGAGTGCTTTCTTCCAAGTGAAAGTTATGAGAAAAGAATTACAAAGGAAGAGTAAGATTAACAAAAATGAGAAATAAATAATAAATAGTAAGACCTATGAGATATTATGCATACTTAAAAAAACAAGCTGAACAGAGATTCACAGCTCCAGCCCCAGCAAACCAGAACAAACCTTGGGGCAAAGTTAAACAGTGGCAGCAGCGGCAGGGGCTGTTTCCAGAGCTCTCAGCCCACAGACAGTTCGCAAGTCACATAACTGGCCAGAAGGAGCACAGGGGTCTCTGCTAACACTGAGGCTGGCCTCTATTGCTCTGCCCATTTTCACACTCAGGCCTGGGCACGAAGGAGCCCTAGCATCCCAGAGCAGGTACCCTTCTCACAGTTTCAGGGCAGAAGAGTGCTTGTGGTCACTCACAGACCAGGAGAGGAGTAAAATATACTTCTCCTTAGATCATAGCACCTTGGAGGAACTGAAAATTTACAGATCCCAAAAAGAACCTCTTCACATAATGGAAAAAAACACTCTCCATAGAAAGTTACTATGGTGATAAAACATGCACCCAGAAAAAAACAAAGTTAAAGCTCCACAGTCTCTTAAAAAAAAATAGTCTCAAGTTATGGAGGAGCACAAAAAAAAAAATATTGAAGAAAATAATAGCTTAAAAAAAAAAAAAAAGACTAGGCTAAATGGTAAAAGACATACAAAAAACCAATCAGGAGAAGAATGCTTTAAAAAGCAGAATTGGCCAAATGGAAAAAGAGGCACAGAAATTCAGTGAAGAAAAAAAAAAAAAAAAAAAAACCACCTTAAAAAGTAAAATTATCAAATGTAAGCTAATGGATATAATGAGAATTCAAGAAACAATAAAACAAAATCAAAAGAATGAAAAAATAGAAGACATGAAATATGTCATGACCCCATGGGAAATACTGACTTAAAAAACAGATCTGAGAGAGAGAAGGTAAAAATTATTGGACTAACTGAAAGCCATGATCAAAAAGAGAGCCTAAATATCATCTTTCAGAAAGTTCAAGAAAAACTGTCCTGATATTCCAGAAAGAGAGAGTAAATTAGAAATTGATGGTTTCTACTGATCACCTCCCAAGAGAAATTCTAAAAAGAAAACTCCCAAGAATATTCTATCCAGATTCCAGAGCTCCCAGGTCAAATATTGCAAGCAGCCAGAAAGAAAGAATTCAAGTACTATGGAACCAGTCAGGGTAACACAAGATTTAGCAGCTTCTATATTAAAAGATCAAAGGGTTTGGAATATGATATTCTAGAGAGCAAAAGAGTTCAGATTACAACTAAGAATCCTCTACCCAGAAAAACAGTATAATCCTTCAGGAGATAAAAACTGATATTCAATGAATTAGATAACTTTCAACTACTGTTGATGAAAAAGATAAGAGATGAAGAGAAAATCTAATTTTTAAATACAACACTCAAAAGAAACATAAAAAGGTAAACAGGAAAGAGAAATCATAAGGGACCTAATAAGGTTAAACAGTTTATACTCTACATGGGATGATAATACTTGAAACTCCTAAAACCTTTTTCATTTTTAGGGTAGTCTATATTTTTATATAAGTATATAAATAGAGGGCACAGGTTTGAGTTGAATATGAAGGGATGATATATATATAAAAAAAGGGATAAGAGAATGTAAATAGGATAAAAGGAAAGGGAGAAGCAGTATGGGATAAATTATATTACATAAAAGTGGCAAGAAAAAGCTTAATGGAGGGGGAGAGTGAGTGAACCTTATTCTCATTAGACCTGGCTCAAAAAAGGAATAACATACACACTTAATTGGGCACAGAAATCTATCTTACCATATAGGAAAAAAAGAAGGGGAAGGGAATAAGAAAGAGATGGGAGTGGAGGTAATAGAAAGGATATCAAATTGGGGAAGGGGTAGGTTTTCTTTGACAACATGATTATTATGGAAATGTTTTGTTTAATTAGACATGTATAAATAAACTATATAAAATTACTTGCCTTTTCAATAAAGGAGAGTGGGGAGGGAAGGCAGAGAATTTGGAGCTCAAAGTTTTAAAAATAAATGTTTAAAATTGTTTTTACATGTAACTGGGGGAAATAAAATGATAAATTTATTAAATATTTTTAAAAAGAGCAAAGTTTATCAACGCAAGAGAAAGGTCAAACAAGCTGCAGAAACAATCAAACATAATGGGTAAAGTATTTGAAGAAAAAAAAAAAAAAAAGACACCACTGTTGTAAACAATTCCTAATCAACTTTCCTGGAAAACAGGAAAGTGAATTTAAGTTTAGATCAACATGTTATACTGCACACTACAATAAATCTTAAATGAATTTAATATATGATCTAAAAATGTCATATTATAAACTAATTAGAGGACAAAGATATCTTTTGTGACGATGGTTAGGGAAACAATTCTTACCTTGCCAAGGAAGAGAGATATTCATCAAAGATAAAATGAATAATTTGGCTGCAAAAAAAAACTGAAAAGCTTCTGGTCAAACTAAGTGAATGTAGTTAGAATCAAAAGGGAATACAACCATGCAAACTCTTTGATCCAGAAATACCACAATTAGGTTTGTAACTCAAAGGGATGCTTAAAAAAAGTAAGAGAAAGAAAGTAAAGAACATCAGCTGCACAAAAATTTGATGACTAAGAATTAGAAATTGAGGGGATGCCCATCGACTGGTGAATGACTAAACAAACTGGTCTATAATTGTGATGGAATTCTATTATGCTATAAAGAAATGAAGCAGGATGATTTCAGAAAAATCTGAAAAGACTTATGAAGAGTGAAATGAACAAAACCATGAAGACATTATGCACAATAAGAATAATAATGTACTATCAACAACCGTGAATGATTTAACTATTCTCAGCAATACAATCCTAAAGGACTCATGATGAAAAACCACTTATAGAAAGAAAAAAAAAAAAAAAAAAAACTTATGCTGTCTGACTAAAGCATACTATTTTTCACTTTCTTTTTTGTTTGAGTTTTTTGGTAGAAAATGACTAACATGGAAAGTTTTATAGGATTACACATGAATAACCTCTATCAGACTGCTTACCGTTTCAAGGAAGGAAAGAGGTGAGAGGCAGGGATAGAATTTAGAACTCAAAATAAACAAGCAAAAAAACTAACAAATGTTTTTAAATTGGTTTTACATGTAACTGGGGAAAATTTTAAAAAATGTGAAGAGAAACAATTGGGGGAAAATATTGAGAAAAAACTTGCTGGATTATGGTATACTAAGATATATGACGAAACTTATACACATATATGTATGAACCGTGTCCCAGTAGATAATGCTCTAAGCTAATAACATGCAGTTTTCAAATGATAAAGTACAAGCTAACAACCATGCAAGTCACAAATAAGAGAAATACAATTTTTTTTTAAATTCAGAAATTGCACCTTACACCCATCAGTTTAGCTAAAAATGATAAAAGAATAAACTAATAATAACTATTGGGGAAGTTGTGGGTAGACAGGAATATTCCTTGTAGAACTGTATGTAAACTGGATTAACCAGTAAGGAAAACAATTTGGAATTTCAAAACCTATTACAATGTAAACATCCTAAGAACCAATAGTAATACCACTATTAGGTCTTTTTTGTTTTTTCCCTTTGCCTCTCTGATTAAAGCCATGAACTTAACACCTCCATTGAAGGTGTGTACTACTCAACTCGAATATCTTATTTCTCACCTAGCCGACCATCATGGGACCATGCATATGTATATGTCCTACTAGATTGCCTTAGTGTGGTTATCTTCCTCCATTAGACTGTAAGCTCAGGGCAGTTAGGTGGTGCAGAGGATAGAGAATAGGCTGCAGAGTTGGGAAGATCTGAGTTCATATCCAAGTCTTAGATATTTAGTAGCTGTGTGACCCTGGCAAGTCACTTAATACTGACTGCCTCAAATTGGGGGGTAGGGGGGAAGAGGGAAAGAATGTAAGCTCCTTGATGGGGCTGTCCATTTTTCTACATTTGTATTCCCAGTGCTTATTAGCACAGTGATGGCACACAATGGGAGCTTAGCAAATATTTACTGACAAAAACTTAACTCATTTATCTTCACAGATGATACAAAATACTAACAGTCTATGATTTCTTATACAATGCTTTTTCTTGTTCTTTTATATTTGTATTTTAGTTCTTTAAAAAAAGAAATACATTTTAAAGAAAGTCAACATAAATTGATTGAAAAAAATTACTTCTCACTCTTACCTTTATAATAACTAAACTACAAAACATGAAAAGATTTTACCGGATTATGAAAAACATTAAAGAAAAAATCTTAAAACTATGTTATTTACTATTAGTTTTGTTTAAAATAAAACCATACAAAATAACTAGATGTAAAATTATACCACACCTGCCTATTCAAAAATCTGAATGTTAATATCAAAAATTTCTGCTTGCCCACTTAGCATTGCTATAAATGTACACTTCTTCATAATGATCACATCTTTTACTATTTATTCTTTAGTATTTAAACTTGTATTACCTGTTAGAAACATTAATTACAAGTGCTATAAGATGGACTATAATTATTAAGCCTTGCAAATATGGCATAACCCATACACCTAAAGCTAATTATGATCTTATAGAAACTAACAATTTTTCTTTGTGATATGTTTCTACTATCCTCTTTTGGAAAAGAAAGGTATTATTATTACTCCTGTTTTCTAGAGCTTTTGTTTAGACCACTTTTGTATATGTTACTTTCTTTTCTATAATCTGTTAAATGTGGAAAGCTTTTATAAATTGGAGTCATATTGATAATTATGCTAATACTGACATTCATTCAACATGGAAATACCATAAGTGTACTTCATTTTGCCCAGAAATGTGTTTTTTGTAGTGACATCCAATCAATCTACAAGCATTTACTATGTCTACAATGGGCCAGATACTATACACGGTGTCAGAAATTCAAAGAAAAAATTGGAATGGTCCCTGACTTCAAGAAACTGTCACTATATATAAGCTCTTATGGCAATGAAGCCATATTACTTATACTGATTTTAAAGGTTTAAAAACAATTAGGCTAATTTTTTTCCATATAATAGAAATCTTCCCCTTGGGCTACAGATATAGTAAAAAAAAGTTTTACCAAAAAATAATTTATGCAATGTTATATCAATAAGAAGTTGGACCTTGTGTTAGATTACCTCCTTGCCCACAACCATTAACTTTTCCCTAAATTAAGGGAATTCCTTTCATGAAGCAAATAAGCAAATTCTTATGTTGCCAAAATACAGTCAGTTATGAAACTTGTTAAAGCCAAGTTAATTTGGATTAACAACTCAAAAACTGAATTTTAAAAAAAGATACCAGAAACTTAATTGAAATGTTAAAAGTTTTTCTTGGCAGTCCCTCCTAACCCACTCTGCATTTCACGTTCAGAATATCTTCCTTTGTATCTTCCCATCTTTAGCCAAGACTCATATCTCTGTGAAGATTTTATTTCTGCTTGGCCCTCTTCAAATCACCTTGTATTAACTTACTGATATATAGATTGTGTTCTCCAGTAGTGCTAGGTAGTACAAGAAAGCTGAACCTGAAGAAAGGAAGACCTGAGATCAATGTAGCATCAGACCCTACTAGATGTGACCCAGAACAAATCACTAAATTGCTTTCAATCTCAGTTTCCTCATCTATAAAATGGGAATAATAATGGCACCCATCTCCAAGGATGGTTGGGAGCATAAAATGAGATATTTGTAAAGCACTCTGAAAAATTTAAAAGCTATGTATATTCTAGCTATGCTGCTGATGATGATGAAGATGATAATCTCTGAGAGCTGAGAAGGCCTTTTCTACTTTGTTTTTTCACCACATATTTCAAAAGGATGTTGCAACAGCAGGTGCTCAGTAAATGTTTGTTGAGTTGAAATGAATTATTAAACATGCAATACTTCTCACACTTTTCATAAAAATGTTGGTTTGGGAGTGATAAAATACTTTAAAGATTCATCAAATAATAAAGGTATAAATTTCATATCTGGCAAAGTTATAAAAATGTTATGTATCAAGATTTCACAAAGAAATTGGAACATTTGACTGAAAATTACTTAAAAAAACATACTTTAAAGAGTAATATCTTAACATTTATTTCTTTTTACCTAAAGGCATGACTTTTTTTTTTTTCGGTCTTTTTTGCTGAGGCAATTGGGATTAAGTGACTTCCCCAAGGTCATACAGCTAGGAACTGTTAAGTGTCTGAGGCCAAATTTGAATTCAGGTCTTCCTGACTGACTTCAGAGCTGGTGCTCTATCCAATGTGCCACCTAGCTGCCCCTAAAGGCATGATTCTTTTTTTTTTTTTAATTAAAGCTTTTTATTTGTATAACATATATATGGGTAGTTCCAACATTGATCTTTACAAAGCTTTCCATTACAAATTTTACCCCCAGTCCCCTCCCCTCCCCTAGATGGCAGGAAGTCCACTACATGTTAATAATGTTGAAATGCTTGAGAAGTTATGCAAGAAAAATCCTATCTACAAGAAAAAAAAAAGAATCAGAGAAAGGCAACACAATGCAAGCAAATGTCAATAGAGATCATGAAGATGTTACGTTGTGGTCCATATTTCATATCCCTCTCTCTGGGTGTATATGGTTTTCTTCAGTGAACAATTGGAACTGGTTTGAGACAATTCTTTGTTGCAGAGAGGCATGTCCATCAGAATTGATCATCATATAGTCTTGTTGTTGCTATGTATAATGATCTCCTGGTTATGCTCATCTCACTTAGCATCAGTTCATGCAAGTCCCTCCAGGCCTCTCTGAAATCCTCCTGTTGGTCGTTTCTTACAGAACAATAATATTCCATAACATTCATATATCATAATTTATTCAGCCACTCTCCAATTGATGGGCATCCCTTCAGTTTCCAGTTTCTAGCCACTACAAAAAGGGCTGCCACAAACATTCTTGCACATGTGGGGCCCTTTCCCTCCTCTAAGATCTCTTTGGGATATAGGCCCAGTAGAAACACTGCTGGGTCAAAGGGTATGTACAGTTTGACAACTTTTTGAGCATAGCTCCAAATTGCTCTCCAGAATGGTTGGATCCGTTCACAGTTCCACCAACAATGTATTAGTGTCCCAGTTTTCCCACATCCCCTCCAACATTCATCGTTATCTTTTCCTGTCATTTTAGCCAATCTGACAGGTGTGTAGTGGTATCTCAGAGTTGTCTTAATTTGCATTTCTCTGATCAACAGTGATTTGGAGCAACTTTTCATATGACTAGAGATGGTTTTAATTTCATCATCTGAAAATTGTCTGTTCATATCCCTTGACCACTTATCTATTGAAGAGTGGCTTGAATTCTTATGTATATGAGACAATTCTCTACAAATTTTAGAAATGAGTAAAGGCATGATTCTTAATAGCTTGAGTTTTCTACGGTATTTAGAAGAGAATCATTTATATAGCAAATATTAAGAAATCTGAATGTCTCATTATTATAGGAGAAACCTGGTTTCCTTGATGCATTTTAAGTTTGACATATATATATATATTATAAAATTTTTCCTGAGCTACATAAATGATAAAGTAATGATGCACACGAATACCCTAGTGCAAGTAAATATCTGTGGGGAAGGATTATCTTTTTAAAATACTTAGGGTCATTATTACATATCCATAAGTATAGAAAGAAGGACTACTGTGATTTCATTGTTCCTAAGGGATAGTCTAATAACAATTTTGACAGGGAGAAAGAAACTTGAAAAGTATGTATGTTGCCTACCTACCCCACTGAACAGCTATCTGAATCTTTCTCAAATATGCCCATCCTCTTTAATTGCAACATCACAATGGCAGAAAAAACTCTCATTAACAAATTCCTGCTCTACTGAGATTCCTGAAAAGTCTGCCTCTTTCCAAGCTAAAGAGCATTATTGTTACTCACAGATTGCTATGAATTCAAATAAAGACTTCAAAAATCAAATGTCTCTAGGTGACATGCATTCCATTGAAACAGTCCTAGTAAGTAACCATTCAATTTGTTAGATTAATATTAATTACACCAAGACTTGATCATTTCATTCTTCTGTTCAAAATCCTTCAATGAATTCTTACTGACTGGTTAAGTCTCACTGCACATTAAGAATATCCTCTATATCACTTCAAGAATTTCATCCTGTTTTCCTTCATGTATCTTCATGTGTCAAGACTCTTCCTCTTCTAATCCATCTTCTGAATAACTGGCAGCATAATACTGTTAAAGCCGAAACTCAGACCATGTCATTCCACCCCTCAAACCCCATGACTTCCTAACATCTTTAGGATCAAATAAAAACTTCTCCACTTAGCATTTAATGACCTTCACTACTGGGCCCCAACTTCTTTTTTTCACTCTCCTTCACATATTCTAAGATCCACTCATAACGTGCTTGTTGATGCTCTTCAAAATACTCTCATCTCCATGACTTTTGGCATGATGCCCCCTATCCAGGGTGCATTCTTTTTTAATCTCTATCTGTGACTCTTTCCTAGCTTAGGTCAAACATCCTTTCCTGATCTTGGTCCTTTCCTCTCTTAAGTATCTTGTAACTATGTATTTTTCTTGTACATGTCATCTCCCATGATGAAAGGCAAGCTCCTGAGGACAGAAAAATTTTTTTGGTCTTTTTATCTATACAAACTCAAAGTAGCTACAATATTCTTGACATGTGCCAATATATGACTGACTGAAAGTCAGTATAAAAAAATCAGGGTACTTAGCATTCCTTTACAAATCCAATTCACGTCTTTCTTCACGTTAATCCCTAGATTTGCAATACTTCCTCTGGCCATTCTTCCTTTGTTAAGATCATATCTATCTTTCAAATCTTTTCTTAAATGCCTTTTCCCCCATTAAACTTCCACTAATCACTCTAATTAGAAATATTTCCTTTCTTCAACCTCAAATCCACTTTATCTGCTTATGTTCTTACTATATTCTATATATACTACTATTATTATACAATATTATATATTTAACTAAATTGCTATAACTCTCTTTCTAGAGATAATGTTACATTAAGGCCAGGATCATGCTATATTTCAACCTACCTCAGTCTTAGCTCAATACTTTATACATAGTAAACATTTAATAAATAAGATGCTTACTAAACATTTCCTCAGTTTTCAAAGTAAAAAGCATTATTATCATTTAGTTCTAGAATTACAGATTCCTGGTTACCATTCAGACTCTGTGTGATAACCCCTACTGGTGGGAACTTAACCCACAAAGCAATCTCACAAGGCAAACTTTTAAATTTTTGAATTATAGGAATAGCTAGGTGGTGCACTGGATAGAGCCTGGCCCTGAAGTCAGGAGGACCTCAGTTCAAATCTGGCCTTGGACAGTTAACACTTCCCATCTACATGGCTGGGGCCAAATCATTTAATCCCAATTGCCTGCCCCTCCCCCAATTTTTTTTGAATTGAGATTCTAGCAAGTTTTTTTTTTCTTCTTACTCAACCAAAATCAACAATTCTATAAATTACACACAGTGATCCTAATTTTGCTAAAATCAGGCACAGGAAGTTTAATTTCTCTTCTATATGAAGATTGATAGTTAATAATAGCTAGAAATATCCTGAAATTATCTAGTTCAACTTCATTTTACAAATGTGATAACTATGCATCTCATCTATTTGACACAAGACTACTTTTTATTTTTACCTTAAAAAGGTCAGCTGTAGGTGGCAACACTGATGGAAAGGATATGAAAAAACCTAGCTAAAATTCAATAGGAATCAGAAGAATATGATATCAGGAGGCACTGGAAAGGTCTTAGAAATCATCGAGTACTCCTTTTTGTTTTGGGAAACTGGTAATCTAGAGATGCTCTTTGATCTATAATAATCATTGAATACATGAGAGAATACCACAGATGAAAAATAATGGCAGCCAAAATAATTTTATACTGCCTAGACAGACCAAAGGGAACAGCTTCTTAATTGCAAAGCTCTATTTGTATTCACCCAGCACTTACATAATTTGGTTTTGGAAATTTTTTCTTCCTACAATTTTTAATGGGAGTGAAAAAATGGGAGAAGCTCAAAAATGTTTTGAACAAATTTAATAACTAAGAAAAGCAATATATGAAAAAAATAAAGCACATATTCAAATAGCCATGCTAAGCATTCAAATGAAACATTAAGTAAATTGCTTAATCTTAAAATTGGAGAGACCTTAGAAATCATCTAGTCCAACACCTACCTGAAGCATGACTCTCCCAGTTTCAAGACATTTTACATGTGTTCATATACTTTTCAGGATATATTTAAAGCTATGTTGCCAGAAGAAAGCTTGCTTAAGCTTATAAGAAAGAAAAGAAGAAGCAAATATCTCTTCAACTTTCTGCAGAGACCAAATAAAAAATTTTATTTGACAAAGAATTTTTTTAAGTTAAGCAATTTGATGGGGTTTAGATTTTCAATACTTATTTAAAAATGTGTATTCCCTGCTGTGTTTAAAGTGGATTCTGTCAAAAAGAAAATAAAAATGCAATGAACACAGGACCAGGAGTCAGGCAAGCTCAATTTTAGTCCTGGGTTGAGTATTACAGCAGCTGGGGTTTTATAGATATTTCACTTAATTTTAATAGGCCTCATTTTCCAGGATGATAAAATGAGGGATAGAGGACTGAGGAGTTAGATTAAATGATCTCTAGGTCCCATATAGATTTCAAATTCTATATTCTATGGTTTTAAGGGGTTTTCTCTCCCAAGAAATAAACAATACTACATGCTATCATAACAGTAATTATTTCACTTTACATAGTAGTTGTGTTCCTAGAAAAGGGATATAAGTCAAATCATACTAGTATGTATACTCAAGAAGCTCATTACTTGAAAACTACAATATAAATCGAAGTGTTTTGAATACTATAAAGCACTATGCAAATGCAAGATGGCACAATCACTGTTGTTGGTTATAATAATTGAACTCTGTGGTAAATTCTTTTTTTATAGTCAGGAATTTTTTTTCTGATATGATCATTCCCCCTTTAATTATTTATGTTATGAGTTTAGATTTTCATATACAGGTATTTGGTTCTGGTAGAGCATAGTATACCTGTATTGAATAAAAAAATTTGCCTATATACTCCACTGAATAGCTGTCAGATTCCAGTCTCTCCAGTGGAAGTGGGACTAAAAAGCTGGAAGAGAGAGATGCGAAGAGCTAGAACTACACTTCCACATTTCTTCATTTCTCCCTTCCATCATAAAAGTAGGAAGCTGAAGAGACAATGAAATGTTGAGGCCACAGAGGAATTAAATGTTATTAAACCTGCTACTATCTCTAAGTATGAAAAAGTGGAAAGTTCTAGGAGTACGTTAACATCTAGAAGATGACTTCAAGAAACTAAATGACTTGCAGCTGAAGCTAAGAAGTACAAATTAGATAAGCATGTTTCTACTTGTGGCTCTTTTAGGATCTCATTTAAAGTCAATTAATTTTGAAAACATAAATTTTATATTTTATTTTTAAAATCTGATAATAATTTTATATGGTCTTTATAAAAACAAACCAATTACACTGTTTCTCAAATAATTTCCACCAATTTTACTTACATTCGGCTAGCTTCAATGTCGTCAGAGTGAGGTTCTCCTGGTGATCTATAAGATGTAAGTGAAAAACATTAAACAAAACATTCTATTTTAGGTAACAGCTACATGTAATTACATTGGAATATAACATTTCTCTAAAATACTTTGATAATACATTAACACTTTAGAGGTCATGACATATTACTAGCCAAAATTTTCAAATTTATAATACATATGGGAAAAACTCAAGACATATGGGAAAAATAAATTAATTAAATAAATAAAATCCTATAGATTTTTTAAAATGTATTTTACTTAATAAAAGCTAGTGTATTTTCTTCCTGAAAAGAGTATACAGAATCCTATGCTGGCAGTATAAGGAATCAAAATCTGAGTAAGAAATCAAGATTATGCATGAGGAATAAAAATTTTCACTAAAAAATACACAACTGCAAAGATTGCTATGGTCAAAACTTGACTACTAACTCTTATAGAATGATTTACTTATGCATAATCCAAAACTGCAAGTCAGTCTAAAAGGAATTCTACTTGACATAGTAAGTTATTAACCAATAACAGTTTGACCATTTTTATTGACCATTCAATATTGACATTACTTTGGTTTCCTTGGACATACTAACTAGTGGTGCTGGAAATACTATTGGTCAGAAATAAATTTGAATGGGAAAGAAACACTAAATCTTAGATTGAACCTTTGCTGCAGAAAACTAAGAATTGCCCATTAATATAAAAATTGCCAACCAGTGGTTTTGTAATATTTTGTTTATCCAATAGAAGCTACATCTTTATTTTATCTATATTCAGAAAGTCAAGTCTACTAAATCAATCCTTTCTCTTTCATTTCTAGAGTGCATGAAACATTCTTATCCTATATGTGACTGTTAGAAAGCAGATTGAGTTACAGTAAGTGTATTCATTTTATTAGCAGTTTTAAACCATATTATAGTAGGTATAATCTAAACATTATTTTCTATACTTGCAAACTCAAAAAAAAATTTTTTTCTTAAAGACTAAGTTTTCAAAGGGACATCAAGCCTTGACCTAGGAATTAACCAAGAAAATGAGGATTTGAACTTCAAAATTTTAAAGACATCAGAAGAATCTTAAAATCAGAGCCACCAGAAAAAAAGGATAATTCTGTTTTCCACTGTTCTTAAAACTACTTTAAAAATGTAATCTAAAGATGTAAATCTTTAGTTGACTTTCAAAACTTTTGTTTTCCCTTGTTTGTTCATACCATTGCTAAGAGCAAGAATGCATAAATAAGGTCCCAGTTCACATTCCCGAATCTCTATATACAGCAATATTAAAATTGTAAGTTTCATTGAAAATCACTTTGAGAACTAAACTGATAGCCTGCTGGAGGTGGCAGTGACTTAGCTGTGACACATATGAGAAAATTTCACTCCACCCTCTCCCCCAGGGAGCAAGCAAATCACCTTCGTGACACACCTGGTCTCCACCAGCCTTGTGGGTAAGAACCCCAAGATTGCTTCCAAACTTGTATCTCCCAGACAGAAGTGCTAAAAACTGATGATAACCCCATGTACCAGCTGACTCATTTTTGAAAGTGCGACCCTCCAGCATCAGATGTCATATTGTAAGGAGGCAGAGCAGGCTTGCAAAACAAAAAATAAACCTGCTGGCACTAAGGGAAGAGAGGCAGATTAGAAGCTTTCAAACACTTAGGCAGCAAAACTTTCAAAATTAACAGGAAAGATAAAGGAATAAAGGAAAAGGGGAGGACCCAGAGAGAACACAGAAAAGGGGGAAAAAAACTGCAAAGGTATAAAGATAAGACACAAGCAAGGAGGGGAACAAATCCAAGTCTTAGAAGCAAAGATATATAAGTGCTGCAGAGATGTGAGACTCTTCCAGAAGAGGATGGAAGCTATGTCAATTACCATATAACAAAAACATTCCAATCCAGCTTTAATGTATAGTTTTTCCCATTTCTGTTGGCTCCATAGAGGAAAAGGGTGACTATTATCTAAATAAAACTACCAGGTTTAAACTTGGTCTTGGAAACTGATCACTTGACTAATTTACAAAATCAAAGTGAATTACTCAAAACCATTTACAAGTGATGAATAATTTAAAATCAATCTGGACAGGGAAAATGATAAAAGATGAGTAAGACTGAAGGACAGATTAATGAGTTTAATTTAAATTTTCAATTTAAATGGTTATCCTATATATCTTTCTAATCAATTTTATAGATATGATTATTTTTAACTAAAAGATAATTGAATATCCATAGAACAAATAGAAAAATTTGACTTGTAAAACTTTAAGCAAATGGTTTGAGTCAATATCAAGTTTCTAGTAGTCCTGTTTATTACATTGCATTTTATAAATTATTTTTCTAACCCAATAGTGAAAGGACAGGAAACAAAACTAGCAAGAGTCCAAGTCAGGTTCAACTTTTAAAAACTAGATTATCAAGTACTTTGCAATGATATTAAATAATTTTCAACTAGTTCAATAGAAGCTATTTGTGCTTTCATGTCAACCATTTCCAATTTTTAAGTAATACAAGGAAATTATTTAACCAAACAGAAAATATAACTAAAGGAAATAATTACTTTTGGGATACTCTCTTATTAAGATGTTCATTTTTATAATTTAACAAAAAGTAAATTATTTTAGAAAAAAATTTCAGGACAAATGCTCATACAACTTTCAATCTTGATTTGAATTGCAGAAAATGTGATCACAAGACACTCATTAATCTGAAAACTGCAGCATGAGCTAGCAAATTCATATGGTGGCTCACTTCCAGTAGTACTGGGTGCTCTCCATCCTGCAAACCACTCCTTTTACCTCCACTGTAACTCTCTAGGAGAGAAAAGTACACTGATTTTACTAAAGCTGTAAAATCTGCTAAGATAGTGTTTTAATAAAAAGTTCACCAAAGAAAAGGCAAATTTTAAAGTTTAAAGTTATAATAAATCTTGTGATTATTTTCCATAAAGTTCAGGAATAAATTTTTACAGAGACATAAACCTGGAATCATATCACTACCAAAATAATCTGCTCTGTCATTTATCCATATAGACTTTTGGTGATGACTGTTACTGACATTTTTAAAAGGGGGAAAAGATAATAATTTTCAGAAAGACATGAAAAAATATGCCTAACATTCTTGATTATATCTCTATCAAAGGTAAAATTTTATTTGTATAACTACCAATAGTCAATGCATAATCTTACTTTATAAGATGATAGCCCACCAAAGACCATGAAATAACATTCAAAGTTACCTTTTACAAGCTGTGGCCATTCGGTGACATCGAGGTGATCACAGCTTTGAGTCACTGATTAAAAACAGGTTGTCACACCACTCTAGTTGCTAACTTGAGCTGAGCGTAGGCTTAATAACTCTAATAAAAACAAACTTTCAGTTAGAATTCCTCAAAGTTAGCATTTCAGTCCAATGTTCAGAGCACTCCTCTTTAAAACTTGTCAACTTCTAAATGTAAGAGAATACCAATTAATTTTCATTAAAAATTGATTTTTTATGTCTCTATTAAGTAAAGCACTGATAGACACAAAGATAGAAGGTTGTTAACAACAAAAATCCTGCTTTCAAAAACCTTCCACTTGAGTGGAAAGGAGAAGGGAAGACAAGGATGTTGATGTCAGGGTTAGGAGTTGTGATGGTGCAAGTAAATAAATAACTATAAAAACCCAGCATGATAAGCTGACAAGTACAAGGGGGGGGAGAGGTTCAGGCCAAATGCTAAGAGATATCTGAGGATAGAAAGAACATTTTTAGTTCAAAAAAATTGGAAGATAAAACTTACTGGAAGAGTTGGCAACTGAGTGGGACTTCAAAGGAAGGGAAATAGATATAAGGCTTTTAAGGAGAGGGGGAATTCATTCTAGTGGGAAAAGCCATATGCATAGGTATAGAAATCAGAGAAGGCAGGAGCTGAATAGGGAGAACAATTTAGTTTGTTTGAAATAGTATACATAAAGGAGGAATAATATGAGATATGGTTGGAAAAAGTATATTGAAGCCATACTAAAAGGAGTTGAATGTAAAGAAAGAAAGATCCAGTTCTCAGTACTCAATGAAAGGTTCTGTTTCTTTTTAGTACAGTAAGGTGAAAATAATATTATTAGGTAAAGGACAGGCAGAAGGGAGGGAAGGGAGGGATTGCTGAAAGAGATATACAATAGTTCAGGGAAGAAGAAAAATGGGTTGAATTTACTTATCCTCAGTAGGATGGGAAATAAAGTAAAGAATGTGGGAGAGATGGCAGAAGTAGAACTGATAAGACTTAGTAATTAACTAGTATGGATACTCAGAGATGAAAGAGAAGCAATGTTTAATAAATGACTGGTGACTCTGGTTATGAGCCTTTAACTAGAAGAATCATGATACTGCCAACAAAAAAAAAGCCAAATTAGAGGAAATGGCAAGTTTTGGGGAAAAGATACTGAGTTAAGTTTGGAACATGTTGAGTTTGAGGTGGGGTGGGATATATATAAAAGGCAGTTGGAAATACAAGCCTAGAATTTTGGGGAGATGAGAAGTAGAGAAAGATTCAGAAAGTAAATGTATAAAGATGATTAATTCAAGCTATGGTTTTTAAAACTTTAAGCTTGTCAGTTTATACTTTGCTTATAGCCTACATACATAAATATAAATAGAGATTAAGCATTCAGGAGATAAGATATAAACAAAACTTATAATAGGAACTTAATGAGTCCTTCATGAACATTGAAATTTTGAAAAAAAGTCAATAATTGGGCATATATCTGATAGAACAGTATAAAAATATAAATGAATACTGAAGGCACACTCTTTAGGGCCATTAAAGACTATCTGGATTACTTATGGTTTGGACAAATGACAGCAAATTCCTTAGGAGGGTGCAGCTAGATGGCAGAAGTCAGGCACAGACCTGATTCAAATCCAGCCTCAGAAATTTAACACTTACTAGCTCTGTGACCCTGGGCAAATCATTTAACTCCAATTAAACTTCACAAAAACCAAACCAAAAAAAAAAAAAAATTCCTTAAGACACTGCAAAAGGATACCTAATTCTTTATTAAACTACAAAACTTACTGTCCAAAAGCTAAAAAATTTTCCAAAAAGAGACATCAAGATAAACCTATATGTATACATACCCACCTTCACAGACACATCTCCCTATACATCCTTCCCAAAAGTGTTTACTGTTTCTACCACAGCTGGTCTTACTAGTAATCTTCCAATGATATCACATGAGAGCTCACAACTACCAAGAATCCTCACTATACTAGTTCAGACAGAATACACAAGTCCAAAATAATAACATGTACCTTAATGGTTTTGCTAGTTTCACTCTGCCTCACCAAGCTACAGAAGGCCTATGAGAAACAGGTCTAGAAAGAGCCAACACCTCTAGTGAACTGGAACTGACACTCAGTAATATGACAGAAGTTTAAGGTATGAGACTCAAGATAAAATGACAAGGTACCTCACTCACAAAATATAATGAAAAAATGGTACCATTAATATTTCAAGAATGTTCTGAATTCTGAATGTATAACAGGTAGACTACAATTACCTAAGAGAAGTCAAAAGATTATTCCTAGGTTTCCAAGAAATCCAAGTCTAAGAATTATTATAGATTTAGAGTTAGAAGGTTATTTCCAATCAAATTTAATGTACCTATTCAGGTAAAAAATAGATATATATAAACAGAAAAAAAGGTTTGTAGGTTCCTTATCACTGCTGGTCTTGAAGTTGCATTAAGAAAATCTCTCAATCAAAACCCTAAAGGTTTTTAAGGGCACCTTAATGAGGGCACTCATTTTCTAGGGACATGAACACTTGAGAAGTAATATACTCCTTTCCAGTCTTTACTCATATACCTATCAAGATCCACTGAGTGGTACCAAAAAGACATTTTAGATTTAGAAGTTTCAAGTATTACTCAGTCTGAATTATCTTATACATTAAAATGACAGATAAGTAATTTGCCAAAGATATTTGGACATTACTGACAATTACCTGTTACATTTCCCTCCTCATTTTATAGGTATTTTTTAAAGAAACAGCTCTCTTTCTATCCCCTACAGATTTGAGCACTATATCCCAAAGAGGTTTAATAAATATTTTATTTTTATGTTCCATTATGATTGTGACAACCTTCAAACTCTGATGCAAATGTAGTCAAGAGCTGATATTAAGACATTACTTTTATATGAATACATAAAAAAATACAAACATACCATATTTCTCTAGTACTTCAGGTGATCTTGTGAACTCTAAAATGAGGCTCCTACAGAATCCTGACCTATAATACAAAAACATGCCTTATTTAAGTTTTTGAACCAATTGATAATCATGATCTTTATCTTCACTATATAAAATGTTTTAAAACAAAATTATCACCACACATTTATTGTATACAATATGCAGTAAAAGGAATATTGTATGTCTTGTTATTTCTTAAGTTGCCTAATAAAGATAGTAACAAAGCTGAAGTTGTAATCCTGGCTGTTGCTGCTATTGAATGAAAATATACAAAGCCTTAAATATACTACCTAAATCATCATTATGAATTATTCTCAATTTCTTATAATGGTTAGGGTTCATTTAAAAAAAAAAAAAGATTTATGGACATTAGCTTATCTGAAGAAAAAAGTTCAGGTCTGATCAGAAACTTTTTTCCTTGCCTTTAAAAATGAATGCTATTGCTTCTGAAATCCATTAAGGCAAACTTCTGTGAGTTTAAATGTCTAACAAGTTCACTGGAGTTAGGGTTTCTTCTATTCTCTACTTTATTTTCATCACGAAGTATTCTAGTCTCTTATGGTGACATTGTGCTTTTTGAATGTTGGTGGGGCAAGGATTATATGGCCCTTAAGAAATAATTCTTGCTGAAGGAATCACCTATGAATAGGGAATAATTCTTGACTAAACAGAAGAGAGAAATTTGAAGGAGGTATAATGGACAAATTTTCATTATGTAAGATAAAAAAAAGGTTTTGCATAAACAGTACCAATGCAGCTAAAACTAAAAGAAAAACAGCTAATTTTTGGAGCAGTTTTTTTCTTAAAGGTCTCATTTCTAAGATATAAATAGAAAATAGTCACATTTATAAAAATAAGAATCACTTCCCAGTTGATAAATGGTCAAAGGATATGAATAGGCATTTTTCAGAGAAAGAAATCCATGTTTTATCAAAAGTAATACAATTTTTCAATTCTTACAGAAATGTAAAATGAAACAACAAGGTAATATATATTTCAAACCCAAAAGATTGGCCAAAAAAGAGAAAAGGCTGTGGGAAAATGACACATTAATGATGGGGCTGTGAACCGATTCAGCCATTTTGAAAAGTAATTTGGAACTACACCAAAACTGAGCATATACCCTTTGACCCAAATACTGTTAACTAGGTCTATACCTCTAAGATCAAAGAAAGACAAAAGGATCCAAATGTAAAAAATATTTATAGCAGTTATTTTGTGGTGTTAATTAGAATCTGAGAAGATATCTATCAATTTGAGAACGGTTGAACAAATTATGAGACATGAATGTGATGGTATATGATTTGCTATAAAAGATGAAAGGAATGGTTTCAGAGAAATCTGGGAAGGAAATCTTGGTTTGGGGTTCCTGGTTAGAGGGAAGAGCTGAAGGAAAGCTTGAGGCACCATCCCCCTACCCCACAATTAGAGGTGAAAAAAACATAGAAACATCATAAGAAGAATGATAGATCTGGAGAAAAGATTAAGAAGAGAAAATATAAGAATAATTGGACTGCCTAGAAAAAAATCCACCAATCACTACCTCAAAGAGATTCTTTGTGGAAAACACACAGGAATATTATTGCCAAATTTCAAAACCTCCAGATGAAAGAGAAAATTTTGCAAGAAACAAGGAGAAAGAAAAAAAAACAATTCAAATATGCTGGAGCTACAATTAAAATTATGCAAAATTTATCAGCATTTACCAAAAAAAAAAAAAAAAAAAAAAAGACTGCAGGTCCTAGAATCATATCTACTGACAATCAAAAGAACTAGGCCTGAGGCCAAAAATATCATATCCAGAAAAATTATCTATAATCCTGAATAAGAAAAAAATGGAACTTCAAAGAACTTGTAGATTTTTCAGGACTTTCTACCAACCAAACCAGAACTTAACAGAAAATTTAACATATAAGTCAATATCAAAGATCAATTTTAAGGAATTTAACATCGACAAATTGGTTTGTTTGTTTTTTTAAATGGGAAGTGTATACTATACGTTTAAGATTCACATCAATAATAGAGTAAGCTCAAAAGAAAGATTGGGGCAGAGTTAAGGTAAAAATAGTAATCATGTTATACAAATGAGGTGCAGAGGGAAGAACAGACACAGAGGCATTAGAAGAGGGAGGAGAGCTTCTAGTTCTGAAAACCTACTCACATTGGGAATGGGTTCAATAAGCAACACTACATATATATCATGAAGGGTATAGAACACTCCAAAATCTATAAAGAATTAAGGGGGAAAAGGATGGGCAGATGGGCAAGTAAAAGGTTAGAGAGGGATCCTTGGGTGGGGAGAGATTAAGTAATAACAAGGCAAGTCATGGAGCAGAATTTAAGAATCATCAGGGATAAAAAAGATATGTGTGTATATGTGGAATATGTGTATGTATATATACATGTATCTACATACGTATATATAAATAGATCTTTTCTTAAGTATAGCTTGCTTGGAGTGGGGGGAGGAAGATGAAAGGGGGAAAAAATAAATAAGGTATGCAGTAAAGAACCAAAGAACAATTTACATGGAAGTAAAGAAAAAAAGGACATTCATGAATATAATTTCTTCTACTAATATATATACTTTCTTGATCGGATAATTTGTTGTTATATATTTTGAATCCTCCCTGATGTTCTGCTGGGCACTGACAATGTTCTCTTTTGTTTTGATTTATTTTGTAATAAATTTTTTAAAAATGTAACTAGAAATAATGCTTTTCTATTTGCAAACAGACATGATTTTAAAATATGGGCTGTACTAATTGCAAATTAAAATAATGATACTTTGAAAATTACAGAGTATACTTGGCCAGCAAAGACCTTCATTCAGAAAAGAAAAAAACTGCACCTTATCTTCTAAGTAAAGTGGTAGCTAATAGTAACAAATTAATGTAAATTTCATTTCATATAACTCCCCCCAAAAAGTATTCAGAATGGAGAAAGAAGCTTGAAATAAATAAGTAAAAAGGCTGAAAAACTGTCCAAGGAAAAGATAATTATGAAGTTTCTTACAGACAAGTCTTCGAATTATTGCTCAACAAATTTCTCAAAGCAGTAACTGTATAGAGAAAACACTAAAAGACTTGTCTCTATCCTCATTTGTTGATTTCTTTCTCAAATAACAAGTAAAATGTAGAAAGAGCAAGATTCTGCAAAAACAAAATAATGCCTACCTTTCTGATCTCCTAATAAGAAAAGTAGAAGCTTTAAACCATAGGATTTAGCCTAACCCTTTATTTTGCAGATGGGTAAAATTAAGGCTCAGAGAGTCTGCTAGTCACTTGTCTAAGGTAGCCCTGCAGGGATTCTAAGAGAGGTCCTCAGATAAGAGACAATACCATAAATTATACTGCATCATTCAAAGTATACTCAGTATAAATTAAAGTATCCTGCTTAAGCAGGAGAAAATCCAAGAATAATTTAAATGATGAATGAAAACAATTACGATTAAAGGAAAAGTTGGCATTTGTTTTTTATGTAGCAGTTTTTTCCCTTAAGATCATATATACCATTATCTAATAATGTTTAGATATTTTAAATAAGATTTCAAGCCTCATTTTTAAAATGCAAAACGGATTAGGAAAAATATCTCCAACATTACTTTCAATTAACCATATCTACATGAGATCTAAAATCTAAGATCACAATTATTATTTGGTAAAGCTTAGCCAAACTACAGATAAAGTATCTAATGGCTCCTGTGGGCTCTGCAAGCACAATTTTATGATATTCTATGATTTAATATACACACATCTGCAAACTGACATATGCAAATGAGTGTTATCCACACCAAGCTATGCCAAAAACATCTGCTTCTTTCTGTGCCTCACAGTTCAGTCCAAAATACTTTTTTATAGTTTTATTATAAATAGGTTTTTGCTAATCAACATATGAAAGCAAATTGATGTTTTTGTCACAATTTAAAATTATAAAGTAAATTAATTTTATAACATACACAGGCCTCATAAAACTATCTTACCAAGGAATAGGATAAAAATATGGAATTGGTTTCTTTTTATATTCTAGTTAAAGGCACCCAGAAAAATGAGCACTCTGCTAAGACAGCAAGTGAAGGATAACTAATGGACAATCCCTAGCGGTCCCAATTTTTTTGTTCATATCCTACCAGCAAAAAAAAAATTTAGGGCATATAACCTTCAATATACACATATTTACAATTATTCATAAATCACACAATGCAATACTATAGTAAATAATGATGTATGTTTTAAAGTTTATACAAAACGGAAATTATAAAAGGATGAGACAAAGATTAAAGAATATTTTATCCTAGACTCAGCAGGAAACAACTAGACTTTACTGAGTTAGGGAAATGGCATGGTCAGAAGGACCACTTTATAAATGTCAAATACCTGAACATCAGATTTGGCAATTAAAAGATCATTACCAACTTTGAAGAGCGAAATTCTTCTTGAGTGAGAAACAAGGCTAATGTAAAGGGAGAAAATACAAAGATTGAGAAGGATGATAGTGCCCAGGGAAATAAAGTTCAGAAGATGAATGAGTTTTGAGAGAAAGAAAATGTAACCCAACCGATTCGTGCCTGCATATCTTGTGCTATATTTCTCATAAAAAAAAAAAAAAAGAACACCTGTGGAATATTATTGTTTTGTAAGAAACGACCAACAGGAGGATTTCAGAGAGGCCTGGAGAGACTCGCATGAACTGATGCTGAGTGAAATCAGCAGAACCAGGAGATCATTATACACAGCAACAAGACTATACGATGATCAATTCTGATGGACATGGTTCTCTTCAACAATGATGTGATTCAAACCAGTTCCTATTGTTCAGCGATGAAGATAGTCATATACATCCAGAGAGAGGCCTGTGGGAACTGAGTATGAACCACAACACAGCATTTTAATGCTTTCTATGAATATTTCCATGCATTTTGTTTTCCTTCTTAGGTTGTTTTTTTCTTCTTCTCTTTCTAGATCTGATGTTTCTTGTGCAGTAAGATAATTGTATAGATATGTATACATGTATTGTATGTCATATAATTTATCCTATTTAGCATGTATTAGATTACCTGTCATCTAGGGGTGGGGGGTGGGGGAAAGGATGGGAAAAGCTTGGGGAAAAAAAAAGTTTTTGCAAAGGTTAATGTAGAAAAATCACTCATGTGTTTTGTAAATAAAAAAGCTTTATTAAAAAAAAAAAAAGGAACACCACTGGAAGCTAGGTGGTGCAGTGGATAGAGCACCAGCCCTGAAGTCAGGAGGACCTGAGTTCAAATCTGGTCTCAGACACTTAACATTCCGTAGCTGTGTGACCCTGGGCAAGTCACAACCCCAACTGCCTCAGCAAAAAGCAAAAAAAAAACAAAACAAAACAAAAAACACCACCACCACTTGGGGGAAGTGAAGGGTAGGAAAGCCAATTACTCACCCAGCACAAACTCAAAATAATGAGCCCATAGATTGGGTGGACTTTGCATAGCCAGAGGAAGACATGGAAATACAAAGGTTGTGTGTAGAATTTTTTTTGGAAGGGAAAGATTTAACTGCCCTGAGGGCCTACACCTAGGACAACCACACAGGAGGATAGACAGAAAGGGAGTAGAAGGAGTAAAGAGGGATCTGCTAGTATCTACTTGTATAGAGATGGTACACTGCATAAAGAGGAATCAGGGCCTAGTTACTCTAAACTTATCTTCCCGAATTCAAATCCAGCCCTGAGACATGTGACCCTGGTCAAATCACTTAATCCTCATGCCTCAATTTCCTTATCTGTAAAATGAGCTAGAGAAGGAAATGACAGACCATTCAGTACCTTTGCCAAGAAAATTCCAAATGGGGTCATGAAGAAGAGTCAGATACAACTGAAAAATCTGACCATCAACCCTTGCGTAGAAAGACCCCATCTTCCCATTCAGGGATCAACTGATCACATAACCCTTGGAGGTTAAGCTATAATCCCCTTGAAATTATTCAACAGCCCTCTAGAGCCTCTTAAACCCATGTGTCACAACCTTATATGGGGCCTCATAACAATGTGAGGAGTTGTGAAATTATGATTTATTATCATTTTATATACTTACATACTATGGTAGGTCATGTAAGGACCTAGGAGAAAAGGAGTTGTAAGTAGAAAGTTTAAGAAACCCTGCTCATTGGGTGCCCCTCTATGGAGACTATTGATAGATACAATGTCAGAAGGCTCCAAAACCATATTATTAGGGCCCACCTTTCTCTTGGAGAACTTAAAGATGAAAATGGATAAACTATATAGGACAAAATAGTGGATTTGCAATCTTTAGTCTTGGAGGATTGTGTCTACATTAAGAAGAGTATTCAAAGAAACTTATAGCTAAATGCCTGACAAAAATTTTAATCATTTTCATCAGGATATGAAATGCTGAAAAATCAATGAACTTGGAGTCAAGAGATAAAAAGTCAAATCTCTAACTGAGGTGAGGGCCTCTTCTAACTAAACAGAGTATTTGTGTTCTCAATCCTATCCTGAGCATTTTCAGACTGCCCCTCTGAAGGGTTCTTTCCCTTCTCTAAAAAAAAGATTCCCCCATCTTGGGAAGCAGTTGAGGGGGGAAATTTTCAATTTTAACACCCTCCACCAACTGTCTTCTTTCATTATCATCCTATTTCTGACATCTTTACTGCAAATGAAGAAACTAAAATTCAGAGAAGTTCTATAAAACACACACACACATATATATGCCATATACCAGAATCACATAACTAATACTTTGGCAAAATTCAAATTGAGGCATGAAGACTACAGTACTCTGAAACAACTTAAGTCCAGTGTTCTACCCACTATGCTATACTGTCTCTTAGTGTGCGGCAGTTGTGCACTGGGGAAATGTTTAAAAAAAAAATAATAAAATCCCTATACTTTCCCACGTCATCAAGGAGCTTATACTGTAAGAATAGATAAAACAACATATAGAGAAATAGTATCCAAAGAAGAGAGTAATACTATTGATGAGATTATTATGCCTAAAGGAAGAGGTTGAAAAGGAAAAAGAACAGGTAGAAAGATGGTCTAGATAGAATAGATGATAAGTGAAGGTAAAGTATGGCTATGGTTAAGGTTCTTATTTTCCTTTTCTATTATGAATTTAACAACATCAATTAGCATTCTAGTATATGAGGAAAAACAAAAGAGTAATCTATTAGATTGTTATATGTTTATGTTGTGCAAAACTGTTTTTAAAAAGTATATATTAAACTTAATTACTATATTCCTTTCTGAAATTTGCCACCTTCTTTATATTTCCAAAATATTTTAATATTCAACTCCCTTTCCCCACCTCCTTCATATACTACAGTGCTGATTCTACTCACCCCTTTAAGCTTTCCTTGACAAATAAGTATAGTCAAGCAAAACACACCAAAAACATTATCTATTCTGAATTCTTAATGATGATGTGAAAATGGCATTTTAGGATAGTTGATATAGCAATACTGTGAAATATAGGTTGGGGTCGGTAAAAATAAGGAAACCAAGACTAAATGATTACAGAAAACCAAAAACTAACTTTAATTTTTAAAATCTGGATGTGATCTCATTGGTGTGGGGAGCACACCCCACTTCCCCAAAGCTGATCAGAAATTTTCTGCCATTTGTAGTCTTAAGAGAATCAGTTGGGGCACAAGAAGTTAAGTGCATTGTCCAATATATGTAAGAAACAGGACCTGAATCCAAGTTGGTCTGACTTGTAGGCCAGTTTTCTATTATCTCATGATGATTCATCAACAATTACTTTTAAATAAATAATACAGGGACATTTTTTTAAATAGGTCGATTCTTTGAAAACTGGAAATCTGTTATTTCTCTTTTAATTAGCACACCTGATGAACATACTCCTTGACCATGCTGAATAAGTTTACTATATAATACAGTACAACCTTAGGTAGTAAAGAATACAAAGTAAAAGTGACATTAGTTTAATGGAATTTATCACAAAAGGCTTTTAGGAAAGGTGAAATCAATTCTGAGCTGGATTTTTAAGTTGAAGGACAAAAGATTGTTAAAGAAGAGTGAGGAGTTTATTCCAGTTTTAAAAATGATACACCTGTCTAGTCAGAGTTAGAAACTAGCAAGTTGTTAACAGGGGAAAGATAAGATGATTTATTTAGCTGGAATGGTAGGAATTTAGCACTAATTAGGTTAAGTGATAAGGCTGAAAATAGAGGCAGTTGAAATGAAGATGGAAAAGAGAGTTTTCTTCAATATTAGGCCATGGAGGACAGAACTGACAAAACTTAAAGCCATCATAGGTTCCTGAGCAGTGAGTTTTCATGTTGAAACCTTTTAGGAGGCAGCAGGATACAGCAGGATACAGCAGGATACAGCACAAGCTCTGCTATCAGAGAACCTTGGCCATTCCCTGAATGAGCTAAATTAAGTCCTTTAACCTCCCTGGCACTCAGTCTTCTTATTTTTTAATATGAGGAAGTTAGACTACAGGTTTCTTCCTGCTCTAGGATTTATGATTCTGTAATCTTCTGACCTACAGAATTTCTCACTATTTTAATTCTTCTCCACCCAAAAATATGCTCATTCATAAGTTACTATTTGTTCCCTTTCCATGACAAAACATCTTAACTCAGTCAAGGCAATCCAAAAACAAAACAGCCACAAGGCAGGAAACTTGTCAAAGGCCTTCAGGAAGTGTAAATAAATCAAATTTACAGATTCCCCCCTCTCCCCTTATTCATACTTTCATTTATATCCTTCAAGGCATGGCATGACTTCCCTTTGTTATAACAATGCTGCCTTATATCCATAGGTTAATGCTGGTTTAAATGTTTAGGATTAGTCTTTATTATAAAATCTTATTTTATATGGTAATATACTTTGAGGTCATAGGGTTAATTTTTTTCCCACCAGAAATAGGGATCATTTTGGCAATATGACAATTTTCTGGTACAGTGGCAGTATATAATGACAAGTTATATGTTTTGGCCAGCAAGTTCTACAATTTCATCCTTCAGTGCCTTCAAAATTACTGTGTGGATGCCATCTGGTCACAATCATGAATGATTTTTTGAGAAAATCCTCTGGGATTTTAGTGTTAGAATTGAAATTAGTTTAGGTTCTTTTTACCTTATGTTACATGTGTTCCAACCCTTATACCCAAAAATATGTCAATTTTTTGGTCCACTTTAAGCAAAATTATCTGCTGATTTTATCATATAAAAATTAATTTCCTTCAAAATATCTGTGAAAATGTCTTCAAATGTATAAAAAAGGTCTTCTATTACAATCCATTTAAACCTCTGCATCCAGCAAACATCCTTTGAAAATAAATATTATTTTGGAAAGTATATTTACTCATTAGTAACATTAAACTCCAAGATATTTAAGGTAATGGTTTAAAATAAGTGAGTTTTTATTGTTTCTGCAAAAAGATTAGAAAATGTTTTTCAAAAAATGACAGGCATTTGTGAACATTTGGTTTTTCTCCTAACATTTAGTTTTAGTTAACCTGTTAAATGGTTATATGTGATTATACAAAAATATTATTTGTTTTAACTATTCTGATCACATTTATCCATTCCTTAACTTTAATCCTCTTAATAGAGATAATGCAAGAAAAAAGAAAGTAAAGAATTCCACACAAGAAAAAATTTTCTAGAAATGTCCAAATAGTGCTATTAATTTCTGGTTTGTGGACTTTTATTTAATTCTTCATTTTTCCAGAATCTTTCAAGTGTTTCATGTTGACTTCCTCAAACTCTACAGGTTTCTGCTACATCCTGGATGAAATAAACCACTTAGAACATAATTTTTGAGACTCCAACTGGAAGCAATCACAAAAACAAACAAACAAACAAACAACCCACCATCATTATTGTTGTTGCTATTGTTGTTACTATTATTATATCTAAGTAAACTGGTGAGGAACATTCTCCTTGATTAGAATAGATGGCTCCAATCCAATTAACGACCACCCTCCAATTTTAATACATATATTTATATGTGTGTGTATATATGTATATATGTAAATATGTAAATGTATTTTTGCTAAGGCAAACTGGGGTTAAGTGACTTGCTCAGGGTCACACAGTTAGGAAGTGTTAAGTGTCAGACCAAATTTGAACTCAGGTCCTCCTGACTTTCGGGCTGGTGCTCTATCCACTGCTCCACCTAGCTGCCCCAATAAATATGTTTTCTATCAATATTCTGACATGTATTGATCTAAGTGTCATAGACTGGATCAGCATGGATTAATTCAATTGTAGGAGCAGGCCGACCCTCCTATACCAAGATGAACTGAAATAAATCAAAATCTCACAGCCATCTACTTAGCCTTTTATGTAACTAAACAGGAACCTAATCTATCATTTATTACCTATGGTAACCTTTGGGAAAATACTTAACTTCACTAGGTCTCAACTTCATCATCTGTTAAATGAGGGAGTTGGACAAGATGATCTGTAAGTTCTGTCAATACAGCTAAAATTCTGTGATCATTCTCAATGAGTATTCATTTAATCTCTTGAAACAAAACCTTGAGTAAATGGAAAATCCATATACTCTTGAGGCAGCTCATTCCACTTTTGGATAGCTTTACTTATATGAATTTTTTTTTGGTCTTAAATGTTAAAACATTATGTGAACTAATGTTCACATTATTATTTGTTCACTATTATATTTGCCCTCAAATGCATGCTTTGTAAAACACCACTTAAGTGCACGTTATTCAAGAAAATACTTTTGAACAATGGCTTTCTTATGCAGTTCTGTTAATGCTTTTCTTTTAACATTATCCTCATTTCTAGAAGAACATTACCTAAGTCTACACTTTCCACAACCTCCACTCCTACACACATTCTGAAAAGCTTTTTAGACCCTAGTAAAAAGGAATTATTGTTAAGAAAAAACAACCACCTGGTGACATATAGGCAACATGCCCCATGCAAAGTCCCCTGGCTTGGCTTCTATACTGAAAAGAGACACATCATCATCTGTTCTCAAAATAAGACATTACAAACTCCCAGTGTTCAGTTTTAATAACACTTGATTTTATTTGACATTATGGTCAAATATATATCAATCTTCTTTGGGTAAGGGTAAGTGCCCTCCACAAGATTAGTTTAATAAAAAATAATAATAATAAAAAAATAAAGCAACCAAGTATCAAGATCTGTATGCTGACTCAGACTGGATGATTCTTTAAATTCTTCATAGAATTTGTTTCTTCATTCTCTACAATATATGATGGCACATAAGATACAACTATTTCAATGCTGATGGTCTCCTTGCCTATGATCATTAATTTACAATGCAATTGGAGATGATGATATTATGGAATTCTGTTTCTTGTTCCCTTTAGAAACAAAATGAAATTTTATTTTTCCTTTACCTTTTCTCTTTTTTTGCAATTGTGAGAACCTATGAGCCATTCTTCCATTTAGATGTAACTTCTCTGATCTTTTTTCATGGCAGTAAGCTGGCACATAGTGGGTGCTTAATTGTTTTCCATCGCATTAAGATGAGAAAAGCAGTAGTGAATCAACTTAATAGGGTGCTAGACAAAGAGTTGATTATTTTATGTACCAGTAGTTAGTATCTGTCAATGATGTAAATCTGTATAATTCTTAGCATCCTATAAACCCTCTTCTACTTTATGTCACTGAAAAAGCAGAAGACCAAAAAGGGAATTAAATAGGATTCTTGTTTTATAAAGTAAGTACTACAGCTGAAGGACTCATTTTCCACTGGTCAATTTGCTGATACTTAGTCTTTCTATGCTAAGGTAGGCTGGTCCTTGGAGTTCAGATATAGTCTATTTCTGGGACTGTACTTAAAATGCCTTTCTAGCTAGGTACAACTTGCCAGAACTTGTAATCTGTTACTACAGTCTTTGAAAACTCGGGGTCATTTCAAGGCTATGATGAAGCATTAGAGTAGGGCTTTGCTGGAGGTTTATGGATACTTTCTGTGAAAAGTAAACTTACACATTACAAGATATGATAATTTTTACAAGGCAGTAATATTTTATGGTCATTCCTTACCAAATGGGGAAAAGAAAGAATATGGTGGCTTCAATACACACGTTTTATTTTGGGTCAAATATCCTAAGATAAATGTGTATCTTTTATATCACTTTGTAGTGTAGATTGTGGATAAGAAATTGAAGTTTAAAAAGTTTAAGTGATTTATCCAAGATCACAAGACTACAAAGTGGCAAAACCAGTCCCAGAAATCAGGTCATGAGATTTCAGAGCCTCTTCTACCACAACATGCTGGCCACCCTAATCTTGCATGAGTTAACAGCTTATATGCAAACTTAAGAAATATCTTAAGTCTGTAAAATAAATTTTATATTATTTTTTAGCTGACAGTAAAAAAAAAAGAAAAAGAAAGAGCCATTTCAACTTTTCTTTTTTATCTCCTCACTCCAATTACAAGGATCTATCAAATGAGTTAATATTTGTAAAGCACCCAGTAGTACTTTAATATTTGCCTCTTATTCCTTTGTTTATCTGATAAAGGCATTTTGTTATGTTATAAAAAAAAAATCCTGCAAGTTAAAAGATATATGCTACTTATTATACAATTGACATGTTTCACAGAAGTTTTATATAAATCAAGTATTTGTCAAGTGAATTAAAAACCATTACTACATAAAGAATCCATAGAGTTAATCTTTTTGCAAAACAAAGAATTCATTAATAGTATGAATAATTACTCCATTTTTTCAATGCTATCATGTTTTCTTAAATAGAAATTATCTATAACCCAAAAATATTTTAATTTTAAACTATGAATTTCTATGATTCATCAAATTATATTACTATAAATACCTAAGTTATTATCTGCTCTCTTTAGGGATTCAGAATAAAAGATTAAATGAATGGATCCTATGTGTGAGACAGCATTATCATATATGAAAAGTAAAGACAGAGGTTAACCTATAAAAGGTAAATATTTAATTAACTTTTAGGGCCAGAGGAATTTTTAGATCATTTGTAGAACCTTTTAATTTTATAAAGAAACAGACCCAGAAAGAAACCTAAATAATAGCGTTCCTCTCTCTCTCTGTCTCTGTGTCTCTCTCACTCTCTCTTTCCCCCCTTCTCTCTGTCTGTCTCTCTCTGTTTCTCCCTTCTCTTTTTCTCTGTCTCTTTCCTCACCCCTTTACTCATTCTCCCTTTCTCCTCCTCCTCCTCCTCAGAAAAGTGGTAACAATCATTTTCCATTAAATTCCAATGGTATGATAAGTCATTCAGTAAAGTATGATCAGGTATACTTACTAATTTCCTTAACAATACACTTCTTTCCAAAGACATGTATATCCACACTTCCCCCAAAATAAAATGACAATATCCTGTACTTCTGGTAAGAACAAAAGCAAAATAATAACTTGTCTACTTGTATGGCTCAGAAACTAGATATTAAAGCAGCAGTTTCAAAAGCATTCCAACAAAATGCTGAATATTGGCAGTACTGTGGTAAACCATGCTAGTATTTTGTTGATTTCAGAACAAGCATCTCAAATGGGAGGGACTTCAGCAGCCATCTAATTTGTCCTGAAATTTAAAAAAAAATCTAAAAACTAAAAACAAAAACACTAAGCTACAACATACCCAAGAAACAGCCTTTGTGAGAAATTTTTGAGTAGCTCTAATCATTATGCTTTCCTCTACTACATTTTAGTTCATAGGATCCAACCTATCTCTTGTACATTTTGAAAACCACCTGTCAAGTTATGGTCAACTTTCTTTTCTGCTACCACAAACTTTAAGATGGAGTGATCGTTTTCATCCTAATTTTGCCATCCCTTCTACCTCAGCAATCAGTGATTGCTTGTACATAAAAATAAGAGCCAAAAAATGCAACTTCAATTGTTGGTTCTTCTACTTTTGGAAGGAGGAAATTATCAATTAGACAAACTAGGCCATTTTTAGCTCTTCTCTTTCTGATAAAGAGAGCTCCAACAGATGTCCAGATAATTGAAATTTTAAAAATCCTGACTATTATCATGCCTCAGAGTGAGGTCAGCAACCTATTTTCTGACTTTCTCTGTCCAGGGTGTCTATAGCACACACCAATAATGATACTTCTTGTTTGTACCACAATTCTTTTTCACCCAAATAGTCTCCCCTTCCGGTTTTCCTATCTCAGTATATATGAAAGGAACTGTGATGTCTGTCAGCACAAAGAACTCCTGATCAATAAAACTCTATACAAGTACAAACAACTATGACTTTTATAAATAAATTCTGAGGAATTGCCTGAATTCCAAAAGGTTAAAAGGGTTGCCCAAAATTATATACACCAAGTAGGTGTCTGAGATAATTTCTAAACCCAAATCTTTCTAAAATTAATTCTAGTACCCTATTTATTATAACAACTTAGCACTTAAATGATCTTCCTAATTGTTGTTCCTTAATTGTTTGTAGGTGATTCATCCACTCTACCCTTATTTTACCTACTTGGTTCCTTTTGAATTAAGATATATTCTTTCAGAACAATACTGAAATCATAGGTCCCATCCCATCCTCCAAGTTTCAGTGACAGCTTTGAGGAAAAAATGGTCTTCTTAGGTTAAGATATGTAGTTCTTCAAGTATCATCAATCTTAAAAAAATTAACATTTGATTTAATTGTAAGGTGCCAGGTCTTGTACTAATCACTCAGGATATAAAGATAAAAGTAAAATAGTTCCCAACTTTAAGGAGTTGAAAGAAAGTCAGACTGAATGGATTATAAATAAGCTGAAGGAGCGTGATATACGTGGCTGAAAATAGATTAGAGCCAGGTAGTAAAGGGCTTCAAAACTTCCAAGTACACAAACCATAGACCTAGTCAGAGGGTTAAATTCAAATGGTTTTTACATCTTAAAATACAATAAATCTTTAAATAAAATGTAAACCTTTTAATTAAAACAAAACAAACTTTTTAAAATTCTTTAAGATTTAGCACTAAGAAGTGCTAATTTAGAAAGCAGTTGGCAAAAAAATAAGAAACGTAAAAAGACCAAAGGTTCTAGTTCTAGAATAAGTTATTTTATAACACATGCCTTATGTGTTGATTTTTTTTGCTTACTTACTTGTATGTTATATGGCATTTATGTCTTCACATGTGACTCCAGGCAAATCACACCCATTCTCAGTCCCAGTTTCCTTATTTCCAATAAAATGGGGATAATAATACCATCATCTATCTTACAGATTTGTTATGAGGATCAAGATTTTAAGATTTTCTGTCTGTAAACCTTAAAGCATCATAAAAACCTACAGAACAATAAAAACACTAAAAGCACTACAAAACTAGCTATTTAGGAAATTTTTTTATGTTAAACTATGGACACCAGGAAGCCACTGAAGCATTTGTCAGAGGATCTTCTGACCATGATTATTCCTAGTTGCATTAATAAGAATTCTTAAATTTTTCAAAGTTGGTTTTTCTTTACAATGTTGTCTTTATGTAAACTGTTCTCCTAGTTCAACTCAATTCATTCTGAATGAGTTATTACTAAGAATTATGAAATTTCCTTTCATTTGGAAATTTTCATTAACATCACAATTTTTCAGCCATTCTCCAATCATCTAAAAGGCAACCTAAGCAATCTCTTAAATTCTATTTGCTTTTATATTCTTTTTTCAAAGCCCTTTTAATCCTCTCATTAGAATCAGGAAGTTTTCTTTGCTTGCAACTAGGCAGCCTCTTTCCTTCTATCTCAGCTTTTCTACCAATGAGTTCGTTATTTTTCTAGACCAATGACTTTGTGTGCTCCAGTGTGTGTATTTCAAGTCAAGAATAAGATTCCTCTGAAACTACTCCTTCCCATGTACCCCAATAATTAGAAAGATCAAGCTACAATCCTTTCTTCCTCTTTTCCATATCAGTATATCCTTTTTCCAATTCATTCCCTTCCTTCCCTTTCTAGCTCCCCTCTATATATAGTGGAATGCCTATCTTGAAAGAGTTTTAAGTACAGGCCCAGTGAAACAGTACTTCTACCAACCTTCCAAGTACAAACCTTGCTAAGTTCAAAGAAGTTCATTCACCATCAGGTTGATAAAATCTTCAATCACCGAAACAGAAAAATTAGGACAATGGCAGCAACTTAAATGAAAAAGAAACTAAATACTATAATTATAACTATCAAGTTTGCCTCTGGAGAGATTGGGAAAATATGCTCCCTTTTCACTGACATGGAATTTACAGATATAGAATTATATATGGATATAGATTTTGCAAATGTGCGAAGACTTGATTTTATTCAACTAATTTTTTCTTTAAAAGATAAGTGTCAGAAAGGGGGTTGGGGTGAGACATTGTAGAGTAGGGTGACAGGAAATAATAATATCACATTCTTTAAAAAGATCAATTATAAAGAACAATACAGTAGAATTAGGACAACTGGGTATTATAGTGGATAGAGTGCTAGACCTGGAGTCAGAAAGACTCATTTTTATGAGTTCAAATCTGGCCTCAGACATATACTAGTTGTATCATCATGGGGAAGTCATTTAATCCTGTTTGCCTCAATTTCCTCATCTATAATATGAGCTGGAGAAGGAAATGGCAAAAACACTCCAGTATCTTTACGAAGAAAAGCCCAAATGGAGTCACAAAGAGTTGGACACAAGTCAAATGATTCAACAACAACAAAAGTAGAATTTGCTGTGAATCCAGTAAAATATGAAAATCTGCAGGGACCACTTTATAAGACAGAGAATGCTGATGTCAGATAGAGATGTCATGGTTAGCAACCGATGACTTAAGGACCCCACCTAGTGGAAAAAAGCAGCAGGTTCATCAGTTTCAAAGGAATTAAGGTTTTGGCAAGAGTGAGCTGTATTTAGGATGTTTAGAACCAACTGCCTGTTTAGTTCCAAAACAGAATAATGTCTTTTGTAAGAGTGAAGAAAATGTACATCCATTCTGGAGTTTCTTCCAGAAAAGGAACTTGGATCTACACCCTACAGAGAGTCAGTCAGTTCAATGAAGAACCAACTAATTGATAATGCTCTCTAACTTGAGTTACTAGGAGAAATTCTGTGCCAGACTGGACCAACAGATTTAAGCAGAAGTTGAATTATAACAACTTCAAAATACACTAAGCTGTTAGAAATACTAATGGGCTTCGCAATGGATATTTTCACTCGCAAAAGCAGCTCAAAAGTAATCTATATTTCCCAACATTATTTCATTTTTCATATTTTTCAAAACAATTCAAAACGTTGACTCTATAAGCAATTTTATAACATAATTCAAAATGTTGACTCTAAACAACAAAGTTTTATATACAGCCTTCTTCCAAAGTAGCTTTGGAGATATAATAAATTGTTTTTTAAAGGTCCTAGAAATGAATTCTGGAACTGGAACCACTGCCTTTTTTTTATGATGGGATCTATGCCCCTTGAAGTCTATCAGTTCAATAGTTATCCACTTGCCATTTTTTTCTAAAATATGATAGGCCAAGGAGAATAAATAATAAATAGGATGAACATAGCACATATTAACAGTTCAAGTGACTCTGGAAAAAATGGAGGCATATTGCAAATCCAGGAAAAATAATGCATTATTTGTTCATTAGTTTAAGCTAAATCTTTCAAATGATCCAAATTTAGGTGGAAGGTTAATATATAAAAGCAATGTTTTAGTAAGTAAAATTCTTATAAATGTTAATTAAAGACAAACCTATACATATAACCTAGCTTTTGAACACCAGTTCTAGTCATACTTACTAGAGGTGTGACTGGACAAGTCATTTATTATTTACCATTTCCTCATATCACATAAAATGAGAGAGTTCTAACATTCTTAAAAGCCCCTTCTGGTCCTCAAATTTTATGTCATATGTATATTTGCATTGGAAGATTAAGTAAATCTGTCAAAAGCAATATCTACTTATTATACTCATAACAAAAATAGTGTCTTTAAGAAAAGTGGAAACAATCACATTGATTTCAAGGGAAAAGGAGTTTCATTTCAAGATAACTTTTTAAATATCTTTGTTCACTATAAGGATGCAAATAATGAAAACTAGATTGTGAAATATTGTTTTATAGCCACAAGTACAAATGTTTAATATTTATCAACAAGTATGAATAAATCCTATTTTAAACAAATTGTCCCTAAGTTTTACTAGAGATATTTTTCTATTAAAAAGTCACTCTTAAATTTTACTTTTTCATTTTTTTGTAGACCTAATAATATATTTTATATGTTTAACCAATCCATCAACTAAGATCCACACTATGTGCCAGGCACTGGGAAGGATGAAAATAAAAATCAAAGTCCCAGTCTTCAAGAACTTACATTATATTAGAAAAATGAGTATTTACAAATATTTGACAAAGAAGGGTTTTCCTCACTGTAAAATGGACAATAGAAGTTTAATTTTCATTATAACTGAAAAATCTCAATCATGTATCATGGATTCCCTTATTTCCACCAGTTGTTAACATCTCTTTCCCCAAGTCCCCTAAATTAACTTTACATATCTTTTTGTATTTGTTCATCCTTATGCATATTGTACTCCTCTATAAATCGGTAATCTGTTGAAAGCTGAGACTGATTTCATTTGGGAACACTTAGCAATATAGTCGTTACACCTTAGGCACTTAATAAGTGCTAGCAGCACGGAATACTCCAAATCCTATCAAGAATAGGAAGCAGTATGGTCTAGCAAAAAAAGCAATACATTTGGAGGCAGAGGACCTCATTTCAAAACCTGGTTCTACTATTTGCTATTTGTATGAGTTTGAGCAAATAAATCCCTTTATCTGTCTTGGCCTTCCATTTTTTCCACATCTGTAAAACGAAGGGGATGGCCTTTCAGATCTAAGGTTAATCCTATAATCTGTGAACCTATGTATGCTGAACACGCATAAACTCGTGAAATATAACAACTAGGGATAATCCCCACAGATAAATTAATTATTATGTTTCAATCCCTTAAGTCACACCCAAATCTTCATGACCCCACTTGTAGTTTTCTTGGCAGAGATACTAGAGTAGTTTGCCATTTCCTTCTCCAGTTTATTTTACAGATGAGGAAACTGAGGCAAACAGAATGAAGTGACTTGCCCAGGGTCACACAGCTAATGAGGGTCTGAGGTCAAACTCTCAAAGATGAGTTTTCCTTACTCCAGGCCCAAAACTTTTATCCATTGCACCACCTAGCTGCTGCTCTGCAGATAAATGAACAGCAATAGTGAAAAACCATGAATCAATTAAAAGTTCATAAGGAAAGAGGGAAAAAACAATTAGTCTAACCATTTAAGAAACTTCCCACCCCAAATAACAGTTCTAATTCAAAATGTGTGGTTGTAAAAGATACACATTCACATAAAAGCTACAAACTAAACTACTAGAAAAAAAAAAGTCATCTGGTGGTACAAAAGTCTTTGAATTCTTATTCAAAGGGAAACAATTTTAAAAAGGAAAAATGATGATAGGGATGTAGCACCATTGCTTTGCACTATACTGATATGTAAGTACTGTTCAAAAACTACTTATTTTTGTTTAAAAAAATGTTTAAATTTGATCAGTGGAACAGATTAGGAGAGTAAGACACAGAAATCAAGGAATATCATGGTCTGTTTCATAAACCCCAAAGGACACCACTGGAGATTCACTTTTCAGTTCTTTGCTATAGCTAAAAATAGATAGGAAAAGGGAAAGGGAAAGGGAAAGGGAAA
Organism: Myrmecobius fasciatus; assembly: GCA_023553655.1. NCBI lineage: Eukaryota > Metazoa > Chordata > Mammalia > Dasyuromorphia > Myrmecobiidae > Myrmecobius > Myrmecobius fasciatus. The sequence goes on along the minus strand of JAJPUD010000007.1, from coordinate 9,719 downwards.
GGGAAAGGGAAAGGGAAAGGGAAAGGGAAAGGGAAAGGGAAAGGGAAAGGGAAAGGGAAAGGAAAGGAAAAAGTTTTGGAAAGCCAAAAGACACAACATTAAGAAAAGAGGAAAACAGAAGGCAGTACTTTGCACAATTTAAGGAGGAAAAAGTATTAATTGAACAAGACATAAAAAAAAATCATAAAAAGTAAAATACAATGTTAACTATTTAAAACTGAAAAGGCTTTTGCATGAACAAAAACATTGCCACTAGAACTGAAAGGGAAACTTGAGTGGAAAAAAATCTTTATAGCAACTAATTCTCATGAAGGTTCTATGTAAAGAGCCATTATGGAAAATAAAGTGTCCAAAGAAGATGAACAGTTTCCAGGGGGAAAAAAAATGCAAGCTATCAACAAGCAGATGAAAGAATGTATCACTAATAAGAAAATTAAAATTAAAATATCAATGAGGTTTCACCTCATACTCATTAGACTGACAAAAATTACAAAGAATTAAAATGGTGAAGTGTTTAATGAGATATAAGATAAGACACACTAATAAACTCTTTGTGGTCTATCTTCAAATTAGTCATCTAGCATTTATTAAGTACCTAACATGACTGTGCTAAGCACTGAGAAGACAAAGAAAAGGCAAAAAAAATGAACAGTTCCTGCTCCCAAAAAACTAGCTCATAATCTAATAGAGGATGCAATTTGCAAATAAATATGTACCAACAAGACATAAAGACTAAATTGGAGATAATCACACAGGGAAAGAACTGGAATTAAAGAGAATCTTCTTGTAGAAGGTAGGATTTTAGCCAAGACTTGACAGCCAAGAAAGCTGGGAGGTAAGATGAGGAGGGAAAGCATTCTAGGAATGGTAAACACAGCCAGTAAAAAATGTCTCCAAATAGGAAGATGGGAACGAAGAGTAGCAAGGAGGGCAATTTCACTGAATTGCTGCAGAGAAGGGGGAGCAGGTTATGAAACACTAAGTATTCTGAGAAACTATTTGGAATTACTTAAAAAATCAGAAGTAGCATGGCACAATGGATAGAAAGTCAAACTATAAGCTAGGAATGTGGGTTCAAACCTGGGTCACCTGACACATACTGGCTGTATGACCATTGACCAGTCACTTAATCTCATTGGAAGAGGAAATTTTCTCATCTGGTAGCAATTGCCTTTATATATGAGATCATGAGTTCAGTTCCTACACAAATTTAAAGTCACTAAACAATGTTCCTAAGATAGATGAAAAAAAAAAAAAAAAGTACTCACATTCATAAAATATAGCAGCATTTTTTGCAAGCGTCAAGAACTAAAAAGTGAGTACCCATTCAATTGAGGTTTTAAAGTAAATGATGGCACACAATATAATGAAATACTGTATAAAATGATTCAGAGGGAAGTAAAACAAAAAGAACAATGTATATGACAATCACAGTAACATAAAAAAAATTATATCCAGAGATTTCAAAAAATCTGATCAGTGTAGTAGTAACAAACTATGTCTTCAGGGATATAGGTAAAGGACACCTTCATCCAGACTGCAAAAAGGTGGTATAATTTTTTCCCCTTATTTATTGATAAAGGAGGATAAAAAAGAGTGGAAGACCACCTCCCAAGGTATGTAAGAGGGAAATCACTAAGGATTAGCAGTTCTTTCTGTTGTTTTAAAGAACATCAGTAAAGTATTTAAAGAGAAGAAAATCCAAAATATGAGCATGCTATTTCTGACTAAGTTACCACAAAAAATTTATCAATTCCATCAAGAAAGTATTAGACTATTGCTGCTGCCATTACTGTCAGTTAATAAATTGGTAGTGCAGATTTTGCTCCTGTAGGATCTCATGCTTCCTCTCTAATCCTACACCTCCACAGCCATAGTAGATTGCCCTTTATCACTACTCAACAAGTCTAATACAATCATTTTCTAATAATTCTTGCCTTCTCCAACCATTTCCTATTCCAATCTGTTCTTCATATTGTGCTCAGGCTTATCTTCCTAATCCACAGAACTAATCATGTCACTCCTCTGCTACGATTTAGAGTTAAAAGAGAACTTTGTATTCATCTAGTCTTCATTTTAATAGTAGCTCACGCACGCACAGGCGCGCGCGCGCATACACACACACACACAGTGTGCTAAGGTATAAAAAATACTTTACATCTCATTCAATCTGTCCATTTAGATTCCTCTATTTTACAGATGAAAAAACTGAGGCCCTCAGAGACACACAAGGTTATACATGTCATTGTTACCTACAACACCTACATAGTGTATTGTGGGATAATCAGCTGTGAATGACTTTTATATTCTCAGAAATATCCAAAACTACTCTGAAGGACAGGATGAAAAATGCTATCCATACCCAAAGAAAAAACGGATTGTATCTGAATACAGATTGAAGTATACTTTTTTTTTTTCTACTTTACTTTTTCTTGAGGATTTTTTTTAGGGGGAGGGGATATCTAGGTTTTCTTTCACAATGATTTTATGGAAATGGTTTACATACTTTCACATTGGCCTTCTCAAAGGGGAGGTGGGAATGGGGAGGAAGGGAGAGAATCTGGAACTCAAAGTTTTAAAAACAAATGTAAAAATTGTTTTATATGTAACTGGGAAAAGAAATATATCTACACATTACATATTACATAAAGAACAACTCTTTCAAATAGCTCCTTTACCTGGCACTCAAGGGCCTCCACAATGCCATCCTACTTTTCCAACCTAATCTCATATTATTAATACTCATTCGGTATTCTATACTCCACAAAATTATACTATTTGATCTCTAGAACACACATTGTACTTTTTTACATAATGCTTTTGCTTATGCTGGTTCCTTTGCTTCCCCTTAAATGCATGTCCAACTCAAATACTAGTTCCTCCACTAAGTTTTCCTTGATCACCTTCCAGCAAAGTATGATCCCTCTCTCAGATATCACAAAGGGCTTTGTTTTGAATTTATGCATTTGGTGGATGTGTTATTCTTACACAGTATGCTATAAGCCAAATGAAGATAGATACTACACTTTCTAAATTCAGAGTACTTTGTACACAGTAGATGCACGATATATTTAATTGAACTGAACTAACCAAACTGTTTTTAAAACTCTTTGATCAGGAGTAAGGTTTGGAAAGAAATAATGTTAGTGAGAAAACCATTAAAAGTCATTTTCTATAACTAAGACAGTACTAAGAACCCCAAACTCTTATCTCTACCTCTGAAGACTTTTCTTCCACTGGGCAAAAATCATGGATCATGTGGACTACCCTTAGAGTTACATTAATATATGCTGGCTACCTTTAAATAATTTTATTTTTAATAGTAATAAGCAAGTTGGATAAGTAATCTGAATGTAAACTTTATAGGCAGGGGCTGTCTTTCTTTTTGTTTTATATTTTGAGTACTTAGTACAATTCCTTGTGAGTATGATCAAATGAACAATTCAAAATTGGAAAAGAACCTTGAGTACCAGCATCTTCTTTTGACAGATGAAGAAACTGAGGTACAGAAATGACAAATGATTCATGATTTAACATCACAAAACTAGTGAGAATTTGAACTCAGGTTTTCCTACCCTCAAATCCAATACCTTATTCACAACACCAAACTACCTCAATTAATACTTCAAACTGAAGTCTGAAAAGTACTGCTTCAAATCAAACTAATTGTGGCCTTATTAAGTTGGTAGGATTGATTAGAATTGAACCAATTCTAATAGAATTATTAGACTTATCACTAATATTAACATTTCTATCATAGAAAAAAAATTTATTTCTAGATCTTCTAATTCACTGAAAATGTATTACATTTAAAATAAAATTGCAGGCTTACACAGTGCCAAGCATGACAGGCTATTGTTTTTCCAACTAATTTTTCAGCTCCTTGTAGGTGGAGCTCCTTTTTATGCTTCCCATTTCTTTTAGTAGCACTATGTCCTACAGATAATAGTAGACAATCAATAAGTTTAATGATTGAAAATTGCATATGTGTAATTGTACAAGAAATGTACATGTACAAGAAAAAAAAGGGAAGAATCTATGAATATAAAGATAAGAGAAGCAATATCTAGAAAGGGCTAGCTAGTTTGCAATCAAGATCTGCGTTCAAATCCAGCTTAAATTTAATACACTAATCATTTGACATTAAATAAATTGCTTTTTTTTTCAATGTCCATAAGCACATAAATTCAAAGTTGGCTTTCCATACAGGAATGTATGCTGCTAAACTGAATTTGAAAGATTTTCTCATACATGAATTCCCCATACTGACCCACCTTTCCCCCAAAAAAGAGGACTAAACAAAGTAGAAGAAAAAATTTAACTTGTAAGCATAGTGGAGTATAACCAGCCTTGAGCAGAAAGTAAGGAGATATAGCATGATGTTCAAGAAGTCTCAATTTCTCCATTGTATATATAACATGAAGTAAACAAAATTTTGCTTTAAGGTTTGCACAGAGTTTGAAAACATCTCATTTTAACCTTGTAATAACACTGGGAGATAAGTGATATCCAATTTACAAATGAAAAACCTGAAGCAGACAAGTTAAGAGATAAACAGATAGTAAGTTAGAAATTGGAGTTGTGCAAAGAGAACAGCACTGCCTATGGAGTCAAGATTATCTGAATTCAAATCTAGTCTCAGGCACATACTAGCTATGCGACTCTAGGCAAGTCATTAAATCCGATGACTGCCTCAGTTTCCTCAACTGTAAAATGGGGATAAGAATAGCACCAACCAGTCTGTTGTGACAATCAAATGAGTTATTATTTGCATAAGTCCTTAATGAAGACTTGTGATAGAAAGAGCATCCATATCTAGAGAGAACTATGGAGACTGAATACAGATCAAAAGCATAGTATTTTCATCTTTTTTATATTTTCATCTTTTTTATTCCTTTGCTTGTTTTTTCTTCAGTTTTTTTTTCCCTTTTGATCTGATTTTTCTTGCGCAGCATGAATAACATGGGAAATATGTTTCAAAGAACTGCACATGTTTTAACTTATATCAGATTGCTTGCTGTTTATGGAAGAGGGGGAGAAAAATTTGGAACACAAAATTTTGCAAAGATGAATGCTGAAATCTAGCTTTGCCTAAATTTGGAAAAATAAAAAGCTACTTTAAAAAGTCCTTATTGGGGCAACTAGGTGGGACAGTAAATACAACACAGCTCTGGAGTCAGGAGGACCAGAGTTCAAATCAGAATTCAGACCCTGCTAGTGTTGATATTTTTGGTAAACAGTTTTTATTTACCAAGTTCCTTTTATTCTTTTTACTATATTAGCTGTTGTGTGATGCTGGACACGCCGCTTAACCCTGATTAAAAAAAAAAGCATTTAGCATAGTGCCTAGCACACACTAGGTACCAAATAAATGTTTATTCCCTCCCCTCTAGCAATCTAAGCCATCTAGCTGCCTCTTAACATATGTTAAAACAAATTGAAAAATAAAAAGCACTATGGAAAAAAAAAGCCACAAATCTGTACTTATGAGAATATATTATGGTTTTATGATTTTGTCCAAGAACTTTGACTCAAAAATAATTTCTATATACTTTTTACACTTGAAAAATAGAAAACTGCTTGTATAAATAGTTAATGTTAATGGTTCTGTTTGGAAAGTTGCTAGAACATATCCAACAATATTTTTTTTTAAGTAAACATCTGGAAATACTATTGTTTCAAGCTAAAATTTTAGACATGACTAGTAGTTTTGGAAACTTCCATTGCCTACAATATGAGCAAAAGAAAAATTTTCAAGGGAAAAAACTGTCATGACCTCAAAGTCAAGATAACAGAACTGCCACAATGTCATACAACTAAAAAAGTGCCACAAGATTTTTAACAGGACTTCATGAATGCTCTACTAAAGTCCTATTCCCAAAAAGCAATGGTGATCCCGGGGTTCCTTGAAGAAGGCAACAATGCTCAGGGGCAGGCAAGGCATGAAGTTTTGGCAAAGTCTACCCCAGGGGAACAATAGAATGGCCAAAACTGAAGACTGTGAGGGCCATTCATCCTAGCTAAGCCTAGAGAAGCTTATCCACAGAGATGTTGCTACCACACCTACCAAGGGATGAGTTGGGCAGCAACAATTCATGTAACTACCCAAGTCCCAGAGAAGTTTCCCAAAATATCAGCAGAGATGGTAACCAATATCAATGAAATCAAAGTTCTTTTGAAGTAGCTACATAGTACCTTACTCTGATACTTTTGAAAGATCTGTACTTTTATCAGTTAGGGTACTCCCTCTATAGACAAAGATCTCAACCTTTACATGTTTCATGAGCTGGTAACACTGAAAAATTCATCACCTACTGGCCAACATTCTGTTAATGAGCCTCTCTACACCAAACTAAACTGGTACTTCAACCGCAGGGCCAGTTTGTCATACAATCCACATCGAAAACTCTTTGAATTTAATAGGGCCTAAGAGAGCATAGAGAACCTGAAGTCATTTAGAGTACAGCTTTAATGTTAGGGCTATATGTTCATTTAATATTCTTATGTTTATTTTACCTTATTTTACAATTCATTCATTTGATTTTCTTGACATGTTGCTTCAAGAATAAAACATATTAAAAGGTAGTAATAAGGACAATGCTGACAATAAGTCATATTTATAACACATCTTTAAGTTTATGAAGTGTGTGGTACTTATTGAGATGGAAAGGGGAAATTTTTGAGGAAGAGAACTTGAGCAGAGAGTTAATCAATAATGAGAGAAGGTCTTGTTGAATTTGAAAATGTTCAAGTGGGATAAAGATGAGTCTACCAGATACTTGCAAGGAAAGTCTGTATAGCAAATGATCAATGGGCAAATAAAAATTTTCAAATAATTAACTAAATAACTGATGAAAGATGTATAATATTCTATGTAGATGTAACTTCAAGGGTTACCACAGTAATCATGTTAACTAATCAATACAGTTAATAAACGTGAAAAAAAATGCTTGTGTGAACATTTATTCTACAACTAAAATGATAACAGGGAATTATTGTGCTGTAAACCAGTTAGAAATTGGAGCATGATCATCAATGTTTTATATCCTACTGAAAGGTATGATAATTTTAGTTGTATCAGAATGAAGTAAAAGTGCATACCTTGCTGAGGGTTTATTCAAATTCTGACAGACCCAACAAGTAGCATCAAAAGAATAAATCTGAACTGAAGCAGTAAAGCAGAACTACTTGCCTGCTATTAATTACAGGAAAACCACAGAAGTCAATCAAAAATTTGTTTTTATCCACAAAGGATTCCACAGGGTTGCACTGTCAGATACAGGGCATCCCAAAAGTCTTCATGAATTTCAAGCTTTAATAGCCTTTTTTTTAAGCTTTAATTAACATAAAACTACACAAAACCTTGGGACATCCTGTACAAAACCAGCATCATGCAAACTTGCACAACATGACTATGATTTACTCTTCAGGCTGTAATCCCTTAAAATCACCTTTAACATTTCCTTCTATAAAGCTGACTGAATTTCCACTATAGTCCTACTCTGATGCCTCCTTCTGGCACGGAACTACATCTGCATTTCTGAAGACTAGGCTAGCTCAGCACAAGGCTTCCAATATTCCCCTCTAGTCATAAACAGACTATATAACTGTTGTATGAAAAATTAATCTAATTCTTTGGAGAACCATCAGTATAGTAATCTAAACTACAACATCAGATGAGAAATGCAACTCTTATGAAAAGTTTGGGTTATGTGCTGCACAAGAGTATCCACACTAATGAAAAATTACAGATAATTTAAATCCTGACACGTAATTGTAATCTGCTGCTTACTTCAACTGTCTTGTATTATTTTCATGTTTATGTTATCTCCCTAAAATCATTTCAGTTTCATGAGGAAAGAACTTCTTTTGTAACCCCATAAACCCTCACAAAATGCTTATCACACAGTAGACTGGATAAATGTTTTAAATTCAAGTGAAGCAGGATTAACAAAGCCTGATTTGTTCTCAATCCATGACTATTATTTTTGCCCATTAAATTTTTTTTGTTAAGAAAATTTTAATATGTGATCAAAATATACTCACTTTTTGAATGTCAAACCTGATAATGAAAACTCTGAGAGTTGCCCTTTAACAGTGTGATTGTTCTATATAACATCTACAATCACTAATCAATAATAAAATACTAACTTGAAAATTTTTTTACAAAAGTTTATATTTTAAGTTAATTTGCTACCTGCCCCCAAACCGGTTTTGTTGTTTTTTTTAAATGCAAGGTTTTAGAATGTCTAGTTGCACCCATGTATTGCCTGTAAGTGTCATCAAAGCTATCACTGAGAAGTTGCCTGAACTTCTGTTGCTAAAGAAGCATTTCCCATACTAAACACAACTTTAGATTCCCATTCAACAAGAGACTTAAGTGTTACTATTTTAAATTTTTGCTTGCTGGTCACCTAATAAATGTGATCCTGATAGGGTTCTACACCTCTTCTATTTTTGTCCTCCCATAGGATGTCATAAAAAGCAAACAAAATGAGACCATGAATCATCTTTCTAGGATTCTAAGCTAGGGGGTGAGGGGGAAGGGAGAGTTGGAAAGATACCACATATCTCTCTTCGATTAAAAAGAAAAAAAAAATCCACAGGAAAGAATGCTATTTGCCTGCTTTTCATCTATACCTATTTCACTTAGGGAAAGAGCAACTTCTTCCATACGAACTTAGCACTAAGACACAGGCCAAGGAAGGGCCTGGCATTGGTCCGTATGTGAATGTATATTTTCTTCCCTCTTTCATTCACTTCGTTGGGGGAGGGGGAGGAAGCAAAACTATTCCCAGGTGTGTGTGTGTGTGTGTATTTTCCTGTGCGTGTGTGTGCGCTCACTCAATTGGGGGAGGAAGGGGATCAGAACTATTTCCCGGCTAAATTTGACACACTTCGTTCGCTAGCAAAAGCCAGGACTCCAACACCACTTGGGGAGGGGGTAGGGGAGCTTAAAAAACACTTTCTCCAAAAGCAAGGTTTGGAGCCCAATCCCATCAAATCTAACAGTTCTTCTCCAGTCCTCCCACCCAGAAACATACTAGAACTCCCCAGCAGATATTATACGCTAAAAACACGGAGGAGGGTGGAGGGTGGAAGCCAGTGCCTGACAGTTTGGAAGGAAGAGGACTCACTCCTCTCGGGCTGGGCAGTAGGTCGTCCCCGGCCCCGCGAACACAAGCTGGGGGTGCCCTCTGGCTCCCCGCCCGGGGTTGTTAAAACCCGGCAGGCGGCGGTGGAGGGGACGCCTCCCAAACTGACAGTTAGGGCCCGGGCCTGCCTGGGGGCCCCGGCCCTGGGCCCAGCACCCCGCCTCCCCGCCCGCCCGAGCAGCTCAGAGAAGAGGCCCCGGTCTTGCCAACACCGACCTGTGGTGGAGCCCCCGGCTGGGCCGCGGCCCTCGCAGCAGCAGCAGAAGCAGCAGCGGTAGTGGTGGTGGAAGCAGCAGCAGGCGCCGCCGCCGCCCCGCTTCTCCTCCTCCTCCTCCTCCCGCCGCCGCCGCCTCCTCTTTCCCCTTCGCTGCCGCCACCGCCGGGGCTCATGCGGGACCCGCGCTTCCTTCTCCGGGACCCGGGGGAAGGAAAGGAGCCCGCGGGGCCGCCGGGGACCCCTCGCTCTTTTCCAGCCGCAGCCGCCGCCGCCGCCGCTCCCCCCGCCGCAGCGGCCGCAGCGGCGGCTGCGGCTGGAAAAGAGCGAGGGGTCCCCGGCGGCCCCGC
>JAJPUD010000006.1:1576739-1596990 GCA_023553655.1 Myrmecobius fasciatus | reverse complement strand
TTTCTTTTCTTTTCTTTTCTTTTCTTTTCTTTTCTTTTCTTTTCTTTTCTTTCTTTCCCCATTTACGTTGTACTTTAGGAATCGGGTGGAATAGGTTATATTTCAGAAGTAGTTTCTGCCCAACAGTTACCATGGACAGGCTGGTGTCTCTGTACTGCCATTTTGTCATTATCTAGTGCCTAGCATAATGCCTTGTACATAATAGTCTATTGATATGTTTGTTGGATTCAATTCAGTTTTCAAAGTGAAGAAGTTGTACTGGGAGGGAAATAAACATTTTAAAGAACTTACTATGTTCCAGACATTGTGCTAAGAACTTAAATCTTATCTCATTTGATCCTCACAACATCCCTGGGTAGTAGATATTATTATTACTTTCATTTCACAGTTAAGCAAACTGAGGCAGACAGAGTGAATTGCCCAGAGTTAAATAGCTAGTAAGTGTTGGAGGTCAGATTTTAGTATGTATCTTCCTGTCTCCAGGACTATCTCTCTATCCACAATATGAACTAACTCACTGATATTTAATGTCCTTTCTAGTTCTGACAGAACTAGTCCCATCAGAGCACAAGGGTTGGGGGTGATGGGGAGAAGAAAGGAAGAGAGATACAAAAATTATAGAAATAATTTCACACAACTTATTAGGATTAGTTTTTAGAGAATTCCCTTACTACTTTTTGCAAAATAAACACACATATGTCTTACACTATATTCATTTTAATATTTTTCAACCTTCTCAATCTTTGTTTTTGCCATGTAATTTTTGTTTTATTATTTATGCTATTCTTTTTTGTTGTTATTTTTTTCTTTTTCCTTTTGCTACTGTTAGTGGGCTAAAATACATATTTTACTTTGCTCCTTTTTCATTTTCTTTTAGTTCATTTCCCTTTATCGCTGTTCTTTGAGCACATTTGTACTTCTATTTAAAGCATGACTTTTATCCGGGCTCCTTTTCTTTGCCTTTCATTTCCCCTTTTTAACCCCAAGATTCACCAAGAATGATTATCTCTAAGCACACATTGCCTTGCTTCTACTTTTTGCTAAGCTTTCTACAAAAACTATCTCTGTGGACTTAAGGCAAGGATGGGCAATACAGAATGGCAAGGATGATGGCCAAAAAACCAGGACCTAACCATAGGATTTCAGATCCAGGTTTGCATTTCTTTGAATTACGGTTTTTGACATTTTTGTTAAAGGACATGGAGATGTATCAGGGTAAATTTCTTTCTTTCTTTTTTTTTTTTTAAGATTTTATTAAAGCTTTTTTATTTGCATAACATATGTATGGGTGGTTCCTCAGCATTGATCTTTACAATGCTTTCCATTACAAATTTTCTCCCCAGTCCTCTCCCTTCCCCTAGAAGGCAGGAAGTCCACTGCATGTTAATTATGTTAAAATACTTGACAAGTCGAATATATGTATACATATTTCCACACTTATCATTGTTGTGCAAGAAAAATCGTATCTACAAGAAAAAAAAAATCAGAGAAAGGAAATACAATGCAAGCAAACAGAAAGACAGCATAATATTGTAGATGAAAAGTCTATACTACTTTTTATTTATTGTCCAAATAAAATGAGCTTTCAAGTCACTATAAAATTTAAATGTATAGTGAAAATAATAACAACAAAAACAATAAAGTTTGTATTCCAATACTTTTACTTCTTTACAAAAAGCTTAGAAACAGAGAATCAGAAAAAAATCACCTAGCTGAATGGATTGGCTGAGACACTAGTGAGGTGTTAGTCAAACAGTAAGGATTAATTGAATTTAGTAATGAAAGATCTATTCAATACAGAAGCAAAGTTCATTAGGGAACTTTAATGGAGAGTTGCCGATGTAGAAGATGATACTGAAATTTATGTTTCCAGAATTCTGTGATACTTTGGATATATAAACTTTTTCCATGTATATTTTATCCCTCTGTGCAGTCAAACATTAGACATATGTAACAGATGGGTGACATGTCCTTAGCATGGACCCCTGCATAGCTTCTGGGCTGACTCAGTCATATTAATATGTCCTCATGTTGTAACTCTAGGTTTTCAGAAAAGTTATCACTTCAAATTTCTCAAGGTACTAAAGGTAAACCTATTGTGGGTTAATATATGCCCCTTATTGACCACCATAATTCTCAAATCTCCATCTAGGTGCTTCCATTTATACAAAGTCAATCACTAATGTTGATACATTCCGTCTTAAAATAGCCATTTTCTTAACAATAAAGTGAAAGAAATAAGAACACCATAAGTACTTACATAAGGCAAATTTTATAATCATATACAAATATTTAATATAAAATACATAAATAAATTAATAATAAATTAATATTATTAATACTAAGAATAAAATAAATTTTTTTTATCTCACAACCTATTCATAAACCTTGGCCTTACTTGCCAATGCACTCAGTATCTATGAGGAAAAATGGGTAAACGTAGAAACCTAGCAGGGAAATCCTTAAGTGAGGAAAATCCATGTACTCAAAGTATCTTACAACTCTAGAATTGTGAACTTCAGAAACCTCTTTCTATTTCAGCAAACTCTCTCTTTGCACAATTGAACTTTTTCAGCAGCAGTTATAACATCCATCACTTCTAGCTTCAGAGATAACTTCAGTTGAAATAATCAAAACTTATTTTAGGAAAAGTGAGACCTTTATCTTAAAATAGGCAAAAGCCTCTAGCTCTGCTCCTTTTCATGTTTCCCTTTTTCCTTTCCACTCCCAGCCCCTTTTCCTCAAGAGTAGGTGATGATGCAAATTTTTTGCTTTTTTATTGCTTCTTTCCTTGTCCCAAGGGGCAAATAAAAAAACCTTCCAAGATCTCATTAGGCAACCAATCTGCTCAGGAATAAATGATAATGGGAAAGAATACTTATGGAATTTCTTTAACATGGTTCTAAAATCTGCTGTTTTAGCCTCTCTCTCTCTCTCTCTCTCTCTCTCTCTCTCTCTCTCTCTCTTTCTGTATGTCTGTGTGTGTGTGTGTGTGTGTGTGTTGTTTCTCCCTCTCTCTTCCTGTGTCTCTATCTCTGTATCTGTAATTCTGTCTCTGTCTTTTTGTCTCTGTCCGTGTATTTCTCTTTGTGTGTCACTCTTTCTCTTCTTTCTGGGTTTAAATTCAATGTCCTCTGTGTGAATGGTACTACTTTAACTAAATAGTAGGAAACTCAAATCTCATCTTCTCTCTTTGAATAGATAATATGTGTGTTCCACAATCCCAGGAGAGTTTCAGTGTCTATATTCCCAGTTATTAGCCTAAAAGTTATTTAGGTCTTCAAATAGTATTCTCCATGCTGCTATATCTTGCCACATTCAAATGAGCTAATGCAGCCTCAGACATCTGAGTCAGGAAACTTCAGCCCCTGCTTCCTTAAGAATTCTGAGTAGACCTATGTCCTCAAACAAGTGAATTTAGTCAAAGCAAATTTAGTTCAGAATCAGAAATATATTCCATATAAGAGAACTGTTCTTGAAAGTTACTCCTTTAGACATAAAAAGACTGATAGCACAATATCACCTTGTCCCAGTTTCCTATTTGAATGCCACTAACTATAAAGTAAGAAGAATGGGAATAATAATATGATTTCTTGTTATCTCATTTTATTTCACCCCCACCTTGTGGGCTAAGTTCTCTTCATTCTGTCAATGAGGAGATTGATATTGAATGGGATTACATGCAATAAGGATTATGATAAAAAATAACAAGTGTGATATAGGAGACATGAAATGAAGGATAGTGCCAGTTTAGGTTATATGATTATTTTCAAACTATTACAGATGAGGATGACAGGAGATTAAGAACAGAATAGCATTATAAAACATTGAAAAAGAAGAAAAGAGAAAATGAGCCTGCAGAGAACTTGGTGTAACTCAACTAAACATTATGTCCACATTAATAGAGACTATACTTTTTGAATACTGACATCAAGTAAGGTAGGTATAGGACAGGGAGAGAGATATTTTCCCTAAGGTATTCATGAGTACTATGAGAACTGAGCCCCATATAATCCAAACAAAAGAAGAATTCTTTATTATTAGTGAGGGTTTCTAGAAGGTTCTCCCCATATATGCCATTGTACAAATAGCACCAAATTCTTTTTTTTTAATTAAAGCTTTTTATTTGTATAACATATGTATGGGTAGTTCCCCAGCATTGATCTTTACAAAGCTTTCCATTACAACTTTTACCCCCAGTCCCCTCCCCTCCCCTAGATGGCAGGAAGTCCGCTACATGTTAATAATATTGAAATACTTGACAAGTTGTAGCACCACATTCTGAAATGCTAAATGACCTCTCATTTCAATCCCTGGAAATGTCAAATTAGTTCAATATCCATGTTGGAAAAACAAAGTGATTTTGTTTTATATTGACCAGAGTATGATATTCAGTCAAATGGATAGCTAATTAAGTTACATATATCTTGGACAGAAACTACAGCTAGATGGTAGATGCTAGTCAGGAAGAGATTGGGCTGGATTGATGTAAAGTTATTCAGGGCCTTGAGTGATAACAGTAAATAATAATAATAATAATAATAATAATAATAATAATAATAATAATAATAATACATTTATATATCTTTTTAAAATTTACAAAATAATTTCCTCATTAAAAAAACAAATTTTGTTAGAGGAGTCTAAGTTATCTTATCCCTATTTTATTTATTATTGTTATTATTTTTTTTTGCTGAGGCAATTGGGGTTAAGTGACTTGCCCAGGGTCACACAGCTAGGGAATGTTAAGTGTCTGAGACCAGATTTGAACTCAGGTCCTCCTGACTTCGGGACTGGTGCTCTATCCACTGCGTCACCTACCTGCCCCTTATCCCTATTTTATAGCTGAAGAAAGAGACTCAGAAAAGTGTTGAGATTTCTCTAGTCACATCGTTAATAATAGTCACACTTAGAACTCAAACTCAGGTCTTCTTATGGAACTTAAGTTTTCTGAGTACTCTTTCCACTGCACCATGATAATCCCAGGCTACTTCTTCTGGGCAAATCAATATGGCTATACTGCAGGCAAGCATGATTCTGGAAAGATCTAAATTACAAATAAGCCAAAGAGCCAGTGTTAAATGACCATTGAATAGAATGGGCTGGGAGCATTTTATCAACAGTGACTTGCTGGCCAAGAAGTAGTGTAAGAAACATCATCCAGGACATATATGACTAGAAAAGGAAATTAAAGCATTCCTGAACCAAAAATGAGAGATTAAAACCCAGCACTTATTAAATTTAAATTTAATTATTATGTGGTACAGTAGATGGAATGCCAGTCCTGGAGTCACAAAGATAGGTGTTCAAATATCATGTCAGATACTTACTAGCTGTATGACCCCAGGAAAGTCTTTATTTGCCTCAGTTGCCTTAACTGTTAAATGGGAATAATAATAATATCACTTATCTTCCAGAGTTGTTAAGAGGATCAGGTGAGATAATAATTATAAATTGTTTAGTATAGTGCTAGTGCATAGGAAGTGTTCTATAAATGTTAGCTATCATTGTCATATATGCTAAGAAGTTGACATTCTGTAACTTTGATCTGACAATAAAGACTAAAAGATACAGGTATGAAATAATCTTTTGCAATTTTGAACTAAGAGCTCATGTTAGGATTGATATATATATATATATATATATATATATATATATATATATATATATATATATATATATATATATACCAATATCAGTGAATATATATTTTTCCTACTGGGGGAATGAAGGCTTGTTATAGATTTATTTAATGAATGTTGCAACAAGAAATCAATATGTTAAGATGAGAGAGCTTAATTATTAACTATCTGGGAGTATTTGGGACTTTTGCTTTAAACAAGTTTTATTAACCTTTTTGTTTTTTACTCTACAATCCTTTCTGGATATTGATATAATGACATCTGATGGTATATGTGATATATGCCTATTTTGCTATAAGTTCATGAGGTTTGGGTTTGGGTTTTTTTTTGGGGGGGGTTAAATAATTACTAAAAATGGGCTAAAATTAATAAAGACTTATAGATTTAAATAGTTTGTTCATAAGAACTAAGCTGATGTCAAGAGCTGTCTCACGAACATGTGAGTTTCCTATTGCTAAAAGGAGTGTAGAGCAGATTCTTGAATGGTGTGGTTAGTTGAATTAGATGACCTCTAAATGTCCTTCCAATATCAGATCTATGATTCACCACTGAAGTTCAGGCCTCTCCACAGACCAATGAGAAATTTTTATTTGAGTTCAATGTAAGAATTTACACAGTGACTGTGTAGGATGCTAAATCTCCTGATTACTTTTGTACTTTGACAATGCTATTTAAGCTCTTGTTTTATATTTGACAGTGTGGGATCCATTGACTACTTTGTAGCTTAGCAACCTTGATCTTGAAACCTTGTTTTGCTATTTCTGTGTAGAATATCAGAAGTTTTGTATTTACCTAGTCTTTATTCTTGTGCTTGTTCTTCATACTTAACTGCAATCAATGTGCACACGGTAAGCATTTCATAAGTGTTTTTTGAATTAAAAATGAAATGTCAAATCAAGATCCATACTTTTGCCTTTCACAGTATTCCCCTGAACTACAAAGCAGCTCTATCAAAAAAAAAGGTAATGGTGATATAATGTCTTTCACATATATAAACACATATAATATATATTATTATAAATATCTAATTATATACATATATATTTATATGTATGTAATGTATTTATACCAATATATGTTAAATATATTTGTATATGTTTATATGTATATATGTATAAAATAAATATCTATAATTTTTATATTTTGTTATGTACATTTGTTAATTTGTTATGTATAATATTTGTCATATATTTTAGTATTTTATACATATGTGCATATATTCATATGTTTTATACACACATACACACATATATATGCATACATATACATATATATGCACATACACAAGGATATGCATATAACAAACTTAATTGGCCAAAAAAACTCCAACAACCACAAAAATGAACTTATAAAAACAAAAACTAATCTCACCTAAGACAGATCCAAACTCTAAAAAGCCAGAACTGAAAGAATTAATAAATAGCACATAAATGATTTTTTTTTGTTCTATTCCCATCTTATTGGCCTAATGTGACATATTCTTCTGCTCTAAATATTCACATGTCATCTCTTGAGCAATGTGACCTAGAATTTTACCAGGAATTAATATCAAACTTCCTGGACTCTCTACTGTCATTTCCCCACTAATCTTGGGTTTTAGCTCTTGGCTAATCATTTTCATTCCATCCTTCTCAGACTGCATCTTTTTATCCTTGGTAGTTAAAGCAAGAAAAAGTAGCATGTGATTTTTTCTCCATTACTTTATCATTAGTCATCTAAGAAAATACATTGATGCTTGGTCTTTTGCTTGCCTCCAATATAGTTAAAAAAGCCCTTTGGGGAAAAAAATGTAAAAGAAAGTCTCTGAATACTTGAAGATACCTGAATGGTTTGGAAAGACCTGAAGCAATAATATTTAGAAAGTAATTTTGATCATACTTAATCTTGATTTTTAATTTCATCCAATAAACGTATTAAGAGTCTGTGTGTGCTATGTACCAGATAGGTGTGGAAACTACAAATAGAACACAATGCTTAACCTCTAGAAACTTACAGTGAATAGGGAATGTAAGAGAAGTACACTCAAACCTCTTAGTTATAATAAAATTAATATGTAAGGCAAAGTAACAACTGGAATAAAATGTGGTTTTAATAAATGTTCAATTTATTGATTGAGATTAACATGACATGTAAGTGAATTGGATTTAAGTGAGGGAGGGCTGTGTAAGATCACCTGCTTCACTTTCCCCTCCAGAACTACCTGGGTCCAATGACCAAATATAGATCAGGATGGCCTTGGATGCAATGTAAGCTCTTGATCTTTTAAAGCTAAGGTCTACAACAAGTCTCAATTTGACTGAAGCCCCATCTAGTTAGTGATTTAGTTTAGGTAGCAATTGAGGCAAAGAATCTCCTCTATCACCTAACCAGAAAAAAAAAGTCTGAATAAATTTAGGAGGGGAATACCCTCAGGATTACTGGCCAAAGCAGAGATGATTGCTATTTCAATTATTGCTATATTCAATCTGAATCAGTTAAAAAAAAAAACCCAAAGACCAAGTGGGACTTGGCCTAGGTAGGACCTGTAGGTGGCCAATCTGTGAGAATGAAAGTGGTTTAAAGCAAACAGAAAACAAAACAAAACAAAACAGGAGAGATGATTATTTCTTTAGAGAGAGATCACTTATCCCTTAGTGGGGCAGAGACAAAATAAGGTTTTTTTGGAAGGTTTGACTCTGAATTGTGTTTTGAATGAAGGAAACTATTCCAACAGAAGGGAATGTGGTATAAAGATATAATGTAGTGTGAGGGAAAGATCCCTATATTTAGATTTAGAAATCGCAGATTCATATCCTGACTCTCTTATGATCTCAGGATCATCTTCTATGATCCTGAAGCAACAATTTAACTTCTCAAAGCATCAGTCCCCTCATCTATAAATAAGTATTTTGGACTAGAAATCTCTTAAAATCTCTTCCAGTTCTAAAACCTATGATATATTCCAGGCATGGAAATTGGGGAAGGAAGGAAAGGAATGCAGAATGTCCCCAAATTATTCACAACAGATGATCTGTTTTCCCTCTTTGTTTTATTAAAAAGAAGGTATTTCATTTTGAAATAAACGTTGACAGAATGATGCAAGGAGAACTGACCCTTTCCTGTTTTCTCCTTATTAACCTTTCTGACTCAGACATTTTCAGCATCTACATTGTTAAAGAAATTTAATCATTTAAGCAAACATCTTATTTCCGTAAGTTGGCATTTTTGTTTGACGTAAGACTTCAGTCTTGCTAAATAATTTGCACAAATATACTTGAATACATGTTTATGTAGATATTCAAACATATCACCAAACACTGCAATATTGATATTTGTGCTAAAATACCCTTGCAGATGTCATAAATATTATTATGGATTTTTAAATTTTATTTTTTTTCCTTTTCCTTCCAGTATAGTATGTTGTTACTTTTTTGTTACATATTTGTTCATTGTGGGCAACATCTTTCTTGAATGCAGATTATTTTAAACTTTGAATATGGGGGACATGCTCAATATTTTCCTGTGATTTAATTTTTAAAAGAACAATTTATGTCTATCTTAATTAAAATATTTTAACCAGTATATAATGATTATACATTGTTAAAGTTGTTTGTGAATTCTTTCAGCTTAACTAATTATTTGTCCAAGGACAAGTTTAATTTTTCTGGTAATTAAAGTGTTATTTTACTTAGTGGTTTTAGAGGATAAACAATTGTATGCCTGCAGAATGAATTTCAATTGGAAGCAGGGGGAGCAGGACAGAATAGCTTACTGCATGTTCAGTTCTTATAATGTTATAATTCATCATTCTTTAGGGATTATATCCTTCTGTTCAGATAGATGAAATGTGATTCTCCCCACTCTACTTGGTTTTTCACAAACAATATTATTGAGATTTATGCCATAAATTTATAATTTATTCATATAAATCAATATTTATAAATTTATTCATCCTTAAGTTCTTAAGGATAGACACTAGATACTGGATATTTAATTAGGGAAGAAGTTGAGCTCTTTTAGTTTTTTAACATTTTTGTTAACGTGTGAAAGAGATATGTTCATTTCTTTGGATCTGCTTTAGAAATGGCTGTGCCTTCCAATGCCAAGATACATGTTAACTCAAAAGTGAGTATCTTTTGGACTCTGAGACCACTTCATAATATCCACTATGCTCCTAGGGGCAAGGAATGATTTTATGTTTCTTACACATCCCTCAAAGAACCTGACATATAGTGATGGCTTCTCATCAATAAACCAGTGAGCGAATGAGTGAATTAATTAATTAATTAACTAATTAATACATTGTAGCAGGAAGAAAAATGGATGGTTCTTTAGCACATGATATTCAGAAGAAGCACATGAGTGGACAGGACAATGGATCCAGAGTTGGAAGGAATCCAACTCCCTCATTTTACAGATGAAGCAACTATGGATGAGAGAACTCAGGCTTGAACACAGGCCTTTTAGACTCCAAATCCAACCCTCTAACCATTGTATCATAGCTGTTGCCCAACATTGCCATAAGACCTTGCAGTTACCATTACTATCAATTATCTAGGAACTCCCTTATTAGAACCAAGTTTCTATCAGGAATCTAAGATCTAAAGATCTCTTATCTGTAAGAGAAGATGGCTAGTTAATAATAATAAATAGCTCTCAATTGTCATTGTGCATGGACAATGTGTAAACATAATTATTTTTATTTATGCAAGCATGCTGTTTGTAGCTTTCGTAGTACTCTTATTAAGACTTCCAAACAATTTCTGCTGCTACTCACAAGCTGTGAAAGAATCAGATAGCTTTCTGGTGAAATATGTGAGATCCTATGTTAATCTTTAGATGATGTGTGCCTTATCTATGAAATAAAAATCATATGAATTTAAGGGGCCAAATCATGTGTCATGATGGCCATTTCCAATCAGCATAAATTTTTTAAAAATCCACTGAGTTAGCCACAGAAAGCCAGAAACTTGGCAGAATTAGAGCTAGAGAGGAGCATCATGACAAAGAGAAAACTCTCTTGCCAAGGCTATAGAATGCATTTTGACACTTTGGACTGAACCTTGATGAAGGAGACCCCATGAAGTAGGATCCTCTAACCCAATTCCCCATTGGGACTCAGGGAAACATACCCCAGAATTAGGAAGATTAAAGCTGATCCATTGGACACTGATACAACTTAAGACTGTGTATTTCTAACATTAATATTTTTTTCTTTGTTAATAAACCCTTAAAAAGCCCAACTTGGTATATATGTGATTGGTGTGTGGGGATAGAAGAGTAGTAATGGGGAACTATGGATCAAAAAGGAAAAAGAGGAAAACTGGAAAGAGAAACTGGATGCTTAGAACTTTGAAGCATTTAATCTAAAGATCCAAAGTCAGAGTTTATCCTAGGGCCAGGGAAAATCATTTGACCAAGGTCTGGCACAACATTCAGCTTAAGACTGACCAGTCAAATGGGAGCAGCCTGAAATAGGTTCTTTCCTGTGGATATACAATTGTGGTGATCTGTATCTCCTAGAGTAACCATCAACTCAGTAAAATCACAGAACATGTTTTCAATGTGGAAATGACAAAATAAGTTGTGAATTAGTAAACTTTGAAAGAAATTCTTTTTTTACTCTATCAGTGGGGAGGGGAGTAACAAATGGTCTTCAGGATGGGAAAATATAAGGAAGACAGCATTAGACTGTGAAAAGAGCATTGATTTTAGAGTCAAAAATATAAATTGGAATCCTATCTACTATTATCCAGCTGTATTGCTGTATTGCTTTGGCCAGTCAAAACGTCACTGAACTTCAATTTTCCCATCTGTAAAATAGAGATCATAATACCTGGACTGTTTTCATCATAGGATTGTTGGAAATGGATTCTGTAAACCTTAAGGTGCTACATAATATTATGCAGCAATGTTCTTGGTTAACTATGGAGATGGAATAAATTTATGTCCAAAGAAGAACTGGAACTCTTAATTGAAAACCAGATAGATAACTTTGACTATATTAAGTTAAAAAGTTTTTGTACAAATAAAATCAATGCAGACAAGATTAGGAGGGAAGCAATAAATTGGGAAATCATCTTTACACTTAAGGGTTCTGATAAAGGTCTCATCTCTAAAATATATAGAGAATTGTCTCATATTTATAAAAATTCAAGCCATTCTCCAATCAATAAATGGTCAAAGGATATGAACAGACAATTTTCAGAGGATGAAATTAAAACTATTTATAGTCATATGAAAAGGTGCTCCAAATCACTATTGATCAGAGAAATGCAAATCAAGACAACCCTGAGGTACCACTTCACACCTGTCAGATTGGCTAAAATGACAGGAAAAGTTAATGATGAATGTTGGAGGGGATGTGGGAGGGCTGGGACACTGATGCATTGTTGGTGGAGCTGTGAACGGATACAGCCATTCTGGAGAACAATTTGGAGCTACACTCAAAAAGTTATCAAACTGTGCATACCCTTTGACCCAGCAGCATTTCTATTGGGCTTATATCCCAAAGAGTTCTTAAAGGAAGGAAAGGGCCCCACATGTGCAAGAATGTTTGTGGCAGCCCTTTTTGTAGTGGCTAGAAACTGGAAATTGAATAGATGCCCTTCAATTGGAGAATGGCTGAATAAATTATGGTATATGAATGTTATGGAATATTATTGTTCTGTAAGAAATGACCAGCAAGATGATTTCAGAGAGGCTTGGAGAGACTTACATGAACTGATGCTGAGAGAAATGAGCAGAACCAGGAGATCATTATACACGGCAACAACAATACTATATGACGATCAATTCTGATGGACATGGCTCTCTTCAACAAGGAAATGTTTCAAAGCACTTCCATTTGTTCACTGAAGAAAGCCATATACACCCAGAGAGAGGGATGTGAAATGTGGACCACAACATAACATTCTCATACACCTTGATTGATGTTTGCTTACATTGTGTTTCCTTTATCTGATATATTTTTTGTGTAGATAAGACTTTTCTTGCATAACAATGATAAGTTTGGAAATATGTATACATATATTCGATTTGCCAATATTTTAATATAATTAACATGTAGTGGATATCCTGCCATCTAGGGGAGGGGTGGGGAGTTGGGGGGAAAATTTGTAACAGAAAGCTATGTAAGGGTTATTGTTGAAGAATTACCCACACATATGTTATGCAAATAAAATTTTAAAAAAAGTTCTTGGTGAAACAAGAGAAACTTCTGAGAGTTCTTAGAAGGAAGATACTGGCCCCCAAACCAGTGTATCTGTGACCCAAAAAACTAAGAAAATACTGAATATCTTCAATGGAGTTCTTAGAAATAGCACAACATATTATTCTAAGCTCATACAAAATCATAATTTCACTCAAATGTGACATACTATGTGCTATTCTAGTCAACACATCTCACAAGAAAGTGTAAGAAATTAGAGATGTTCCTGGGAAAAAGACAAAAAAAGATCATAGAGATGGGGTATTGCCATGAGATAATGTACAAAATCTTAGGCCTTTTCAGATCAGAGAGACAAAAGGTAAGATGAATAGTGTAAGAACTGATTTATTTACCATTTTCTTATATACCCCAATAGAGAGGTCCCTCTCAAACCTTTACAGAGTTAAAATGAGGAAAATTAACAGTAATTTTACCTCAGTATGAACATTAAACTTCAGAATCAATTATCCCCAGGAAGTGACACAAACTGAAAACAGAAAATATTTCAAAAATATTTTAGACCAGGGATCCTTAATCTGGCATCTAAGAAGTTTAAAAAGTATTTTGACAACTGTATTTCAATATGAATGATTTCATTCATCATTCTATTAATTTGATTTTATGTATTTAAAAACATTATTCTAAGGACTCGTTAGGCTTTACCAGACTGCTAAAAGGGACCAGTATCTCCCAAAAGATAGGAATGTCTGTTTTAGGCAAAAGGAAGGATATTGAATTCATAGTGCACTATTAATGGAAACTGGTGCATTTGCAGAATATATCCTATTGTTGATGTCAGGGAGGCAACCCTGCCTACCCTTCCGAGTGTTCCTAGGTGTCCTGTTCAAATAATGGTCTGAATGGATAGTGGATTTGGCCCTGGATGGCATTCCTTTAGCTTTATCTGCAGTAAGTCTTTCCTCATCCCCTGTAATTCTAGGGCCTTGCCTCTGTTGCTTATCTCTGGTTTATCCTGTCTGTGTCTTGTTTGTATATAGTTGTTTGTACATTGTATTCCCTGTTGGACCGAACTTCCTTAGAAGAAGGATCATTTTTGCCTTTCATTCTGTCTACACTGCTTAACACAATGCTTGCTACATAGTAGATTCTTAATAAAGATATGCGTACCAAATGATTGAGTCTTATACAAGTTTACTCAATTAAAAACTCTTTTGGTTAAATGCAAAATACTATTCTAAGTTCTGTTAGTGAGATCAGAAAAAGCTATCTGAGATTTTTTTTTTCCAATTTGCTTGTTGGGGAATGCTCCCCTTGAGCCTTATTCATATGCTTTATAATGATATGTAACTAAGCCTGGGTTTTCAAAAGGCATTTCCAGAAAACTTGAAGCTCTGATACTTCCTAAAAGCTTCAGGTGTGGATTGGATATCAGAAATCTAAGGGCCAGCCTAGCTAAGCTTAGAGGGGCTCATGATTAGATTGGCTTCAGGATGGTGATTTTTTTTTTTTTAGCCATAGCAACTCTTGAACATGACAATAATTCTAGAAAGGTTTTTGTTGATGAAAGGTGTCCTCGTGTCATTGAAATTACATATTCTTCCATTATTGAAATTGAAATATTAAGTATGTAGGGCCATCATAAGATTACTTCTTTCTAGAACTTGGAATGACAACTTCTTTCTGACATTTTGTTTATTCATTACCTCGTTACACAAAAAGGGATAAAATTTGAGTGAATTTAGACTTTGGGGATTGGAGTTTATAGAAAACCGTTTTCTTGGGGTTTTTCGCCTCTGAGCTTCAGTTAATAAATGGAAATACGCATTCATCTTCCATGTTGGAAACACAAACAACCTCATCTATTATAAACAGTTAAATGTTTATAGATGATGTGTTTAGAGAGATGGTGAAGATGCATCTTTTTGGATAAACAGTAAGAATTGTTGGTCTACATACACTGAACAGGTGGTGAAAAAAAGTCAAGGATTAATCTCACTTGAAGATATTTGAGGAGATTTCAAATGAGGACAGCTGAATAAGTTAACTTATGCATTACTTGTTTTTTCCCAATGTACCAAATTGTATCTGTCGCTTATTTGAAAGGATCCAAATCTATGTAGGATCCAAGAGAAGAGTTGGCATTATAGCACTGTCATCTCTCTTTTATTCTAGTTTTGTTTACTTCATCTGAAAACCAAATGTGCCTAATAGATAGGCTGGAGGCCTGGAAAGCCAGAAAACCTGAAATACACTCTTCAATCTATCAGGGAACTTTCTGATGAACTCTCAACCATGGAATTTGGTTAAGGGGTCTTTGTTGTAAAAGCAGTGATTTTTTTTGTGTATATCAATGAATTAAAACAAGGTTCTTAATAACATGCATTTGTCCACATCTGAAGAGAATAATTAGCAGATTTATTGACCATCCTTTGGAATTTAAGTTCCAAAACCTTCAATTTTGCTTAAGGAATATTCTGTACCTTCATCACATTTCTTTGAATTTGTTTTTTAACTCTGTATATAATATATATATATACCTTATGAAATTCACACATTGGTGAAATTAAATTAAATAAAAATAAAATAATTTCCTTTGTTAATGAGACCTGTAATCATAATACAATTAATTAGTTAAACAATTACCTTGTATATTGGAACTTTAATTAATGAATTGCTAATTGTTGTTTCCTTATTGTAGATTGAGTAAATATTAATGCTTAACTAACAATAGTTTTCTCACCATACATATAGTAGGAATGTATATGGAAATCCCATATATATATCAATGTACCCTCAGAGGAAAGAATTTTGAGTTAGAATAAGAAAGGCCTTGAATCTTGTTATCTGTGTGACCTCTCTGAGATTTTTCCCCTCATTTATAAACTCAAAAGATTGGACTAAATGACTTATAGGATTACTTTTAGCTTTAAATCATATTAACTTCTAGATAGTAGCCTAATCATTAGAAAGAGTTAATATTTCCCAGAAATTTTAGCCTAGAAAACAGAAGACATCGAAGCATAAGAGCTGACTTCAAATATTTGAAAGGTTATTATATGGAAGAGATGTAGTGGTTGAAATTACAGAGAAAAAGATTTTGGCCCCTTATAAGGAAGAATTTTAATCAGTTATAGCTATATAAAAATTGAACATACTAATTTGTTTGGGAATAGTGAGTTTCTCTGTCACTGGAAGTAACCAGGTAAAGAGTAAATGACCATCTGAGGAAGTATTTTTTTTAAATTAAATATTCCTATATCAGATGGGAAGTTGGACTAGATTACCAGGAAGAGTCCATATAACTTGATATGTTGTTCAGTTGTTTTTCTGTTATGAACAACTCTTTATGACCTGATTTGGAGTTGGTTTGCCATTTCTTTCTTCAGTTCATTTCACAGATGAGGAGACTGAGGCAAATAGGGTTAAGTGAATTGCCCAGGGTCACACAATTTGTAAGTGTCTGAGGCCAGATTTGAACTCAGGAATATGAGTCTTCCTGATTCCAGGATCAGTACTCTTCACTGTGATACTTAGTTGTCCATAACTTAAGTAAAGTTTTATAATTCTGTTTCTTCTTATCGAGGGTTCAAAAGTTATCAGCATGTTGAATAGAGATATCTGGTTATACATACACATACACACATACATATGCATACACTTTTATGGTACAGACTCATCTGATCTGTGAAGTTATTGGTATAGGGAATTCTGGCAAGGAAACTCAATTTTCCAAAGCACATGGGCATCTACTCTGCAGTAATAATTTTAGAGAGTTGCCACAAGGTGCTGATAGTTAAGGAAATTGCCCAGGGGAATAGAGACACTATGTATTATAGATAAGACATGAAATCAAATGAAATTAACAAATGTTTATTAATTACCTACTATATTGTCTATTTGTGCCTGACCTGTTTCCTATTGGTCTGATTGGCCACACAGTACTTTGACCCCAACATAGTGATGTCATTTTGGCACTCTTTAAAAATGAAGGACAACCAACCAACCAATCAACATTAGGTTCTGAAGATCCAGCAATTACTAAAGTCAAAGTCCCTACCATCAAGGATTTTATCATCTATTTACAGAGATGATAGACAAATATTAGTTTATGTGGGTAAATGATAGTCACATAATTGTAATTTATGAGTTAAAATTTTGTAGGTAAAAACTAAATCTTCTAAGGAAAATGAAGAGAGAAAGCTCACATGCCTATGATGTCAAATAAAGCGAGACCTGATCTTAGTCTTGAAGGATCTTATGAGATGGAACTGGGCAAAGAAGAGTTTTTCAGAACACTGAATTAAGAAATGATGAGTAATTTAATCTGGGTAGAATGTAGAGTCCATGAAATGAAATAATGAAAGACCTTACTTTATTTTTTTTAAATTTTTTATTTTGTTGCTTTTTTCTGAGGCAATTGGGGTTAAGTGACTTGCCCAGGGTCACACAGCTAGGTAATGTTAAGTGTCTGTGACCAAATTTGAACTGAGGTCCTCCTGACTTCAGGGCCGGTGCTCTATCCACTGCTCCACCTAGCTGCCCCCCTTAAGTACTTTAGACTTTATTTGTTAGGTCTTAGCAAATTCCATTTGCTAGGAAGCCATTAAATGTTTCTAAATCAGGGAACATGTAAAGAGTTTAGTGGCTTCAATAGTTAGAGAGCTAATAAAAAATAAAGCAATATGGTATAATAGATCAAGAGCTGAATTCAAGGTTTGCCTCTTGACATATTTAATGTACCTAGTGTTTCAGGCAGTTTCTCTGAGATTATAAATTGCATAGAAGGTGCTAACTTGAAGTGGTAGAAGGAATTTCCTTGCTTGGGAACTCTGTATCACCCTGAAATTACATGCTCAGTTCCTACTTTTCAGTCCCAAGGCTTTAAGACTTCTTTTACATAAGAGACAAAGGACATAGTGGATAGTGGGCTTTACTTAGAGTCAAGAAGACCTGAGTTCATACCCTTCTTTTGACACTTCCTAGCTTTGTGACCAATAGCAAACCACTTAAGCGCTCTTAAACTCAGACAAGTCTCTAAGAGTTATCTATCTACTAAGTTATAAACATGGTTTAATTTACAGGTTAGTGGAAGGAGGTACTGCTCTCATAAAATCCCCTTTGAAGTAAACAGTTGAAAAAGTTTCATCATTCCCTTCTTATTGATGAGTAAAGTTACATTTTGGATATTTTTAAATGATTTACCCAGTGTTATAAATAATAAATCAGAGCTGGGGGGGGAAAGCAACAACAAACCCCCTCCCCAAAAAAACAAGAGTGCATTAATCTACAAACAATGCCATGAGCAGAGAGCTTCAAGAAAGAGGAGATTGTGATCTCCTTTTAGAGGGTTCAAAGAAGATTTGGGTGAGATGGGGACAATCCATGGACAGATATTTTCAGTAGAGGAATGGGAAAGAAAGTTAGAATGAAGGGTTTCTAGGAATAAAAGAATGGTGAGAAAGTAGAAGCAGTGGACTTTAAATGACTTTTTTTAAAAAGCTTGGTAGTATAGAGGACCGAGGTAATATTTAGAGAAAATGGAAATGGTTATAATAGTTTTTTTTTCCTTTTGTTTTAGGGTAGTGGTGAAATTGATAAGAAATTGATAATAGGCTGATATTTAGAGCTAAAAATAATCTTAGATGTCTTCTAATTATAACTTTATAGGTGGAACATACTCTAGAAATCATTGAGTCCAATTTCCTTATTTAACAAATTAAGAAACAGAAAGCCAGAAATGTTAAAGAACTTGTCATACTGCTAATAATTCTGAGACAGGATTTAAACCCAAATCTATCCTAATACTAAATTTCCAGATGGGTAGCCCCCAATATTCCTGATTGTTGCCTAAATTAGATAAAAATGTAATTAGGAAATGTTTAATAAGATGATTAAAAATATGAAACCTAGATAATGTGGTTTTCTAAGTCAGTATTCAGCCCATAAGGGTACTTATGCATGGCTTAGTGACTTCTATTTCTTTTTGAGTTTGATACCACTGAAGTATACCATGCTACTTCTAATAGTAGTGTGCAGTGTGATGGAGGTCTGAGATGAAGAAAGATGTGATTTTATAGACTTGAATATATCAGTAAGAAAAAAGCAAAACATTACCAGTCATGTTTGGCAACACTGGAATGAAAGCAGATGCAGGTGGTGGAGTTTGTACAAAGTCGCTGATCAGTAACAGTGGAAATGTTCTAGAGTACTGTCCATTCTCAATTACCCATGTTAATGGGCAGGAAGCAGTGGAGCAAGTAATCCAAAATTAATTTGTTTGACTTTGGAATGCATTAGATAATTTTTTCTGTAGTAAATTTACCTTCCTAATTATGTTTTGCTTAGGCCAACATTAAAATAGTGAGCATTCTTTAGGCATGGATGATCTGGATGGACAGAGGGAGGAGAAACAAACATTGAGGGAAATTGAAATCATTCTTGGTATTGGGACAAACACTTGTCTTTCATCTGATTTCATCTTTCTTGTTCCCCTTTCTTTCCTCTTCTCATCTTCCTTCTATTTTTCTTTTTCTCATCCTCTTTTATTCTCTCATATAAACATCTAAATGAAACAAAATTGCTGCAGATAATAAACAAAGATATTTCCACATGTCTTACATCAACCTGCTGGTCATATTGATTGTCAATTTTATTCCATGAATGTGCTTAGAAATTGTGCCATTATTCCATGGCACTTCTGTCCCATTTTTTCAGTCCCTCTTTGTCTGTAGAATGGTCATCCTTGTTGACTATTTTTGGAAACTTCATCTTAAAAGGCTCTGCCAAAAGGAATTAGGTCATTTAGTCCTCAGTGACAAAAGAATTTTTATAGAATGTTTTTCATTCTAATGGTGGCCTTCAAAGAAATAAATCAGAAAAAAAAAGTTTTTGGCTTATCTCTCAAAGTATTATTTCTTCTAATCTATTGAGAATCTTTTTTTCTTTGTAAGAATTACAAGTTAACTGACAAGTCCATTTCAACTTTAATTAGTTTGATTGATTTATTGAATGATGGATGGATTAGAGTAGTAGGTGAAAAAATATATCATGTTATTCATAAGATTGTAGATTTGGAGATGAAAGAAAACTAAGAGGTCATCAAACCCATTGCTCCCATTTTCAGATGAGGGAACTGAGTCCCAGGGATATTAACTAATTGGTACAGAATGGGGCAGGAAAGGAAATAAAGCTTTCCCTTTATTATACCTTATTGCCACTAATAGATTAGTACTATCATCTTAGATAAAGAACAACTTTTTTTAAGTGAAGCAAACAAAAGTTGAGATTGCTGAGTTCTGTAATGTTCATGCTAAAAAAAAGTCAGGCAATTAAATTGAAGGCATAGGGATGAGATCTTCTGGGGGTTCAACAAATATGTTATTACATAGATTTTTCAATAAACTTCTATACTTGTAGTAGTAGTAGTAGTAGTAGTAGTAGTAGTAGTAGTAGTAGTAGT
>JAJPUD010000006.1:1543166-1572719 GCA_023553655.1 Myrmecobius fasciatus | reverse complement strand
TTATTTGTGTGGAGAGTGTTTTGTAGTTTTGCTCATATAGATCCTGATTTTCCCTTGGCAGATAGATTCCCAAATATTTTATACTATCGATAGTTATTTTGAATGGAATTTTTCTTTGTATCTCTTGCTGTTGCATTTTGTTGGTGATGTATAAAATGCTGATGATTTATGTGGCAGAGATCCTTTTAAGGACCTGGCCACAAGCTCTCTTTTCTGCTCTGGAACTATTAGGAATATCCCCATTCTACTGTAGCTATAAAGCAACCTGGTTCAGCGTTGGGGCTAGGGCTGCTCTGGTACAGCCTATACTGGGATTGCATGCTGGGCTCCCATCCTGGTGTCACAGAGCTTCTAAGTTGCCTTCAACTGAAAAAATGTTCTGTTCCATCTTTTGGGGTGCTCTGATACTCTAGGTTTTGGTTAAAATTTACTCCCCCATCTTGTATCTGCTTCTAGTTTTAAGTTTTTTTTAAGGTTTCAATAAGCTTTAATAGCTTAAAATTGCACTAAGGCTTTTGAGATACTTTCTGTATCTTAGGTTCTGTTACTGTCTAGGAATTCAAGGAAACCAGTTAGTGTTCAAAATGTCAAATCTATTAATCTTCTAGCGGAAATATATGAGGTTTCCTTGAACTTGTGTTGTCCAGTATTACTTAAAATCTGTGGTAAAATGTAAAACAATTTATGACATTTATAATCATAATTCACTTTATAACAGTTTCAACATTTATTAAAATAAAAATCCTTTCCATTGAAATGTAATTTTTTACAAGGCTTACAAACCATTTGTTGGTTAACATATGTAACTGATATTTACAGTAAATCCCAATGATACTGAAAAAGGAAATATTATAATTTTGTGCCATGACCTTTGATTGAGCCATGATTGAGCAAACAACTCTGCTATCTGCCTTGCCTAATGTTAATCAGAAAGTGTTGCAGGGCTAGAATATCTGTTGTATCTTTAAAGGAAGTTTGCATGATCTCGATATATAGATATACACGTTGTTAGGATCTTCATAGCTGTGATGTTTTGTAAACTCTAATGGAAATAAAAATTAAGACCATCAATATAATGCACAAAGTAGAGTTAGTAATATGTGGTTGATTAAGTTAGTGATACAGCAACAAAGATGGAACAACTGTTATATACAGATATATTCCATAGAGCAGTTAAACATCATCACTTCTAGGACAGTGCTAGAACCCAAAGTGACTAGTTGAGGAATTATTGATTTTTAAAAAGATTACTTAATGATATGATTTATCTGTTTTGAGATAATTTGACAATATAATCAAAGATGAGGTCATAAAATATATAGAAATATTATTAAATAATAAAGTGTTATGACATGATAGTGAATTATTACAGTCTTTACAAACTAACAAACAAAAATGTATTAAGAAAAGAAAGCATGTGCATGAACTGATGCTCAGTGAAGTGAGCAGAACCAGGAGATCATTATTCACAGCAACAACAATACTATATGAGGATCAGTTCTAACGGACATCACTCTCTTCAACAATGAAATGCTTCAAACCAGTTCCAATTATTTGGTGAAGAGAGCCATATACACCCAGAAAGAGGAATGTGAAATGTGGACCACAACATAACATTTTCTGTATTGAGAAATGTTCTCTATTGAGGTTTGCTTGCATTGTATTTCCTTTATCGGATTATTCTTTCTTGTAGATATGATTTCTCCTGCACAAAAAATGATGCAATAACTATACATATATTCTATTTCATAAGTATTCTAACATAATTATCATGTAGTGGATATCCTGCCATCTAGGGGAGGGGTGGGGAGTAGGGGGGAAAATTTGTAACAGAAAGCTTTATAAGGATTAATGTTTAGGAATTACCCATACATATGTTTTGCAAATAAAAAGTATTAATAAATTTTAAAAAAAAAGAAAAGAAAAGAAAGCATGTTTTTTTTTCATTTTTAAGCAGCTGAAAGGGAAATTTAACAGTGATCAAAAGGTTAGATACATGGGGCCCCTTGGCATTTTGCCTTGAAATGGTAAAAACCTAGTTTCAGCAGCAACAAAATATCACAATCCTTTGGGTCAGTTTCAGGTTGGATTTCCTTTACAAAGCAGATTGGGCAAATAACAGACAGGTTGTATCAAACCAAGGTGTCAAGTGACCATTGAAATGTCTTTTCCTCATCCCTAACTCTTTTCCCCAAGGAAAGTATAAGGTCAGTCAACCAACAAATGTTTATCATACACCTACTATTTCCATAGCACTATGCTAGATGTTGTGGGAAGATAGAGAAACATGCTACTTGGACTCTTCCCTCTAAAAGGAAGCATTAAGACACTGGCAAATGTCAGGAGACCCTTTGAAAAATTAACTTTTAAGTCATGCACAATTAGTCATTTAGAACCTTTTCATAATTCCTTGTGCTTTTCATCTAATGTAGCACGTTAACATGAATTATCTTTTCATCTTAGATCTTCAATTCAACCCTCAGTTTTCCTCTTTAAATATGAGAGGCAAAAGATGATGAGTGATGAGTGATGAGGAACTGGTGATTTATTTAGAGTGGCAGTATATTGTATTAGGTTTAAATAACCAAAAAATTATTAAGTATTTGTTTTTTTTTAAATCCCTCTTACTTTCATCTGTCCATTGAAATTTTTAAAAAAGATCCTTATATAATATAGGACCTTTATAGTATATGTAAAGCATTATATATAAGTATAATATGCTGACAGTATATTTTCATTGTTGTATTCTTATTGATTGTGAGAAAATTATTCTTTTTATTTAGCAGAAATCTGCCTCCCTGACATCTATACCTCATGACTTTAATTCTGCTCTCTAAGGCTACAGAGAGATATTCCTTTAACTATTCAAATATTATCAAGAATACCCTTAATTTCCCTTTTCTAGACAACATCATTTCTTTCAGCAGTGTTTTATTTCACATAAAGACAATGTAATGTGGTATGAAAAAGTACTTGACTTGGAGTCAAACTACATGAAATTTAAAACCTGCTCTGTTATGCACTGTGTCGCCATGGGTATCATGGCCACCTACTCTCTCTGAGTCATCATTTCACTAGTTAAAAAATGGAGACAGAAATCTGTATTGGTTTACTTAAAGGCATGATATGAGTATATGACAATGTGTGGAAAATGATTAGCAGACCTTAAATTATAATATAATTATTTAATTATTAATTTGTGGTTTCTATCCTGCTTATTATACTGGTTGCCCTCCTCTGGTTAGTCAATGTATTTCTTAAAATAGGCCACATAGAACTGAGCAGACATTCCAAATATTGTTTAGTAAAAGACATGGTACCATCTCTATTAAAGCAGTGTCTTCCTCACTCAGAACACTATATTTTTATTAATATAACCTAGAATTAGATTACATTTTTAGAACCTGCATCATCCTGGCTAATGTTAAGGGTTCAGTCAATTAAAACATCCAGGTCTTTTGTTTTTCCTGTAAAATTACTATGCAATAAATCTTCGATTGCATACTAGAACAATTTATTTTCTAATTTAAATTTATTTTCAGTTAATGAAAAACCATCTTTTTTCTCATCTTTTATCACCATTGAAAATGACAGAAGAAAAAACTGTTATCACAAAAATGTATAGTCTATCAAAGCAGCCTCTTATTGGCCTTGTTCCCAAAAAAGGTACTTGTTTCAGCATACATCCTGATTACATCATCTCTCTGTCAGGAGGTTCACAATTTGTTTCATCTTAAATCCTCCGATTGTCTTTGGTCAATGTATTGATCAGCATTCTTAAGACTTTTAACATTATTTGCCTTTACAATATTGTTGCTATTGTACAAATTGTTCTCTTGGTTCTATTCGTTATACTCTGTATCATATGTCTTTCTAGGTTTGTGCAACTTATTTTTAAAATGCAGGAATTTATACTAATACCTGTTTTACTTTGCTATATTTATTCTGACACTGTGGTTCCAGCACTCTAAATTTTGAGTTTTGATTCTGTCAGTTATGATGTTAGACATTCCTTCCATCATTTTTTCCTTCTCTAATTGGTCATATGATTACATTTTAAAAGATTTATTTGTTTTCACATCACTTCATTTACTAAAATATTATTCTCTTTTCTCCCCACACAATGTATCCCTTATAACAGGTTTTTTTTTAAAAATAGATCTTCCAAGTCTCACAGTTTAGGCCATGTTTTATGCTCATATTCCTCCACCTCTACAGAAAAAGGAGAAAGACACCATTGGTCCAAAGGGCATTGTCTCTGCCAGGGCTCTTACTTACCTGCCCGTTTGTGTTAGATAGTAAGCAGTAGTTGCTGGTGATAATGTAGAAGGAAAGGGGCGCCTTCTCCACAATTATTTCCCATCTCAATGATGGCTACAGGGACTGGGATGAAAACAGATTTTGTGGTGATTTAGGAGATGTTGCTATTTTTCAAAGATCCTAAGTTTCAGGTTTGGGGCTGAACCCAGATACCATAAATACCATTTATGATACCATAAAAGGCAGATTTAATACTAGATTGAGTCATAATATTCCCAATTTCCTTTGCAAGAGCATACTAACTTATTTGGACATTTCAAAGATTGGAGAAATGAAGATTGAAGATTGAATTTTAGGAGGAAAAAAACCTTGAAACACCCATGAAAAAAATCTGCTTAAATTTGATTAAATGTTGCTTAACTCTGTTTGACTCAGTTTCCTCATCTGTAAAATAAGCTGAAGGAAATAAAAAACCACTCAAGCATCTTTGTCAAGGCTAGAAAAATTTACTCAAAGCTGCCATAAAGTTTATGGATGTATTTCACATAACTTTGCCTCAATCACTATTGCCATATAATACTGTCCTTTGGACACTATTAGCATCTTCCACTTCCCCAACCTTCTGGTAACCCAGTTGTCATAGTTATCATCAGAGACCAACACAAATTCTGTTCCTGCTCTTTTGCTTCTCCCATTTCCATTCCTAGTTCTGTGCTTCTACCCTAGTGGCTCCAATTAGGGGATGAGGGGAAGGGAATACATATTTATTAAGCATTGCTGTTGTTGTAGAGTCATTTTCAATTGTGTATGACTCTTTGTAACTCCACTTGGAGTTTTCTTGTACAAAAATATTAGAGTGATTTGCTATTTCCTCCTGGGAGCTCAAATTACAGGTGAGGAACCAGCTAACATCATTAAGTGACTTGCCCAGGATCACACAACTATTGTCTGAGGCCAGATTCAAACTCACGAAGATGAATCTTTTTCACTTGAGGATCAGCTCTCTGTACACTATGACACCACTTTGCTGTCCTATGAGGACTCTATTATATATTGAATTGTAATATTGAAATATTATCTCATTGGACCCTCACAATGACAAGGGTCATTCTTCAATTTACAATGTACAATTGAAGAAACTGAGAAAGAAAGAGGTTAAAAGTCTTGTCTAAGATCATATACCTGTGTAGCTTTGAAATCAGATCTTCCCGATTATAGATGTAGCTCTCTTAGTTACTGCTCCACTGAGATGCCTTAGCTCTTCTCAGATGGAGATAAATTGCCCAACAGTTTTTTTGTCTTTGAGAAGCAATGAATGATTTCAGGGTTAAATGTGCCCCTATGTGAGGCAGCTAGGTGACTTAGTGGAGATAGAGCACTGGCCCTGAGTTCAAAATCAGTCTTAAATACTTAATAGTTGTGTGACTCTGGGCAAGTCATTTAACCCCAATTGCCTAAAAAATACTCTTATAATGAGACTGAGTATGTCAGAGTGGATCAAGAACTAGAATTAGGTTTAAGCTCTATCTCTGACACAAATTAGCTGGGAATATGGACAAGTCATGTATTTTCCCAGTGCTCTGGACAACTCTATGAGACAATAAATATCAGGGAAGTTACAAATTTGTACCTTTTCCCCCATGGTAGAAGACTTACCCTGGCTCTGGAGAAACCATACATATACCCAGACCAAAACAAAAACAAAGCAAAATAAACCTTTCAATAATTCATGTTGTACCTTAAGACACAAGATTGGAATGTTTGCTTTCTAAAAAGCATCAGCTTTGGGACAGAAAATTGTTTCTTTTGGATTTATTATTGGGAGAATGAGTAAATTCTAGATAATTCAGTCCCTCTAACACTACTTTATGGTCTCAAATTAGCCCAGTCATGCTACAGTTACAGTGTCGTATGAATAGAGTTTTGGAACTAGAAGCTGAAATCTGATTGACTTTTCTAGCTCTCTGTCCATTGTAAAATCACCTAACCTTTCTAAACCATTTTTTTCTTCTGCTTACCAGGGCTCATGATACTTGGGCTATCTGACAGGGCCATTGTGAAGAAATGTCTTTGTAAACTACAAAGCTCTAAGCAACAGGAGCTCCACTTGCAGTCATTTTAATGCCTGGCAAAGATTGAAAATCAAATTTTGAAAACCGCTCCTGTTAAAATAGTTACCTTCCTCCATTGGTTCCCATGGTGATCAGCATTGGTAACATAATGCATCCTGTCCCCTTGGAGTCATCTATTGTAAATCAGTTCTTGAAAATTATAAAGCCTAAGTGGGATAATCTTCACTAAAACTTTCAGTAGTTAATAAAATAAATGGGTCACTTGGTCATGATGAGAAGGGTGTGTGAAATCCTCCTTCCTCCAAAGAAAGGAAGATGTTTGTAATTGTTGGGTTACAAGAATACAGGATAAAGTGTTGGTGTCCCAGAGTGAAGTACCAGCATGCATTTGTTGGACAGAAAGGAGATGCTAATTGTTTATAAGTCTCCTGTGAGTAAGGTAAGCACATTTGATAGCAAACTCCTTGGGGAAGTACATTGGCCTTAGAGTGTTTAACTCTATTGGCTCAGCTTAATACTTAGTGATGGGTTTTTTGGCCTCTTTATAAACTACTCTTAAGGATTTCTGTACCACTGTTGTCCTTATTCAAAATTAAATTTACATACCTACTATGAGGTTTGGCACATAATAGTTACTTAATAAGAATGTTTCCAGTATCAGTTTATGAACGTGAATGAAAATATTTCCAAACCACAAAAGGCAGGAGTAGTATATTGTTTAAGGTTTTTCTTTTTCTTTTTAAAATTTTTAAACAGAACCATTGGTTGGGACCTAGTAATTGCAATTTGAGGAAGATAGGAAATGTTGAAAGTGATGCTGGAAAATGGAGGAGGGGAAAGGAAATGAGGAATATCCAAATTGAAGGTGATCAACAATAGAATGTTAGTATCAAAACAATAGTTTTTATAACTAGAAGGGAACTCAAAAGCCATCTAGTGTATTATTATTCAGTTATTTCAGTTGTATTTGGTTCTTTGTGACTCTATTTGGGGTTTTCTTGGCAAAGATGCTTGAGTGGTTTTTTATTTCCTCCAGCTCATTTTACAGATGAGGAAACTGAGTCAAACAGAGTTAAGCAACATTTGCAAGGATCACATAGCTAGTAAGTGTTTGAAATCAGATTTAAACTCATGAATATGATTCTTCCTGACTCCAGGCTCAGTGTGCTGATTACTTCACCACCTTCTGAACCATTTTAGGTAAACTCCATTTACAGCATTCACCTGACCAATTAATCTAATCATTAATGGACTGATTATTATTGAATATATATATTTATATATATTATAAACAGAAATTGAGGTTGAATTTTGTTCTCTGGAGCTGATTCTATTACTTGGGGATTGAAAGATACTATAAGAAGAATATAGAGATCACTTTATTTCTTTCTAAAATTACGGTAAGTAGTTTTACCATCTAAATAATGTCTCAAGTAAATTTTCCCCAGTGTTTTTCTTCTTCTTTAATTTTTTTATCTTTTAATTATGATTTGTTTCCTAAATCTTACTTTCTCTAGTACACTTTTTAATAGTTTATTCATGTGCCCAAGGAGGTAGATAAAACCATATTCTTTCAAAGTAGTGTCTTCAGTATTCCTGATGACTCATAATTGTTTTTTCCTTTCTCCTTATCTGAAGGTTATTTAGAAAAAAAATGTCCAAGGTTAATAGTTGAATAAAGTATTTCTACTTGGCAGTGAAATACAACTGATTCCAAAAAAAAAAAGAATTTTTAATATACAGAGGGCAATGGAGAAGCCTATGCTGGGTTCACCTTCATTAGAGGTCTTCAAACAACAGTTGAATGTCCACATGTCAGATTGTTTGTAGAAGAGCTTATTGTGCAGGTATGAGTTGAATTAGGTGGCCTTTAAGATTCAGTGATTTTTTTTAAACAGTGCAAGCAATGCTGTTGCCTTCCCTGGAGCAAACAAATTCTTTCCATCTAGTATTTCTACTAGGGAAATAAAGATGTTTAAGCACTGACCAAGACTGGAAAGTTTCCTGAAAGGAATGGCATTTTGTATAAAGAATGACAATGACTTTAGACAGGAGCTTTCTGTTAGCCTAATTATTTTTAAGTTCCATTACCAGTGAAAGGATAGTATGTGGAACTAAAACTCCCTACATTACTGAAGTATTTAATCGACACTTGAAAGCATTTTCTTCATTCTTTCAGTGTCTTTGTGAAAATGTTTTTGTCTGGGGCTTAACTATGAGCAAACCAAATTCAATCCTTTCCATGTAGTTGTACCTTCTCTGTGGGACAGATTTGTACTAGGACTCCATCTGCAGTTCAAATGATGCTGATGTAAAAAACACAGATATTGGCAACTTTCTGTCAGTTTGGAAACTTGTTAATTGGCAAACTGTGCTATTTCCACTTAGATGAGTATGATATTAAGTAAAGCTTGAACCTGAAAATATATTATGAAAAATTGTTAGCTTTTGCCATTTCACTTGAAGATCTTATTGCACTATTAAAATAATATTTACATCTTATATCATTCTTTTTTTCCTATGAATCTCTAATACAAAATCATTTAAAGATATTTCCTGAGAGAAATGATATCAATTGTTTACTTTGCCTGGTATCCTAAGATGATATATTTTCTTTGACCTTGGGAGATGTGTTTTATAGTGACCACTCAGAGGAGTCCTATAGCTAAATTAATCATGTTAAATTAATTTTACATTATTAGCATGTTGGAAAGACAGTGCTCATACTGTTATATGTAGGTCAATTGTATTGTGGGTAAAATAGACTTTTGTGAGTTCGCCTATCAACTAACATTTATTAAGTTGTTGACAGATTGACTGATCCTAAGTAATTGACATCCCTCCAATACTTCTTCCCCTTTTCAGAGTCTGTTATTCTTATGTTTATAATTTGAGAATTCATAAATTTAAGAATGATTCTCCTTATTCTTTAGCATAAGTACTATTTAAACTATGCTAGCTATTTATGTTTGCTGATGAAACAAAATACTCAAAGTAAATAATTTTTACTTTGAGATTGTTTGTAGGAAAAATTAAAAATTAAGGAAGTGTTCCCAAAGATTGGATATATGTCAGTACTTTTGTATTCATCCCTAATGAATGTATTTCTAAATGGTAACCTCTATTAAATCTATCCCATACAATATATAGAATAAAAACGGACTGTGACTTGTTGGTAATTTGATTTCTTTTCTTCTTTTTGTTGACTCAAAGGTTGTCCAGTTCATCTCATTTTTGGTAATAAAGATATTGGAAATTGTAAACGAATAATAGATTTGACATATAAATTAGTTACATCATCGAAAAAAAAGACCCTCTACCAGACTCCTAGATGGCCTGTTGTATGCTCTAAAAGGAATGTGTCCATTCTGAAGTTTATCATTTTTTTAAAATGTGAAGCAAGAATCTCCTCCAAATATCATTTATCTTTAATATTTCGGGCCCCATCAGTCAGTTCCCATCTTCCCTCCCCTAAAATCATTCTTCTTTCCCCCTTACAACCTCTTTTTCTCTTGGTTAATTTAAATAAATTTATGGTATCCAAAAGGAGAAACTATAGTACAGTAATAAAGAGTTGTAATATGAATATGTCATATTCATATTATCACTTGATTCTTAAATCATATATTCAGGTTACTATGTGTATTTTGAATCAGGATATTGTTTTCGAATCATACATTTAAAAGATTGGAGCAAACACCGAGCAAGAGATACAAGATTCATAGTGGAAAAGTGCCTTAGAACAAAAATAGTAATAATAACAACAGTAATTTATATATAGCTTTGCTATTTGCAAAGTGCTTTTTATAAATATTCTTTTATTGATCCATATAAACCCTCACTTTAATTATGAGAAAACTGAAGGAGACAGAGCTTAAGTGACTTGCCCAGGACCACACAGCTAACAAGTATGTGAGCTAGAATTTAAACTTAGATCTTCCTGAGTGCAAGTCCAGTATTTTATCCAGTGTCACAGTTGCTTATATTAGAGGAAGATACATAAAGTAATAATTTGCTAGCAGTTTCCAGCCTTTTTGTGCATCAGAGAATGTTTTTAAAAATTGTAGATGTCCACAAAGATCTGTTGATTGATAAAATGTAATTTTAAAAATATTTTATTTAATGGTTTGAGTTTCATATTCTATCCCCCCGTCTTTCCTTACCTTTCTCTCTCCCTGAGACAATAAATAAGCAATCAGATATAGATTGTACATATACAATCATATATGACAAAAATGTAATTATAAAAGACATGAAACTTAGGAGAAACATGAGATTTCAGAAGAGGTGATCATCTGCATTGATAAAGAAAGTCTCTAGTTAAAAACTCTCTATGTTGATGGAATTATAAATCCAGTTAACAAAAATACATTTATTAACTCTGTACCACTTTTAAATGGATTTACATTTTATTCTTCATAACAGTATCTACAAACATTTGAAAAACAAAACAATATGTATGTATTCAATAAATTATCTTATGAGTATACAGATTTGTTTATGAAATAAAGATCAAAATGTTAATACTTTGTGGACATGTGAATTTCCATACCCTTTGCAACAACAATCTGTTTCCCCTGAAGTTCATAGATTGGGAAATCCTGGTTTAGTCCAAATTCCTATAATTAGCGAAGAGGAAATGAACCCAGAAAGATTGGATAACTTGCCCAGTGTCACATAGCTAGATTATGGTAGTGTTAGAACAAGAACCTAAATATTTCTTTCCTAAAGACCATAAAAGTTGCTAGGGTTTTTTTTATAGTCACATGACTAATTAATAGCCTAGCCAGTACTAACACTGGTATCTTTTAGATCTCCTCAAATCCTCATCTAAGTGGAATATATAGATGAGAATCACATATAATTAGAAGGCATGGAACCATGTGATCCAAACTGAGTCTTGAATCTAGGTCCTCTTTACTCCAGGGCTACCTTACTGTCCACTATACTATGGGTCTTTTCCCTGTAGGCATGGTATTGTTTAAATAGGCTATTGTTGGCTGATCTCATAACCTCCTTATTATGAATAACATTATTCCTAGGGGAAAATGCATTCCAAATAATGAACTTTGAGGGCATAACCTTTTCATAAGTTGAGGAGTCAGCCTGGATAGAAAAA
Organism: Myrmecobius fasciatus; assembly: GCA_023553655.1. Taxonomy (NCBI): domain Eukaryota; kingdom Metazoa; phylum Chordata; class Mammalia; order Dasyuromorphia; family Myrmecobiidae; genus Myrmecobius; species Myrmecobius fasciatus. The sequence continues at coordinate 1,561,268 of JAJPUD010000006.1, read as the reverse complement.
CATCAGTCAGGACTTTGTTGTGGGCTAATGAACCAACATCTGCTAGATCTTCAAAATAATTTGGCAGACCCTTCAATATCTTTAGTAACCAAGGCTAAATAAAAGGGAAATGAAAAATTAATGTTTTCTTTAAATTTTATGTGTGTTTTCCTCTGCATTCACTGTGAATACAAATTTATGGTCATAAATCATCATATTGAAGAAAAATGCCCTCATAAATATAGTGGTGGTTTGAGAGTGTTCAAGCTAGTTGTTACATGTGGTCTGTCTTCTGAGGTTCTGTAGGGCCACAGTAATCTGCTAATGAATGGTAATTTATTTTTTGAGTGTAAAATATCAATTGTCATAGTGTGTATCAGGAAGGAAACTAAGAATTGTTATGTAACCTTTACCCTATTCCTCTTCCTACTTACTATTTAACATGTGTTAAATTAAGAGAGACAGACAGACAGACAGGTATAAAGACAGAGAAAATTATATAGAGCTATATAGAAATTACATATAATTAATATTAATAAAAATAGAATTATATCTAGACATACCATAAGACTGAAAGCTGGAAGAGACTGAACCCTAACATTTGGTCCCTTGATTAGTTCTGAGGAAGCAGGCCATATGCTAGAGGGATGGCCTGTTGTATAAGGTCCCACTGATTATTCAGTGCCATAACTTGGACTGAAATTCAGCTTGTCTAATATCAGATCTAGTATTCTTTCTATTACACTTTCTTCTCAGAGTTCTCTCATCTTCTTTGTTTACATAGAGTTGAAGGTGGGTACTTTTTTTTCTACAATATAGCTCCATCATTAACTTGGTAATTAATATAAATATCATTAGGGTAACAAGGCTAGACTGGACTGGTTCTTAGGGCAAATAAATGCATGGAAAGTTTGGGTGAGCTTGCATCTGATCATGATTGTTTAAGAGGCTGGTACTGCATGATGACAAAATTTTCTTATTGATTGCTGAACCAAGCAAGTGATGACTCAAGACTCTGAGTCTGAACTGAGCTTGCATACAAAATATGTGACCCACTGATCTCCCAGTCACTTTTTCCTTCCTGGTGATGAGTGAGGCAAGAACTACTTTAAGCAGTCAGGTGGCACACAGCCCAGCCACCATATGTCCATGAGCATGGTACCTGTTTCCTTTTTGTTTATTCCTACCTGATCCGAATATTCTGAAAAGAGGATACTTAGGTGACTGTGAATTTGAGAGATCCAGAGATCTCATCAGAGCCATTAAAGACCCCACCTACAACTGAAGTCAGTATCATTGTCCATCAGAGTTAATAGTAGTAGTAGCCACAGGAGTCACAACATGACAAGGAGAAACTCTGAAGTGGAAGTGTTCGGGTAGCTAACTTGGGAGAATTGCAGCCTGGATTTGCAAGGTGGTTGATGACTGACTCAGCAGTAGCAAAATTCTGGACATCTGACTTCTTCCTTTTTTTTTCTGGAATCTGAGCAGCACTGGGAAAGGTGTCACTCAAGAGATAATGGTCAATAACAAAGGCAGAAGACTCTGGAAGCATGACCCTTAAAGAGAGAAAGGCAGCAACACTTAAAGAGCAAAAATAGAGTTAAACTCAAGGGAAACTTCCTGGGAATTCTATAAGGAGAGAAAAGGACTTCTAGTAACAAAAGGCACTCCTTTGTCTCCTGGGTTCTCTACATGTGTGCAATGCTACCACTGTATAGTAAATTTATGCCATTCACCCCAGGGACTTTGTATATTCAGGAAATAATAACTTCCCCAAGTTTGAGGGGAAAGTTTTATACCAAATGTTCTTGCTACAATACCTTAATGACTACCTTTTCTAATAGTTAATTTTTACATAAATTATTAGGCAAATAATTAATGAAAAGCATCTTCGTAGGGACTTATGAGAGAATTAGAAACAAAGTCCCTTTGGGTTTCCCCTCAAATTTTCTGATAGGTAGCATTTGTCATCCACTCTCTAGGAACCAGGCTAACAATGCAAAGGGGAATTGGGAAAGTAGCCCTGAAGATGTTCTACATTAAGAATCCAGTTTTGAGACTTAAATATACTCCAGCCTAACAAGGAAATGTCATTTTGCCTGGAGCTAAGGTAAGCTTCCTGTGATATCAAGGTTCAAAGGAAAGACTGATGGATGGATAGGCAGAGAGCTCTAAGGATACTTTGGTCTCCCAAGCCTTTAAGTTCTGGCTTATTCTTTACTGTTTTTGTAGTCTCAGGTTACCTTTAAAAAAATGAAAAATACTTAGTGAGGTCTCATTTTTAATTTAGACAAATGCATTGACTGCTGCCATTTAGACATAGTTGATCCACTCTTTCCTTTACAGGAATATAACTTGCCTAAAATAAATACTATTATAAATATAAAAACTGAGGTGAAAATAGGATAGTGTCCAGGTTACTTTAAAACTTAAATATCATCATCCTTACTTAGAATTCAAATAGCTGTCTATAACAAAAAATAGGTAGAATTTTGCTTTAGTGTCTGACATGAATTTTACTCCCTTTAAATAGTGGGATTCTTGTGAAGTTATGGATTGATCTAAATTGGAGGTGATAAAAATATATATTGAAAAAGTTTTAGCCAAATAAATAAAAATGAAATAAAACATAGATAATGTTAATTTAAGGTTTTCTAAGTTAATACATGACCATCTTGTTGTTGTTATTCAGTCATTTCAATCATGTCTGACTCTTCATGACCTCATTTGGGGTTTTCTTAGCAAAAAATATTGTAAAGATTTGTGATTTCTTTCTAGCTCATTTTACAGATGGGGAGATGGGGAAAACTGAGGCAAACAGGGCCAAGTGACTTGTCCAGGGTTACACAGCCAATAAGTATTTGAGGCTGGATTTTACCTCAGGAAGATGAGTCCTCCTGATTCTAAGCTCAGTGCTTTATCCACTGTGTGCACAGTGTCCTGTGGCCTACAGGGATCCTTTTTTTTTTTTTTTTGGTTTAGTGTTCTCTGCTTCTACTTGAGTTTGACACCATTGGTGTAAATGGTCTCAAATCCTTCAGACCTGGAAATTTTGTGATGATGTGCTGAACTTTAAAACTGAGGAAACTGAAGATTAGAGATATGAAATAATTTGTCACTTATCACCTAGCCATTGTTCCAAAGGAATGGTTGGAACCTAGCTATGCTGATTCTACTAGGGGATCAGCCCTCTTTCGCTATACCATATGACTTCACCCATAATAGACTGCCAATAAATGTCAATTGAATTGAATGGATCATAAATTATTTATCTTATGATTAAGAAATCATGTTTAATAAGAATTTTTTAATATTTAATAAGAAATTGATGTTTTCACATTATTTGAGACCACTAGTCACATTCATATTGAGATCACTATTCATATATACATAGAAATATCTGTGTAAGAATAAAAATAGAATTCTGTGGAAGTGACTAGGTTGAGAAGTTATAGGGTATTGTTAACCATAATAGGGGTCTCAGAGAAAGCAAGGACTTAGTCTTTTATGTTGAAAAGTTTGAAAATCCATGAATATAATTTCTGTACTAGTTTGAATTCTCAATTTAGCCTAATTGTTAAAATTTCTAGCCTTATGGGTTCTTATATAATAATTATAACACAAAAACCTAACATTTATATATTATTTTAAGGCTTACAAAGTATTTAAAATACATTATTTTATTTGGTCACAACAACCATGTGAGATAGGTGCAATTATTTTTCCCACTTTACAGATAAGGAAATTAAGTTTGAAAAAGGTTAAGGGTCACAAAGCTAATAGGTATCTGCTGAAGGATTTGAACTCAGATCTTCCTGGTATCTGTGTACCACCTAACTGCTAACATCTTTGATCTTCCCTGTTATTTCTTGTAAAGAACAATTTTTTCATCCCTCACATGAGATTTTGAGTAAAAGTTATTTGTTAAAAACTACATCAGAATTTCCCCCCTCCTTTTTAGAATGAGAAGCTAACAGAATAAGAACATTTACTTCTATGTTATAATTTGAGATCATGATTCCTCCATACTAAAATTCATTGATCAAGAGGGTAGAACAATGGATAGAACGCTGGGGTAGGAATCAGGAAGACACACATTCAGAAACTTAACTAGCTATGTGACCTAGGCAAGTCACTTAACCTGTTTGTCCCAATTTCTTTATCTGTAAAATGGGAAAATAATAGTATATCTTCTCAAGGTTGTTATGAGGATCAAATAAAATAACTATAAAGTGCTTAGCACATACTTAGTTCTATATAATGCAATCTGGTTGTTATGATTATTATTAAATAGTCTCAATTAGATTTGTTCATAATTGTGCAATAAACAATTTATTGACTGCCTATTATGTGAGAGATATTAGAGTATAATAGAGTAATATTTGTGACATAAAACCTGGGTTCAAATCCAGGTTGGTTAGCAGCTTATCTCAAATTCAGTTTCCTCACCTGTAAAACAGTAGTAAGACTCGTACTTAATACCTCCCTTTCTATGTTGTTGTAAAGGAAGTTCTTTTTAAACCTTAATTTGCTATAGAAATGTGTGTTATCACTATCCTCACTGCCTTACAAGTGTCATGAAGAGAAAACCTGGTGTCATGCCAGAGTATTGAAGTAATACTAAAAGATTTTAGTTCTAGTCCTGGATAAGCTTGTAATATGAAAGGATGCTGCCTCTTAGCATTGCTGGGAGATCAGCAGGAAATGAGTGAGATTAATGCTCCAGGACAGCAGGGAGTAATAGAGGTGCTTCTCTTTCCAAGGTAACAAAACAAGTAGAGAAGGTAGCAAGTATGGTCACCTGCTGGCTCTAATCCCTAAACTATGTCTGCCATGATGCCTGAGATTTTTCTCATACTAATTAAAGAGGGTTTGGAGGGTGGATGGTGGAGGGAAGAATGCATTTGTCTAGGTACACACATGTAATGTGTCTACACACATATGCACATGTGCCTAAACACACATGTGTGCATTGCGTCAATATATACATTCATGTATAGCTGTACAAACATGTACAAACATGTGCATGCATGTATACACCCATTTGTGTTTGTGTATGAATACATATAATGCATATATTCAGTCATGCATCTGTATATGTACATATATACATGTGTGTGCACATATGTTATGCACCTATTAACACACACACAAATGCACAGTCCTCCTCTCAGGCATCTCTTTAAGGCAAGACACAGCAGAGCAGTTACAGATAGGAACTGGTAAGAAGCACCGACCAGAGAGTTCCCTACATGGATAAAAACATAGGTACAGGTAACCCTCCCTTCAAAAAAGTAAAAGGCTGTTTTATATACACATACATTCTGTGTGCATAATGCAAGCTTATATGATATGCCTGTATGTACTCCTGTGTATACATACATGCATATGTACCTATGAGTGTCTTGTGTGCACACACATGTAGTACATCAGCTTATATCTATCGGTGTATACAAATGTATATCTGTATAATCCAATAATATAGTGGGTCTATATACATATATACTCCTATACATGCATGTGCCTCTATATGGCATGTATATAATATATGAACACATGTGCAAGTGTGTGTATCTGTGTGTGCACCCATATGTGATGTGTCTATACACACATGTATATCTAAATACAAATGCATATCTCTGTAATCTAATCCAATCATATATAGTGGGTCTATGTAGATATATGCTCCTATATCCTATATACACTACATATATACATATACTTATATATGTACATATGCATTAATATTGTACAAGTGTATATAAAACAGTTAACCTTTTACTTTTGAGGAGGAGGGAACTGTACCTATGTTTTCATCCATGTAGGAACGCTCCGGTTGGTGCTTCTTTACCAGTTCCTATCTGTAACTGCTCTGCTGTGTCTTGCCTTAAAGAGATGCCTGAGAGGTTAACACTGAGAGAAGAAGCTTTGTATCACAGTCAGGTCTAATGTGGGACTTGAACCCAGATTGTCCTGACTGAATATACACTGTATCACACTGCCTCTGAACAATTGAGACATCCTAGTTTGTTTTGGAATTGTTACATGATATCTTCATACATAGTATGAATCTTTGGAATTCTAATTTATGAAGGGAAAAAGAGACAGAGAGACAGAGGGAGGGAGAGAGAGACAGAGAGATAAAGGCAGACAGAGACAGAGAGACAGAGGGAGAAAGAGAGAATATCTTGCTTTGTGTACTTGGAAACACTTTAGCAAATACATACTTTCCTTTTTTTGTTAGGAAATTGAGTAAGGAGGGAGAGGAGGAAGAAAAGTTAGGAAGAGAGGGAAAGAGAAAGTGGAACAAAGGAAGAAGGCATGAGGGAAGGTAAGGAGAATGAAGAGGACAGATAAAGAAAAGGAAATCAAGTAAGGGAAGAGAGATAAGTTCTTTAGAAAAAAATCATAAATACTATCCTTTTAGTTTTCTGTGACACTAATTGAAAGAGTGATTTTCTGTTGAGTGAAACGAGCAGAACCAGGAGATCATCATACACCGGAACAACAATATTACATGATGTAATATTGTATCTGATAGACATGGCCCTCTGCAACAAAGAATTGTCTCAAACCAGTTCCAATTGTTCACTGAAGAAAACCATATACACCCAGAGAGAGGGACATGAAATATGGACCACAACACATTTGCATGATCTCTATTGATGTTTGCTTGCATTGTGTTTCCTTTCTCTGATTTTCTTTTTTTTTTCTTGTAGACAGGATTTTTCTTGCACAACTTGTCAAGTATTTCAACATTATTAACATGTAGTGGACTTCCTGCCATCTAGGGGAGGGGAGGGGACTGGGGGTAAAATTTGTAATGGAAAGCTTTGTAAAGATCAATGCTGGGGAACTACCCATACATATGTTATACAAACAAAAAGCTTTAATAAAAAGAGTGATTTTCTTAAAGAGCCTCCAATATAAAACTTTCTATTCAAAGACTGCAGGAATAAAAATAAAGAAATGTAACGCTTTGCTTGACCTGAAGGCCAAGAGGAGAATGACAGAAAGTGGTCCAGAGAGTTTACTGACTAGACAATTTAGGTTCTCTCCTTCAGTGTTTAGCTACCATTCTGAAAGTACAAAGTGTTATTCAATGAATCGCCCCTAACCATGCGTTAACCATAGAGCCATGAGAGGGCAGGTTGAATATCTGAGGTTTAATGAGACAGACTGTCACTTAGAACCCTATATCAAATTGGCATCTAATCCATTGTAATGCAGACTGAAGACCTGAGGATTATCAAAATAATGAAGCAAGACTTTCAATGGGATAGTACATACTGATTTCACAATTTATAGGGATGTTCCCATCAGAAAATAACAGTTATCCTGTCAAAGGGAGATCGCACCTTAAAAGTTATCAGTCTTTTATTTTGCAATGAAAAGTGAAGACTAGAAAGGTTTCCAGTGTCAGAGAAGAAGTTAGTGGCAGAACCAGGACAGGAACTTGAGTTCCCTAATGCTTATCCCAGTGTTCTTTCCATTACACATAGCTCAAGATTTGCAAAATACTTGGTCCACAACAACCTTAGGTTGACTGCATAATTCATATGATCTCCATTTTACAGATTGATAAGACTGAAGAGAATTCAAAAGAGGGAAATTTATTTGAACAGGATAACATAATTGCTAAGTGTCAAAATCAGGATTCAAACCTAGGTCTCCTGATTCAAAATCAATTTTCTTTTTTTTGTATCACAGACTCTATTTGTTGACAGCTTTCTTATGAGTGTTATAGAAAGCTGCAGAGGAAATTAAAAGGTGCTTTCCATCCCTTTAAATTTCCCATACGATCACCAAGACATTCCCAGGTCTATAAGTTTGGTGAAAATATTTCCTTACAACAACTCTATGAAGCAGTGTATTAGCTAAGATCAATTTTACAGATGGGGAAACTAAGGATCCTCAGGGGTACCAGTGACTTGCTCCAGATGTGGGAAGAAAATAACAATATCTAGTGCTTTATTTGATGAAAATTTCAGTTTGTAAATGAACATCCTTCTTTGTAATGTTTAATTAAATCTTAGGTATTACAGGCCAATCTCATTATTTCAAACCTGATTTAAAATCTGTAAGGATTGGGACAGGAGTTGGGTTTAAAATTATGTTAGCTAAGTAAATTCTTTCTCTGAGTATAAAATAATAATATATTCTTATGCATTTTGTTGATTCAGACTGGCAATCCTCCAACTTTAGTTGAAATAGTGAGGTTTTTAATACCTTTCATTGTTATAGGTAAGACCATTGCCAGCAGAACTCATACTTCCAAACTCTTTATTCTGCAAAGTATGACATCATAGAAACTGTAGGACCTGTTTCTAAGGGACTATTATCCCTCTTCTTAAGTGATTTTTATAGTTAGGCATTCAGCTTGCTATGGTTAAATCCATATAAGTATTATGTGTTCATAGCTTATCTAGTAATTCCCTGTCCCTATGAATCAGACTTATTGCAAAACTAAATTCGAAATAATTAGCATAAAGAACATCCCTTCTACACCATTCATGCAATAATTGAAATTAGCATTTATAAATTTAAGGGAGTAAAGCAAGTTGAGTGAGGAAAAGAGAATACAGGAGATTAGGTGTTCTTTAAATTTCACCACATTATGAGATAAACAGTTCCTCATTTGTACCTCCATAAATACTTATGATCTCCCTTCCATGCATTGCAAAACTTTCTTTAAAGAATGACTTGGAAAGCAATAGAGCTAAAGGTACATTACTGCATTTTAATGTGGCACTATAAAAATGGTATTAAAAAATCTACCTCCTAACAAGGATAGTAAAATTGAAAGAGGGAAATATCACTATTAGCCTAGTTGTGCTGGTGTGTGTTTAATAGTGAGCTGTGATGTTGCTATGGCATCTGACTTATGAGTGCATAGCAACAGAATGCATTCAGTGATTCAGCTTGATAAGAGAGGAAATGAACTCACCATTTCCCTTTTCCCAAAATTAAACTGAAATAGCCAAAAATCCATTTTGAAATGAAACATACCCCAATATGTTCTGCTGGATAAAAGTAAATAAAGGGAGAAAGGATTGTGAAATGAAACACATATGTTGCATGCTTTCTTATGGATACATAATTGATGCTGAGAAATTCTCAACATCTGTATTAGCTGTTTCTCTTATTTATGTGTGATGGTACATTCAGTCACAAGTTGTGCAGATGAGCTAATGATTACAGATTTCTTGGCAAATGAGAAATACTATATGAAAGTTTATAGTTAGATATATACATATTATAAAACTAATGAATGTCAGTTTTGACATTTTTATAAAGAAACACTTTGAGCTTGCTGTGAAAGGCAAATTCTTTTCTGCATAATAGTCCCCCCCAGGGAAGGGTTACTTCTCACCAGCATAACATATGAAGCTTAGTCACAATCGGCTTCACTGAGAGGAGAGAGAAGTTAATGGTGGGAATGTGGTTGTGGGAAAGAACTCTTATGGCAAGCGAAGGCCCTTGAAGTGTTGAGTGGGCTCTTGTGATGACAAACACAAGCTGACTTATCTATCCCAAGTCTGTTACATTTCTGTCCCTTGTAGTTCATTTGCAAAAATAGGAAAGAGCCATCCTCCCCATCTCCTTTTACTTGGTTTTTAATGTTTCCTTTCTGTTTTATAGGAGGAAGTTGCTCTCTTTCCAGGTTTCCATTCACTTTCTTAATGTAGCTCAGAAAAATAGAGTGATCTTTGGTCCCCCTTTTTTCTGCTTTCTTAGTTACTAATAAGAAAAGAACTCTTCTAACCTTCTTTTGCCCTCGGCCCACACAGGGACTTACGACTTTAGATCCTCAAAGAGCATGCCAAAAACATGATAAAGCCAGGAATTTTAGGTTAAAGCCCCTAACTAGATGGACTTATGTGGCTTAATCTGTCCTTCACTAAGAAAAAACAAATTCTCAGTCAGAAAAGAGTTCTGGTTTGGACTTAACCCTGCCCTTGCCACTCACTATCTATGTGACTTCAGGCAAATAATTTAATTTTGCTGGTTTTACTTTCCTCATGTGCAAAATGAAGGAATTGGACCAGATGTCCTCCTTCTCCAAATGTATGATCTTATGTTAGTATTTGGGAGGGGAGTGTGGAAGAGAAGTAGTTGAAGTAGTGAACAGATGTACCTTTTGATGGGGAGCAACAGTAGTAGATTCTGACAATTTGTAGCAATGGGAGTATAGAAATAATAATTGGATAATAGCTGTGAAAATCAGTCTGGATGCCACTGTTAGCATATACATGTGCCTTGGGTTGTTGGCCTCTATTCTTTCTCAAAAAATAAAAAAAAAACAACTCTTCTACTTATACCTGTCCTATTTAAGAGATACAGATATTGACAAAATGTAATATTCTAAGGACGATAATTAAAGTCAACAGAAATGTGCAACCCACATCATTAAGAGAGGAGCAAGAGAAACAGATAAATTTATTTGGAGAAAACAAACTGTGATGGTTGTTATCAAATATTTGAAGGATTGTGACATAGAAAAAGAGATAGATTTACTATGATCATTCAGATCATAGCTGTATCTGGAAAGGACCTAACACATCTTGTAATTCAACCCCTCATTTTATAGATAAAGAAAAGGAGGCCAGGAAAGGTTTAATGACTTGTCAAAAATCACAGAGTAACCAGCAGATACTAGATTTGAATGTAAGTCTTCTGATCCCTATGTCAATGCTGTTTTTATTTTATCATGGGATATAGAGGTAAAAGTTATAGAAAGGCAAATTTTGACTTAGGGTATGGAAGAACTTCCTAATCATTAAAGATGCCCTGAATACAACAGAACACTTTTTAAAATAGTGAACTCCCTAAAGTAAAAGTGTGCAACCAAAGACTAGATACCCTTTACTGTTATTATAATAGGGTTTTTTTTCCATTTGAGGGGAATATCTATGGCATTCACTAAGTACCTAAAGAATATTGTATCAGATAACCTACGGTCTTTTCCAGTTCTGTGATTTTGTCAACTTTGGCTGGTTTATAAATGGTGAAAAGTCTTTGTTTTGGACACTTCCCTGACACTTACCTTCATCAGCAGTGGAGTAATAATTTCTCTACTTACTGAGTCATAATTAAAAGTTTTGTTATTCCTATTTCTTTTTAACAGTATTCATGTAAGAGTCCCAATTCCATTTTTACTCACCATAATCTGTGACCATGCTATGAAAAACAGAAAGGACACAAGTCTAGAAAAATTGCCTAGACAATTCCAAAATAGCAAATCATAGGTGTAAAGGAAGCTGAAAATTCAGAACTTTATCCAAGAGCTTTATTTAAACTGTCACTCTCTAATTTGGAAAATGAAAATGTTGAGAAAATTATTTTTATTAATTGCTCCTAAATTTCTCACCTCACTTGAAGTATCTATGTATATAAAGTGAAACGAAGAATTAAAGTAATTACCAGGTAATTGAGAAGCAAGACTCTTGGTCCTGCTGTTTTCTTTGTCTAAAATTATGCAGTTAATTGATGTATTTCCTCATTTCCGCTTGGTTCTTGGGCCTCTGTTACCCCATTTGTATTATGGGACTTAATCTGGATCATCTCTCAACGTTGTATGTATAAGATAGTTCTATAGATTTTTACTTGAGTATTATATTTCTTATCAAATTTTATTATAAATTGTATCAACCAGAATACAATTCTGCAGATGACCAATGTTAGTCAAAATAGTTGAAAATAATCTTTCATAATAAAGAAGGGCATCAGTGAAGATGAAATATATTAATTCATATGTCAACAGGTCACCCAGATTATTTTTGGTCACTGTGTCTTATCTTTATTGTTTGCGCATAGTTCTACTTTTCATACTACAAATTAGATCAGGTCTAGATCTTCAGGAGAATGAATATAACTATACGTTTACTTTACCAAAACCTACTGATTATGTACAAACCCTTCATGGTAGAAGCCAAAAAAAAAAATCCAAGTTTATATGGAACCAATTAGCTTTACTGGGCACCTAATTTCTCCATTTCTTGAACACTGTGGTGAAACTTTTATTTACACTAATGCAATTCATTTCTGTGGTTAAATTTTGTTAGTTTGATAATATTCACTACAGAGTAAAAGAGAAAGAAACTAATGTGCAATTAGACTTTCTCTATTTGGAGAGACTATTAAGGGAGCAAGAGATAGAAAGTGATTATCCCTAGAATGGGTAGCAAGAGGTCAGATTATTTCTGAAGTCATTACACTTATAGAAATTTATTTCTATAGGAAAAAGTGGGGCCAATCAAAAATATACAGAGAAAATAGGACTGAGCTGTGGCATAATACAACCAAAAAAGGAAAAAAAACCCTACAAAATATTTTTAAGAAGGATGAACCAGATTACTAAATAAGAAATAGGTAAGTCATAAGCTCATAGATCTAGAATGGGAAAATCTAGAACTCAAAAGCCATTTAGTCCAATTTTATTTAAGAAAACTGAGGCTCAAAGAGGAAAGGTAACATTTCCAAGATCTCATAGGTAGTATAGGAGATTGGAATTGACCCTAACTTTTCTTACTCCAAGGTTAGTGTCCTCTTTCTAATCATTGTATCACATTACATTTAGGAATATTTTGTTAATATGGTGATTTAACTTTTCATAATAATTTTCATTGAATTAGGAACACTGATGATTTTTTTTTAATTTATAAGTTTCACTAGCCCTTCCAACATGCCTCACTGGGGAGGGAAATATTATAGGATTCTTGAAGACTTCACTGGTAGGGTGTAAGCTCTGGCAAGTTCAGCCAGCTTTGATCACAGTCTTGGTCACAGACTCTGCTTTTTGTCAAAGAATCAATCTAGCTAAGTTTCAGAAGGATTAAAAGGGAATGAATTTTTTGACATAGTACCCTCAAGGCAAATCTACCAAATGTTAGTTATTTATAGCCTTTGTTGGTGAGGGAGTGTGCACACAAATGCAATCATGAATCTTTGCAATATTGAAATAAGTTTTAAACTCATTTACAGTTTTATGTTTGGATATAAAATTTGCATTAGTCAGAATCCCAGGGAGGGTTTATCTAGTATCAAGTTGCAAGAGACTAGCATGGCCCTAAGTCATTGCTAACAATATCCTTCACCATCTCTTACCAGTTAATTACAACAGAAGATAATAAAAAATTCTCTAGAAGGTAAATTTTAAACTCTCAATAAGAGGAACAAATTAACTTGGAAATTGTGATAAAGAGGGAGAGATGACTTTCAGATCAGAGACTGGTTTTAGCCTGGATTGAACTCTGGCTCTATTACCTCTGAGATTTGAGCAGATCTTGGGGCCTCAGTTTCTTCATCATATATGTGCCTGGCACATAGTAGGTATTGCATAAATGATGGCTATTATTATTGTTATTATTATTATATGAGAAAGATATAGAATAGTTTAAGTAAGAGTGAAGACAGATATGAAGAAGATTAAAGTGTTATGTAAATGTCTGCTATTGTTGCTGTCTTAGAGACTTTAGAGTGAAAGAAGAGCTCCAGTCCTAAGCTGCTAATTTACCTGTGTGGCCTTGGGCAAGCTGAAACTTTTGATAATAATTGATTTTGCTAGTTTTTTGAAAGCTGGAGCTGCTGCTCAAAACAATTGGCTGAATGAAATATGTATGATTATTATTCCACAGAAGTTTTAGCATCCTTATAGAACAAATGAATCATCCACTCAGTTTGGCCCCTGGGGTTATTGTAATGATCTCAGAGCCTTCCCAGCTCTCTATACTCGATGTTTTTCAGCTTTAATGAAATTCACAATTAAGTTCTTACATTTGTTCATGTGTAGGTGTAGTAGGTTTAGTGGAATTATAAAGGTATCTGAACTGACATTTATGGAAACTTCATTTTGAGTACTTGCCTCTCCAAATGAGTCATTGTAATATGCAGGGTCATTCAAAGTGAAATGTGGGTTTCAAAATGAACTCAGAATTAGCCTGTTTGATGGTTGGCAACATGTAAGTACTGGCAGGTTTTTTATTAGAAAATGTTGTTCTTCCTGAAGTCCCAAACAGATCAGTGTTAAATAATATAATCACACTAAAGTCATGGTAGACTAGAAGACTAGGCTTCTGGTACTCACAAGTATAACTGGAATAAATCTGGGCTCATTTCTTTGCCCTCTTTCCAGGTTTTGGTGATGTAGAGAGCCCTTGAGCATCCTGCCAAGAAGAGTTGTAGAATAGATGATTGTACTTGGTATATTTGATTGGCATTGGCTTGATTAGAATACAAAGAGCTTTGAGATAGGTAGTGATGTTTTAGAAAAATTTGATTTTACTCAGGAAAAATCCAAGAGAAAGAACCAATGGTATAGAAATGAGGCAAGGAACAAGAAAATTGGGCAGAAAGGGGGCAATAACTATGACAGTGGACATCAGAAAACATGATATAAAAAATTGGTGATTGGGACTAAAAGCAGCAGATACTTTTAGCAGCATATAGAAAAGCAATTGTGAGGAGACAAAGAGAGTAGAGACAGAGAGAGGGACAGATAGACAGACACAGAGAGATAGAGAGACAGACAGGACAGAGACAGAGACAGAGAGAAAAGGAAGGAGAGGGAGGGAGAAGAAGGAGGGAGAAAAGGGAGGGGAGATAAGGGAAGCAAAAGAGGTGGAAGAAGGGAGAGGGAGAGAAAGAAAAGGAGGAAGGGAGGGAGAGGGGGAGGAAAGAATTTTGGGCAGGAGGGAAACATGGTGTTGTAAAAAGAATGCTGAATTTGGAACCTGAGGATCTAGGTTGAAATCACAGTTCCAACAGGGTGATCTTGAGCAAGTCAAATTAACTTATCAACGTTCTGGGTCTTGTTTTCCTCAATTGTAAAATGAAACAAATAGATTAGAGGGTCTCTGATGTTATTTCCAGCCTTGCATTTATGATCATAAAATTCATGATATCAATCAAACAGTATTTATCAAACAACATGTATTTTATTTGCTGTGCTAAATGCTGGGGATTTCAGAAGAAATAAAACAGTCCCCCATTTCAAAGAGCTTTCCTCCTACTAAGAAATTCATATATAATTATGTAAAAATATATATAATAAATACAAAATAATTTGGAGAAGAGACATTTGCAGTTGAGGAAAAATAGGAAAAACCTAAAGTTGATGATAAGAGCTGAACTTCAAAAACAGGAGACTGTAAGAAATCAAGGGGAAGAGGAAATGCATTCCAATTTGAGGTGCAAAAGCATGAAAATGAGAGCTAGAAGATGGTATGTAAAAAAACAGCCACTTTGGCTAAACTGTATGGTACATGAAAAAAGGAATAGTAACCAATTTTTATATACAACTTTAAAATTTGCAATTTTTTACACATATTATTTTATTTGATCATCACAAATATCCTGTACTATCATTCTCATTTGCAGATGAGGAAATTGAAACTAAGAGAACTTAAGTAACTTGTCCAGAGTTACACAGCTTAGTTAAATGTCTGAATCAGGGTTTGAACAGTGCACTCAACCACTCAGTTGACTTGCTGTTTCATAAGTAACATGTAATAAATAACTTTTAATAAAGCTGGAAAGTTGACATTTACATTCATAGTGTAGTATGATGATGCTGGATCATCAAGGGAAAAAAGCATGTTCACTCTTTTGAAAGACAGAAAAGCATGTCATTCAAAAATGTCAACTATGAAAAATTTCTTAAGTTTACAGTTTACCTTTAGGTAAGATTTTTTCAGGTAACAGATGTCTTATTATACTAAATTCATTGTCCTGACACTCAAATTTAAAACCATATCATCATATTAAAAATCTAAGTGAGAAGAAAGATAACAATAATAGTCTTGGAGAAATATCTGGGAATTAGTGAGAAGTTAAAAGATTTGCCATATATGGCAAAGACAGAAGTTGAGCCCAGGACCTCCAGATTTCAGACCTGACTATTAATGATAGAAGTCTTTAGTCTTTTAAAGAAGTAAAGTACAGCTAATGAAAAAGCCTGTCTAATGATGCGGGTCTGAGTAAAGTGTAGCACATTAGCAACAAGATGACTTTCCCTTAGAAAATGTCCAAAAAAATGTCAAGGATATGTTGCCGGAAAAGAGAATAATTAAAAATAATTAAAAGACAGCTTGAGTTTTGGATTCCTAACCATGAAAAGTTAAAGACAAGTGGATAAGTTCCATTGAGTCAGGCAGATACTCTATGGAGGATTATTAGAAACACACACATATTAACCTGGATGAGAAGGCTCAGGTGGATTTTTTTTCCTGTCCCAGTAAGAGGGAGAACACCTACACTATTGAAATCATGAGTCTCAATCTCTGAGCCTGCCTCTCCAAGATAGATCTGATTCCATAGGAGTTATTGGGGAAGGGAAGGAATGTTATTTGATTGACTCATTAAAGCAATTTATAATAAGATACCAAGGATCAATGGAATAAATAACATGGTGGAGATAGGTGTTAGAAGCAAGTAGCTGTGCATTTGTTTAATAGTAGAATTTCTTAATGAACTCCTTATAAGTTCAATATGCCAGGGAGATTTTTTAATATCAAAGATACTTCTTGTTTACTTTCCACTAGTAAACATCTGAAATATTGTTGTTTCACAACCAAATGGAAAATTGAAAGACATATAGATAGCATGAGTCTGTATCAAATCTTTTTTTTCCTTGTTCATTATTTCTTATATCTTAAAGTTTCTGTTTCCTTTTATGTTGGTGAAGTGAAACAGACAAATTTCATAGAATACTGTTGTTAAAAAAACTTTATATTTAATAATTTTTAATATCTAAATATGTATAGTTTGTTGTATAGAGGATAAGGAAAAGGAACAAACATTTATATAGAGACTACTACATACCAGTCACTGTGCTAAGTGCTTTACAAATATCATCTCATTCAGGCCTTATAACAATCTTGGGAGGTAGCTGCTGTTATTA
This sequence comes from Myrmecobius fasciatus, assembly GCA_023553655.1. Lineage (NCBI taxonomy): Eukaryota > Metazoa > Chordata > Mammalia > Dasyuromorphia > Myrmecobiidae > Myrmecobius > Myrmecobius fasciatus. Next base: position 1,544,386 of record JAJPUD010000006.1, on the reverse strand, counting down.
TCCCCAATTTACTATTGAGAAAACTAAGACAACAGTTAAGAGAATTGACTACACAGTTAACAAGTGTCTGAGAATGGGTTTAAACTCAGTTCTAACCTGATTCCAGGATTAGTGCTTTATCCATTATGCCATCAGTTGCCCTGTATAGTGTAATGTATATAACATGTTTGTTTTTTTTTTTAACCAAAGTATGGCAATGACAATTATATGTAGTAGTAGAGACCGCTTCTGTTTGGAAAAGAAACTGCAACCACTCCAAGAGAAGATGGTGCTAAGTTTAAAAAATATTTTGTTAACTTTGAGACATTGACAGCTGTAAGCAATCACATTTCTCTATCATCACTTTGGTTCATGGAAAAATGAAACTGTTTACTTAAGGGCTGTTAAGTTTAATTTTAATAGTGACTCCTAAGAAAGAGAAAATGTTTCTGATGTTTGACATGAGAAGGAACTAAGATTCCCCTAATTGGTTGCTCTGGATTTAGTGGTGATTACTTTGATGCAACATTTCTTTTTTATCATTGTAAGTACTTCCTTTTCCACAGCAAAAGCAGAGACTTTGACTCACTATCAAAATACATACTTGTTACTCCAGGGATTTTCAAGGCTCTATAACAGTGCTCACATTGTTCTGATGAAGTCTGGTTTTCAGAGTCTTCTGCAGTGTTTCCTGTTAAATGGGAAATTAATGATAGTGGTAGAGGTTTAAGAAAACATGTGCGTGTGTGTGTCTGTGTATGTGTGTGTGTAGATAGATATATACATATATCTTTATATGTATATGTATTATATGTATTTATAGATTATAATAAGGGGTCATTTGGCATATATAAATATTATATATGTGCACATATATGTATGTGGGTATGTACACACACACACACACACATATATATATATAAAACCTGGAAAAGGAAGTAGGTTAAAAGAAAAAAAAAGCATTTGACAAGATGAGGATTTTTCTTCTTTTTATCAGATGAGAGACATTTTTTATAAAATTACAAATATTAGTCTATGCTAAAATATTAAATAATTACAATTATCAAGGTTTGTTTCAGTCTCATATTCAGTGTTATATATAGTGTATAAAAGGATTTGTACTTCAAGTGAAATCTTTGTTATAAACAACCCTGTCTAACCCATTCCTCTGCACCCAGCCTACCCACCCATATTATAGACACCAGTCTCCATCATCTGCAGTACTCAATTCCCTTTACCTT
>JAJPUD010000006.1:1390247-1538166 GCA_023553655.1 Myrmecobius fasciatus | reverse complement strand
TATAGTCTTGTTGCTGTGTATAATGTTCTCCTGGTTCTGCTGATTTCACTCAGCATCAGTTCATGCAAGTCTCTCCAATCCTCTCTGAAATCCTCCTGTTGGTCATTTCTTACAGAACAATAATATTCCATAACATTCATATACCATAACTTATTCAGCCGTTCTCCAATTGATGGGCATCCATTCAGTTTCCAGTTTCTTGCCACTACAAAAAGGGCTGCCACAAACATTTTTGCACATGTGGGTCCCTTTCCCTCCTTTAAAATCTCTTTGGGATATAGGCCCAGTAGAAACACTGCTGGGTCAAAGGGTATGCACTGTTTGATAACTTTTTGAGCATAGCTCCAAATTGCTCTCCAGAATGGTTGGATCCGTTCACAGTTCCACCAACAATGTATCAGTGTCCCAGTTTTCCCACGTCCCCTCCAACATTCATCGTTATCTTTTCCTGTCATTTTAGCCAATCTGACAGGTGTGTAGTGGTATCTCAGAGTTGTCTTAATTTGCATTTCTCTGATCAATAGTGACTTGGAGCACCTTTTCATGTGACCAGAAATAGTTTCAATTTCTTCATCTGAAAATTGTCTGTTCATATCTTTTGACCATTTGTCAATTGGAGAATGGCTTGAATTCTTATATATTTGAGTCAATTCTCTATATATTTTAGAAATGAGGACTTTTGCCTATTTCCTGATCAATTAATGTAAATTCAAAGCCTTCATCCCAATTTATTAAATAGTACTTGCTATATGTATAATAAATATAATGTAATAAATTGAAGAAAACTTTTTATTTATGAATAGTTGCTGTCCATTTTCAGCCATGTTGTCAAACACTCCATTGAGGACAAATATGAAATCAAAGTCCGCTACTGCATTGATGGAAATTCTTCAGCTTGAAAAGGCTACAAACCAAAACCAAAGTGGAGGGAATATTGGTGCATGATTTTTTTGTTTACAGATGATTGGGCACTCAATGAAGCCTCCAAAGCAGAGATGCAACAAGTATGGATCAATTCTCTGCTGCTTGTGCTAATTTTTGCCTAACAATTAACCACAGACCTTCCATCAGCCAGCTCCACATCATCTATATGAAGAACCACTAGTTATAGTAAACAGCAGTATAATTACAAGTTATCTTGGCAGTATATTTTCCAAGGATGTACACATTGATAATGAGATTGATATACACATTGCTAGTGTTAGCTCAGTGTTTGGGAGACTCTGAAGGAAAGTTTTGAAAGGAGACTGACTACTAAATTGAAGTTCTACAGAGCTATTATGCTGATCCCATTATTATATGTCTATGAAACCTGGACAATATACCAGCACTAAGCCAAGAAACTGAATCATTTCCATTTGAATTGTCTTAGGAAGCTTCTGAAGATCACTCGGCAGGATGGGATACTAGACACTCAGGTTCTTTCTTGAACTAAACTGCAGAGAGCAAAGCTCCATTGGGCTGGCCACGTTGTTCAAATGCCAAATGTACACTTCCCAAAATAATTATTTTATAGAGAACTCACACAGGGCAAGCTCTCATAAGGTGGTCAGAAAAAAACAGTAAAGGACACTCTCAAGTCCTCTCTTAAGAATTTTAGAATCAAGTGTATGACATGGGAGACACTGCCACAGGACTACCCAGTATGGTGTGCCCTCATCAGAGAAGATGCTGGGCTGTACGAGCAAAGCAGAATTGAATTAACCCAAAGGAAAAGTGAAATATGCAAAATTAGAGAAGCTACCCCAAATGTTTACATGGACTCTTTGTGTCACACTTGTGGCCGAGCACTCTAAGTTCGTATTGGTCTGATCCGTTACAGATTTGTAACTCGATTCTAATATAGTGATGTCATTTTGGTTGTCTTCAGGAATGAAGGAAAACAATTCTTTTTCTCTCTCATGCCCTCTAATCTGTCAGGATTAATTCATTATTAAAATTGTTGCCTATAAAATTTAATAACAATGTAATCAGTAATAAATATTTATTATAATTTCATTAAGGAAAAGCAGTCACAGACAATCACTGTAATTGTTGAATTCTTACTTCTAGAAACACAGTTCCATCATTTAGTTCATTCAAGACAACAAGCAAAGTCTTTTCAATAATTCTCTTAATTTTCTTAACTAGACTTAAAACTGTCCCATCAATAAGATTTCTCTTTTTTTCTCTATTTTTTTCTAATTTTTCTCTCTTTTAGCTCTCTTTTCTGTTTTTTAATATTTGTTTTGGAATACTTTAAAACTGTTAATCCCCAAGCTACTGTGCCTTACAGACAATTTATTAGGTAATTATAGTCTCTTGTTTCATGTCTTCCTATGTTTCCTTATTTTTTTATTATTTCTTCAATGAAACAATTTTTAATTTCATTCATATTTCACAACTTGGTGGCTATCTACTTTCCTACCAATTCTTTGCTACTGTAAAAACCACTTTTGTAAATATTTCACTGTACATTAGTTGTTTCATTTTATCATTAATCTCCTTAGAGGATATGCTTAGCTCTGAGATAACTGAGTCAAAATTTTAGTTACTTTGTTACCTAATAACTTTCCAAAACAGTTGGACCAATTAACAGTTCTACTAAGAGAGCCTAAATCTTTATTCACTTGTAAAAAGTAATTTTTTATCCATCTTTGCAATAATTCATTGAACATTAAATATAAGAAAACAGTAGCTAGGATGGTTTCTTATCCTAAGTCATAAAGACCTGTGTGCCAGGCCTGTTTCAAAAACTTAACAGCAAATCTTCATCATAACTTAATATTAAGTCCATTATGTCATTCTGTAGTAGAACCTGCTACAGCTTGCATTTAAAAGAAGGGTCACCTGTACAGCAACTTAAGATATGAGAGTAGGATTTTGTAGAATTCATCTACCAGTAAATATACCTTGAAACATTTTGACTGGACAGTGAACAGAGCCCAAGATTGAATAGGAAGATGAGAGTGGGCTATATTTGGATAAGTTTTGGGATATTGATTTGTGCTTTTAATGATCCCCCAAACTTGTCCCTGAAGCACTGGCCGATCTTTGTACATTAGATTTTTCATGTTTCTATATAACTATGAATCACTGATTGCAATTAAAGTCATCTGAAAGACAATAGTGAGATGCATAGTGGGCAAGGATAAGCTATAGTACCTTTGCCAAGGAAGAATTGCACAAAGTTGAATAGCAAAAATTACATGCTCAAATATGTGTATGACCAGAAAAGCAGGTAGACTGTTCATGTGGTAAATTCAAGGGATAAGTCATACACAGTGCATATACTCATTAATATCCATCCAAACTCAAGAGATCTAGAGAAAGGTCTTTGGCACTTTGAGCAGTCTTCATCCCCCCCAGGGATTAATGGGACAAGAATATCACAGGATGAGAATGTATGGTTTGATTGTAATATATAGCTCCAGAGCAAGTACCTGTAACAGTGAAATCAAAGATTAATTGAAATGTTTTATTATAGAACTTAATGCAACATATTCTTTCAATTCCCATGGCTGTCATAGAAGCTATATGTGAAATGCTTTTAGACCACTAGTGAATAATTTGATAATCTATTATTATTATTGCTGTTCAGTCATGTCTGACTCTTTGTGTCACCATATGGGGTTTTCTTGGCAAATATACTGGAGTTGTTTGCTATTTCCTTCTCCGACTCATTTTACAGATGAGGAAACTAAGACAACCAGAATGAAGTGACTTATGACTTGCCCAAAGTCACAAAGCTAGGAGATTTCTGAAGCCAGATTTGAATTCAGGAAGATGGCTTCCTTACTTAAGGCCAGGCCCTCTATCCATGGTGCCACTTACCTGCCCTATTGTTTTAATTATAGATTATAGAAATAGTAGCTATGGTAGATATTTTATTAAAGTAATGGGAGAAACAATTGTGTCCCCTGTTTGTCTTACTTGCAAAATATATATTTTTCAAATGATGATGCATCCTTAATTATAAAACTAATTAGTTTAGTTCTGCACTATTTAGCAAAAATATGTTACCAGTAATCTTTCCAAGACTCTCACTATTAACCCCTCAGTCATTTATTCTAATTTTTCTATTTCCTTCCCCCATACATTTTTAGAACAATTTTTAGATAAAGTTTGGAATTTGGGTTACATGATAAGAAGAAATAGATAAGCATAAATGCTCAGGAAATAATTGTTTTAAAACTATTACCAGAGAAAGAATTCTACAATCTATGTGGGTACATTAAATTATTTGTAGATAATATATAACTTTTTTTTAAACTATGGACCTTACTCAGTGAGGAAGCATGGAAAATAGACCAATCTGAAATATTATTGTCAAAATAGCACTTTGAACACCAAATCAAATTTTATGGATTTGGAGCTGAAAAGGACCTCAAAGACTAGCTCAGCTAATTGGTACTGAGCATGAAAAATCACTACTACTGGTCTGAGATATGCTTATTTAGCCTATTGTTTGAAACAAAGACCTTCAGTAAGAAATTCATTACCACCTACCTCTGCAGAAAATCTTCTGACATTGCCATTACTGTGGTGTAGGCTTTATGTCTCCTTGGTCTATCTCTCTCCACTCCAGGCCATGTTTCCCTTAGCTGTCCAACTGATTTTTCAGAAGCACAGGTCTAAGTCACTTCCCCTTCTACCCTGAATTCAATAAATTCAGATGGTTCCCTTTAGTCTCCAGAATCAATGTAAAATCCTTTGCTGGGGGGAGGGGGCATTCATAGCTCTCCCTAACCTGTCTCTTTACTACCTTTCTACTTTTCTTATGTTTCATCCCTTCCATATACTAGTTGATGCCGTGATACTGACCTTCTTGCTTTTCCTTGCACAAGAAATTCCATCTCTTGACTGCATTTTCAATGGTTATCCCCCATAGCTTTAATTTTCTTCAAGTCTTAATGTTGTACCTTCTACAAGAAGCCCTTCCTGATCTCATGTAATGGTAGTGCCTTTCCACTAAGATAATCTTCTATTTATCTTATGCATGTCTTATTTTCTGGTAAGTGTTTGCATGGTATCACCCTCATTAGCTCCCAGTTTCTTGGTAGAAGGGATTATATTTTATCTTTCTTTATATCCCCAGCATTTAGCAAGTACTTGATATTTAGTGGATGGTTACTAATGTATTGACTTGTTAATTTGAGACAAATTTTCACATCTGAGAGTTCCTTACAACAGCAATTGTTTCTGTTTTGGCCAGAAACCCTCTTCCTCTCCCAAACTGATTTTTTGGTTTTGGTTTTTATTTGGTTAAAAAAAAAGTCATTCTTTGACTCTTTTCTTACCTAGTCACTGAATAGACATTATCTCACACAAACTAAGACCTATGAAAGGACCTTAGTTTAAAAAGGTCAAGGTTTCTCACTGCATCTGAGGCCATCTCTAGTTGTCCTGATGTATATCTTGCCATTGGAGTCCATTGATTCTGGGGGAGAGAAGTGAGGCTAGTTACTTTTCAAAGTCCTGCTTCTCAAATCTAGATCTCTTGCAAGTCGGGACATCACCTTCCTGATGCCATTGATCCACCTCAAGAATGGACAAAAAAACAATAAAATCACAGCCTAGTTCCTATCCATGCTTTTTATTATTTGTTTGGTCCAGTTCTGTCCAGTTCTTTATCACTTCTATTTCCTTCTCTAACTCATTTTACAGATGAGGAAACTAAGGCAAACAGGGTTAAGTGATTTGTCCAGGGTCACGTAGTCTGAGATCAGATTTGAAATCGTCTTCCTGAACTGTGCCGCCTAACTGATAACCATGTTTATCCCATCATGTACTTTATAGAGCTGAGTTTTTTAAAAAATCAAGTACAAAATGTTACATTTTACCCTATTAAATATTTCCTTATTATGGTTAATTCATCATTCCATTCTGTTAGATATTTTTGGCCCCTGATTCTATTATCTAACATATTTATTAACTATTTTTCCAGCTTTCTTTCATTCACAAATTTGGTAAACATCTCATTTTAGTCTTCACAGAAATCATTGTTAGAAACCTAAATTGAACAAAGCCAAGAAAAGAACTCTGCACAAAACGCCCTCAATATATCTTACTCATTACTCTTTAGGTGCTTCAGTTATTTGACTAGTTTCACATGTACTGAATTATATGTTTGTGAAATATAGATCTTTTCACTGTGTATAAAAAATTATATAAGATTTTAGTCAAACATCTTAAGAGAATCCAACCATGCAAGTTTCATTATACTTTGTTGTTGCTGTAGAATCATATCAGCCCTGTCTGTCAGTAATCCCATTTTATGTTTTCTTGGCAAAGATAGTGGAGTAGTTTGCCATCTCTTTCTCCAGCTCATTTTTGAAAAATGGAGAACTAAGGCAAATCTAGGGTTAAGTGAGTTATCCAAGGTCAACAGCTAATAAGTATCCTAAGACCAAATTTGAATTCAGAAAGATAATTATTCCTGACTCTAGGCTTGGTCTTCTATCCACTCTGCCATATAGCTGTCCTATATTCTATCAAATCATTCTTAATGAATTGACTCTTTTGAAAGATTTCAGTGAAACAAAATAAGTATGAATAAAATTAATAACAATGGAATTCACAAATACCTGGCTTTATTTTTTTTAAATCACATAATTTGAACTTCTTTTCCAAAATTTTAGAATTAAACTTAAAAATCTTTGAAAGAAAAGCTATTTTAGTAAATTAAGAAAACTGAAAGTTCCACTGACTTCAATCATTTAGGATTAACTTTATATCTACCTAATAATTTTGATAATTAATGTCCTATACTTGATCTTACCAAATCACCTCCCCAGAAACAAAACACTACCCAATCCATTGCTATTGAACCACAGTGCCATTTTATTGAACTCTGAAAAAGTTTGTTTTTAAACAACCTTTTACATCTATACCCTAACATCTTTGACATCTTAAAAGCCAAAATTTACTTTAGGTAATGAGGATTGTGCCAGGATTGTAGCCACAGATTAGAAATGAAAAAACTTATTTTAGTGGAATAACATCTCTATTGCTATGTGATTTCCCCCACAAGTTTCAATGTTATTACAACAAAAGAAATGTGTTTATAAATCCTGGCCAATTTTTAGCTGAGGTTGTCTTTAACTTTTCTGTGTTTCTGAATCTCACTGTTTGGAAAAATATGTGGTATCACTGTGATATAAACACCTAAAATTAAATGCCAATGTCTGGTGAAAAACATGTAAAAGCAAGTTACAGCACTATAGTTGGGGGAAAAACTGGTATATTACTTTTTTTTTCTATTTTTAAATTTAATTTTATTTTGCTGAGGCAACTGGGGTTAAGTGACTTGCCCAGGATCACATAGCCTGAAAGTGTGAAGTGTCTGAGGCCTCAAATTTGAACTTAGGTTCTCCTGAATTCAGTGTTGATACTCTATCCAGCTAGCTTCCTTTTGGTGTATTAATTTTAAAAAAAATTTTTAAGAAAAACAAGAATGCTTAAAGTTTTGTTTTGTGTATCTAACTGAACAATTATTTATTAAGCCCTTATTCTATATGTTTGTTGTACAAGGTCCTCAAGATACTGGGTTCAAAAATGTCACAATCTTTACCCTCAGGAAACTTACTTATAGTCTACTAGAAGGAGGATATAATGTACACAGAAAGGCTTAATACAACACTGGTTTTGATGAGGACAAAGTAATCATCCAAATAAAGTATTCAAGGATAATTTAATTATAAAGTAAACATTTTGGGCTGGGTGGGTCAGAGAAGAGTTGCAATACCTGATCTAAGTCTCAAAAGAATTAGATGATTCTGAAAAAGGGGTGGAGGATGAAAAGTGGGTGCACTTTAGACATGTATGATGTCCCTTGCAAAAGCATAAAAAGCAGGAGGCAGCTACTCCAAATTGGGGTAGCACTTCAGTTTGACTGAGAAAGAGTGATTAAAGCAGAATCATGTGAAATAAGCTTAGAAAAGTAGGTTGTAGCCAAATTACAAAGACCTTTAAATACTAGACTAAGGAATTTCTATTTTATATTATAGAAAAGGAAATCATTGAAGATTTTTGAACAATGTAGTGACCTAGTAAGATTTATACATTAGGAAGCTTATTTTGACAAGTAGTTTGAAAAAAGGATATAAAAGAGTCAGACAGAAGGACAGAGAGACAGACAGAAAAAGATACAGAGACAGAGATAGAGACAGGGACAGAGAGAGCTCTACCAAGTGTCAGTTACTAAATTAAATCCATAAAGAGATGGAATTAATCTGGGTTAATGATGTGAATGAAGGAGAAGAATTGATTATAAAGGGTATGATGGAGATTGAAATAACAGAATTTAGCAATTGTTTTAAATGTGAAGAAAAAGTGAGGCATAGAGATTATTATTGTTATTGTTCAGTTGCTTCAGTCATATCTGACACTTTGTGTCAGACTCATTTGGGGTTTTCTTAGCAAAATTGCTGGAATACTTTGCCTTTTACTTCTCTAGCTCATTTTATAGATGAGGAAACTGAGGCACACACGTTAAGTGATTTGCACAAGGTCACATAGCTAGTATTTGAGGCCTCATTTGAATTTAGGAAGACAAGTTCAAATATGGTTACAGACAGCTACTATAGCACTTGTCATATTTTATTTTGTGTTATTGTTATTTTTATCACTGTCCAATCTTACCCAATGGGAATCATGAGTTCTGATAATCCCAGCTGCCACTAATAATGTACATGACCTGGGATAATTCACTTTCACCTTTTGCACTCACATGTTATTCATCTATTTTTAGATGTTCTAACATACTATAATGTATGATTTACTGCATTTCAATGCCTTTTTCACTTCATTCAATTCCTTATCTGTAAAGTGATGTGGTTGGACACCTCGATCTCTAAAGTCCTTCCAGCTCTGGATTTAGCATTGTACAAATTATATCTTGGGATAGGAACTATTTCTTTTTATTTAGTTTGTGGTTAGGAATAGGAAGTTCCTGTTCTGCTTCTCTAAGATTGTCTAAAATAAGTATTAAAGAGTAGAATGTCCTGAGGACATAGTTGACTAAGCACCTTTTTTTTTCTTATTTAAAAAAATACTCATTCTTATGAATTACATTGTGGTCTTCCTTTTCTTTCATTCTTTTTTCCCTCTTTCTTCCATCCTCTCCCTTTTTTCCTACCTCCTTCTCTTCCTCCCTCTTCTTTTCTCCTTCCTTTTTTCCTTCAATCCTTCCTCCCATTCTTCCTCCCTTCCATCATTGCTTTTGTTCCTTCCTCTTTTCTTTCTTCCCTTTCTGCTTTCCTTCCCTCATTCTTCCATTCCTGTTTTTTCTTTTCTTCCTTCTTCTTTTCTTATCCTTTTCTTTCTTTTTTCCTTCCTTTTTGCTTCCTTCCTTCTTTCCTATCTTCTTTCTAGCCTTTGTACTTCTATTTTTCCTTCCTTCTTCCCTTCTTTAATTTTTCAGCAATAGTTCCATTCTAGAGAAGGTGTTAAAGATTTGGCAAGACAAAGCATTGACAGTAATAATGCGCTTCCTCAAGCTAAGCACAGACATGGAAGAGGAGAGTGGCAAAGGAAAATCAGAATGTGTTAAGCATAGCAACTTGTTCTCTTTCCTTAGGCATAGGGATATGGAAACATAACAAGGGGAAAAACTCAGCCCAGATGGGGTAAAAATTGGCACAATTCCCAAGGGGAGACAGAATACAATGGAAAGAATTCTGGACTTAGATTGAGAGGACCTGTATTCAAATGATGATTCTACCACTTGCTACCTGGTTTGCCATGAGCAAGTCAATTCATCCATCTAGGTGTAAGTTTCCACATCTGTAAAATGAGAGAATTAGACTAGAAGAGAACCTGGAGAGTTAGATCTAACATCTCTTCTAGCTCTCAGTTTGTGATCAGATGATAAAAGAAGAGCACATATAATACCACATAATACAGACAAACCTAGGTAGAGATTGACTACTCTACCCAATATACTAATCACTCATTCTTGACATCTCACCCAGTCTTCATACACATTCTCTTACAAGTACAATATAAACTTCTTGAGGATAGGAACTGTTTCATTTTTAATTCTGTCCCAGAGCCTAGTATAATACCTAATACATAGGCAGTTAGACAATGTTAATTGATTAATTCCTTTACTTTTTCTCTACTTGCCCACAATTCAAAAACCTACCTGACCTATGAAAAACCAACTTGGTTCCCTCTGGCTTAATTTTCTAAATACTCTGGCTAACTATACTCTCTCATGGAGGGACTTGGGAAAATCCTGCTCTTCCTTCCCAGGACATGAGCATTCCAGCAAGCCAAAGATATTTCAACAGATGAAATATCCAATATGCCTCAATTTTTTCTTTCTATCTCTATCATATCCCTCTTCTATGACAAATGTCCTCAATGACAACTTATCCTATGGATTTCCCTTTAAAAACATGTTACTAATCAAGAATTCAAATTGAGTATCAGTTCAGCAACCACTCATTGGACACCTATTATGTGCAAGACACTAATAAAGTACAGAATCGGAGGAAACTATTTCTGTATTAAAATTCTGTGTCCTAATCAACAGTCTTATCAAAGGATTGATTGGTTATGTGGGTGGATGTTTATATTATTGTTTGTTATCCTGAATCAAAGAAGTTTTGCCCTACTCATATTTTTTTTCTTTTTGTTTGTTTTTAAACCTAAGCCTGTTCTTTGATGTTCTGAAATGATACTATCAAGCTGGAGGAAGACTTCAAAAAGCAACAAAAAACATAGCTATCCTTCTCTGTAAATGAGCCAATGGATAAAGAACCAAGCCTTTTCCTGCCTTCTCTTTTAATTTTCTTCTCATTGTCCACTTATGTAACCAAATATAGCCAATACACAGGCTAAGGTAGTTGTCATTACTTTTCCTTCTCTTAGGCCAAGTGGTTTCATGCTTCCCCTTTAAGGAAATACATAAGGATATGTGTGTGTGTGTATGTGTGTGTGTGTGTGTGTACATATAGATATAGAGATAAGAGATATATATTCCCTCTAGTGCTAAGAATGGAGAACTATTAACAGTTTGCTTTTATAAGGGCAACTTCTCTATTATCTAAATTTCAGAATTCAGCTTACTGAAATATCAAAATAAAAGTTAATTTTGTATTTTCCTTCATATAAAAATTCTAATGGGATGTCTCGTGATTACAATAATAAAATAATGTATACAATTCTTAACTTAAAAACAGAAAAATTAGGTTGTTTACTTAGGAATGAATCTCACAACAAGGTTCAATTGAATAATAATCTCCTGTTATGTAAAGTACTTTTTTATTTGTTAAAATTACTTCCTGTAGATTTTAAGGGATACCTCTTACCAAGCCTAATTTGCAGTTTTTTAGTTCATTTGCCAAACTTCAAAATACATTCTAAAATGACTCATTGACATTTGCGATACATAGAGATCCACTAATCTCTGCTTAATTAAGCAGAATCCTATTAGATGTTTCTTCATTCAAAATGAGAGGAACTTACAGTATAGTCATCAAGTTACTACCAGATAAACAGAATCATTATGAGTCATAACTAACATACTGGTTATTTATAAAGCTCATTTTGATACTTAAACTCCAAATCATATCCCACACAATTGATATTATGGAGTCTTGAAAGAATGAAACACATTTATCAATTTGCTATTTGTATAGATTTACCAAATGCAATAAATTTTCAATAGGAATTTTCAATGTATGAACATTTGTCAAAATTTTCAAAGAACTCTAAAAGAAATTTACTTTCCATTTTCACCTTTTAGACTTTAAAGATCTCCAGGTCTTCTTCTGACATCTGTTGTTTTTAGCACATCTGTATTCACACAGAATACACACAGAAATCAAGTGGCAGAGCCCAGGCAAATGATACAAAATTGCCTTCAGTGATATTGGGAAGGATTCCCAGAGGAGAAGAGGAAAGAAGTATGTCATCTGGTAGCTTCTGATTTTGACCGGTTTTAAAAAAAATAGATTGGGTCACTAGCCTAAACTGAAAAATGTATGAGCCCCAGTCCCAATACTGTGCAGCATGGAACTTTAACCTTTTCTTTTGCTGATATGGGTCAATGTGGAATTTTTCAGACATTGAAGATATCAGGCATCCCAGGCCATCACCAGTTTTCTTGACTTTTGTCTTGTCACTAGAACTCAGTGGTCCTGTGGAATGGCTGTGGAAAAGAGAATGAGGTTCCACATGCAGCCTTATAGTTCTGTCCCAGAGGCTGATTATATTAGTGCTGTTCTTAGAATAGATACCTAGTTGTCTTAGCCCTACTGTATCTCAGTCACTTTGATTCAAAAGATCATCAGCCTCAGCCTCCCCTACTATGACCCCTTAATCAGCCTTTACACATTATTCCTCATAAAAGAAATGTAAGTCAATGTGAGAGTGACTTATGAATGAGTTTTTTCTGGATTAAGAAATCCTCTTTAGCCTCATTTCTAAAATATATAGAGAATTGACTCAAATATATAAGAATTCAAGCCATTCTCCAATTGATAAATGGTCAAAAGATATGAACAGACAATTTTCAGATGAAGAAATTGGAACTATTTCTGGTAACATGAAAAGGTGCTCCAAGTCACTATTGATCAGAGAAATGCAAATTAAGACAACTCTGAGATACCACCTGTCAGATTGGCTAAAATGACAGGAAAAGATAACGATGAATGTTGGAGGGGATGTGGGAAAACTGGGACACTGATACATTGTTGGTGGAACTATGAACGGATCCAACCATTCTGGAGAGCAATTTGGAGCTATGCTCAAAAAGTTATCAAACTGTGCATACCATTTGACCCAGCAGTGTTTCTACTGGGCCTATATCCCAAAGAGATTTTAAAGGAGGGAAAGGGACCCACATGTGCAAAAATGTTTGTGGCAGCCCTTTTTGTAGTGGCAAGAAACTGGAAATTGAAAGGATGCCCATCAATTGGAGAATGGCTGACTAAATTATGGTATATGAATGTTATGGAATATTATTGTTCTGTAAGAAACGACCAACAGGAGGATTTCAGAGAGGCCTGGAGAGACTTGCATGAACTGATGCTGAGTGAAATCAGCAGAACCAGGAAATCATTATACACAGCAAGAAGACTATACGATGATCAATTCTGATGGACATGGTTCTCTTCAATAATGATGTGATTCAAACCAGTCCTATTGTTCAGCGATGAAGATAGTCATATACATCCAGAGAGAGGCCTGTGGGAACTGAGTGTGAACCACAACACAGCATTTTAACGCTTTCTGTGAATATTTCCATGCATTTTGTTTTCCTTCTTAGGTTGTTTTTTTTCTTCTTGTCTTTCTAGATCTGATGTTTCTTGTGCAGTAAGATAACTGTATAGATATGTATACATGTATTGGATTTGTCATATAATTTATCCTATTTAGCATGTATTAGATTACCTGTCATCTAGGGGTGTGGGGTGGGGGGAAGGAGGGGAAAATCTTGGGAAAAAAAGTTTTTGCAAAGGTCAATGTAGAAAAATCACTCATATGTTTTGTAAATAAAAAGCTTTATTAAAAGAAAAAAAAAGAAATCCTCTTTATATAGTATAATGTTGCAGCTGAGTTTCTGATCTGTCAGTGAAGGAGTTTCCACTTGAGGAATTCTTTACATGAGATAAGCATAAGACCAATAATTTTACTACCATCCTGTCCCCAAAAAAGTACAAGTCTTTATTTTTTGGTTCAGTCATTTCAATCATTTCTGACTCTTTGTAATGCCATTTGGGGTTTTCTTGGCAAAGATACTGAAGTGGTTTGCCATTTCCTTCTTCAGCTCATTTTACAGATGAGACAATTGAGGGAAATAGGGTATAGTGACTTGCCCAATTTTGTGACTAGTAAGTATCTAAGGTCAGATTGGAATTCAGGAAGATGAGACTTCCTGACTCCAAGCCCAGAGCTCTATACACTGGGCCATTTAGATGTTCAGAGTAGAAGCCTACTCTCAAAAAAATGCCTTAGACAATGTCTTTTAAAACTTTTATATTAATTAAGGAAAGTAAAAAAAAAAGTCAAAGACTTTGCAACACTTGGTTTTGCATTTGTCTCTACCTTATTTTGATATGCTTTTATGGATTTGTGATCTGATATGGGTGTTCTCTCCAGTTGTGCAGTCTGTAACTCATCCATTCCTTCTTTTCCTATGATAATTTCATCGTTGTTTTCTTTTTTTTCTTTTTCTTAATTTTTTTTTTTTTTTTTGCTGTGGCAATTGGGGTTAAGTGACTTGCCCAACATCACACAGCTAGGACCCATTAAGTGTCTGAGGCTAAATTTGAACTCAGGACTTCCTGACTTCAGGGCTGGTTCTCTATCCACTGCGCCACCTAGCTGCCCCCTTCATCATTGTTTTCCCAACAACATTCTTAGTAGTGTTTACCCAGAGGCTTTTCTCTACATCTCTTGAACATGTTCAGGATGTAAAGTGGAGTATTGTTTGCAGTTTACCTTTCATTCTTGCTTGTGGTTGATCACTTCCCTTTTAAATTCTCTTTTTAAAGTCATATTTATTTGTAACATCTTTTATATTACTATTTCTAGGTAAACCTTAATTGTTAATATACTGCAGCCTGATTGACCATATGTTTCTTCCCGGTCCTTTGAAGTAATCTGCTCCAAATTAATTTTTCTCATTTTCTAAAATGTTTTACTATTATAATTTACTTGCCAACATACATTCTCTCCTTTTACCCCATTGGAAACTCCCTTGTATCAAAGAAAAACTGATAAGGGAAAAAATGAGGAACAAAGAAGACATAAAAATATGCAACATTTCACAGCCATAATATATTGCTTCTGTCCTAAGAAGAAGGAATTGTGTTTTTTCATTATCTATTTTCTGGAACCAAAATTGTTCATATCAATTAATGTGAATTCTTTGTTATTGTTCATCATTTCAATCATGTCTGATTCTTCATAATCACATTTGTGTTTTCTTGGCAGAGATACTGGAGAGGTTTGCCATTTCCTTTGCCAGCTCATTTTACATCTGAAGAAACTGAGGCAAACAGGGTTAAGTGACTTGCCCAGGGTCACACATATAGCATCTGAGGCCAGATTCAAATTCAGGAAGTTGAAGCTTTCTTACTCAGGCCTGCCACTCTATGTATTGAACCACCCCACTGCCCAATTGTGATTTCAGATACTTTTTTACTTACATTCATTTTCTTTACTCCAATATTTGTATATATTACCTTTTAAATTCTGCTGTTATCTCATATTAGCTCATACAGATCTTCCCATGTTTTTCTGAATTTGTCATGTTCATTAAATTCATGTGCTGGAGATTTTTTCCCATTATTCTCTTATCTATAAGCATCCACTTTGTTTCAGTTTTATTTTAGTTTTTGAAACCATAAAAGGTGCTACTAAAATATTTTTTATATATAAGAACTGTATGTCTTTGACTTCATTGTGGTATATGAACATAATAGAGTGGTTTAGTGATCTTTCATAATTCTATATTCTTTCCTAGAGTGATTGGACCAATTCATAGCTCCACTAGCAGTACATTACTGTTCCTATTTTTTCATTGTTCATCCAACATTGAATATTTTCATTTTTTATCATCATTGATGATTTGATGAGTATGAGGGGAAATTTCAGAATTATTTTAATTTCTATCTCTTATTTTTAGTGATATATGATGCATTTTATATGCCTATTGATCTTTTGCATTTCTTCTAAAAACTGTTTTTCATGATCTTTAATCACATAGATTGAAGAATGGATCAAAGTCTTATATATTCTTTATTTAGCTTAGATTCTATGTCTTTACCAGAAATATTTTCTATAATATTGTTGAAATATGTTTTATCTAATTGGCTCTATTTCTTTTTATCATCGATCCATTAATTTGTTGCAAGTCAGTTTATGTGTGTGTGTGTGTGTACTTTGATGATACTTTCTATCCTTTGCTTAGTTAAGAGTTGTTCCTTTTATTCTCCTGTAGTTTTTAAAGGATATGACATTTTCTATTTGGGCAATTTATAAGCTCACTTATTACATATTGCTTAGATAATGTAACCACATAGCAATACCTGGAGCTATTATCAATATTAAAAATGTAAGCCTCATTTTGAGGGATGAGGTTAAAATCTTTAAAATTACAGCAATTTTGCAAAGTAGGCACTTAAAGTTTTATAAATTTTAACCATATTGTTGTTTGTCCCAAAATATTTGTTTGTATATTTTATTTCCTTCCATTTCTATCAAGAAATTGTAAGACAAGAAAATATAACAATAGGAAAGATGCAATCAAGTCAGTTTTTATATGCAAACTTCTCTCTTCCTCCTTATTATGGTTGAGATACAGTTTTAAACAAACACTTGGCTAAAAGTTTTCAGAGGAATGAAACACATTTTTTTAAAAAATAGTACCAATATTTGTAGACATCAGTGATAAATGTATCTCAGAATGCTTGCAAAATACAGAAAGAAAATACAAGAAAAGTTAAACAGAATTTTTCCAAATGTAATAACTGTAGTTTTCTTATTGTTTCTAATTCATTAGATGCTTTAATTAGACAAATAAATTGGATTATTTGGGTTTTGTATACAATGAGCTTATTTGGAATTGTACCATTTGGAGCTGTCCATCACTTGGCCTTATGGATTAGTGATATAGGTTAGCCAATTCCTAAATATGTAGATATTGCTGAGGTGATTGGTTATAACCAAGAAATTGGTTATAATGCATTTAATCTAAATTATGCAAAATAATAGGACAAAAGACATTAGAAGATAGGAAAGTTAATCATATGATCACAGAATAGCACCAAGAGAAGGTATGGACAAGCAAGATCAAATTTTTAAATAGGTAAAGTGAGAATATAGGAAGAATTCAGTTTGTTTTGACACTGGATTTTTGTTCAACACTTTTAAGGAATAGAGTTCACATGGTTCAGACGACAGTCTGTTATTTGCTTCATGAGAAGATTCAGTACCTCAGAA
The DNA here is from genome assembly GCA_023553655.1 of Myrmecobius fasciatus. NCBI lineage: Eukaryota > Metazoa > Chordata > Mammalia > Dasyuromorphia > Myrmecobiidae > Myrmecobius > Myrmecobius fasciatus. The sequence continues at coordinate 1,521,228 of JAJPUD010000006.1, read as the reverse complement.
ACAGAGGAAGAGAGAGTATGCTGTGCCAGTTGCTAAGATCGCTTTATTGAATTCTGAAGCAAAAATATTACTGGCCTCTATGACATCTACTTTTCTTTTTGACTATTTTCATAAATTTTTAAATTCATCAAGTTGGAGCTTAGTTAATAACAATCTCATTCTTCTCTTTGCTTTTCTTCTCATGCCTATTCTCCACCATCCTTTATGTTCACTAAACTTCCCCCAAAAGGATGTTTTCAATAAAAATAAGGATGCATTACCCACTAGCATAATTAGGTTTGGGTACCTGGTGATATGGGGCATTTTTAAAAATTCAATTAAACAAACATTAAATGACCTTTCTTTGCAGGTTGCAGTGGTGGGTTTGGCATTGTGTTTGCTTATTTTTTTTTAACAAATAATTAAGAGTGATCCCACTCCAAAATTTCTACTTATGTATCAATATTGTTGGTTGGACAGTAGCTAGGTCATATCAATCTTATTCCTGGATCAGGTGCACACAACAGTATTTTCCTGAAATATGGCAACCCACAATTGGGCAAGTCATTTAACCTTTTCCAACCTTTGTTTCCACAACTGTAAAATGGTAATAATAACACCTACTTCAAAAGGTCATAATAAAGAAAAAAGTAGAAAATATAAAAGTATTTTGTAGACCTTAAATTGCTACATAAATGAAAATGATTGTTTTATTATTACTTGGTTATTACTTGATATCACAAATTTGATCAACATTTAATTGAAGTTTTAAATGGAAATTTGAAACCCAGCCTATCTACACAAAGAAATTTATATTTGAATTTGCTTTCTTGTATAACTAATATTTTTATTCTAATAATAATTATAAGAAGAAGGGATTCTGGAATTGAGTATAATACCAAAACCTCAGAAAATATTCCAGAAGCTATTAGTAAAAAAATGAATAAAAATATTTATAACTGTTAATTTATGTCCACTTTTACTATATAGTCTTTATTAAATTAATCATTTAATTATCAAGATCATCTTTTGATGAATATGAAAAAGGATCAGTCAAGCCTTTCTCAAATGATACTCAATAGTAGAGCACATCTTTACAGTCTCACAGTTAGCTAAATGGTTCTGAGCATTTATTATTTGTCCTTCATTCTCCAAGAGGACCATGGGATCAGGGAGGCATAATATGTAAGTGAATTGAATTGAAGTGAGGGAGGATTGTGCAAAGTCACTAACTTCACTTTCTCCCCCAGAGCCATCTGACTCAAGTGGCAAGATATAGATCCAGACACCTGGAGATGTGCCTGTTTACTATTTGCTGAACATAAAAAATAACCTTTGATATAACAGAGAAAAATTAATTCTTAAAGAGTCTTTTTCAACATGATTTCTCCCATACGTCTGTTAAATTAAAATGCAGCTGTGTACCCATCTTATATCTTTTGATTATTAGTATCAAGTGAGACATAAAGAAGGGTGTTGTTTACTCACCAAAATGAATTTGACAATGTATTTTTGTCATGGAGTACAACTGGAAGAGTTATTTTCCTTAATTAGGAAGCTTATCCCAATACTTTTCTTGGAAATGACACTGAGCTAATTGAATCAAGTTCTATCTAGGTGACAATAGAACTTCCTAAAAGGCTTAATTATTCAGACAAGAAAAAAATGTGTATAAAGAATATGTGTCATCCAGAACGTAATATAAGATTGAATTGATAGCCCATAGAGTTAATGTCAATATGTGTTTTTTTTCCTTTTTTTATTAAAGCTTTTTATTTGCAAAACATATGCATGGGTAATTTTGTAACATTGACCCTTGCAAAGTCTTCTGTTCCAAATTTTTCTCTCCTTCTTCCCACTCTCTCTCCTAAATGGCAGGTAGTCTAATACATGTCAATTATGTTAAAATATATGACAAATTGAATATATATATACATATTTATACAGTTACCTTGCTGTACAAGAAAAATTGGATATACAAGAAAAAAAAACCTGAGAAGGAAAACAAACTACAAGCAAACATCAACAGAAAGCATGAAAATGCTATGTTGAGGTCCCATAGACTTCTCTCTGGGTGGCTTTCTTCATCATTGTACAATTGGAACTGGTTTGAAAAATCTCATTGTTATAGAGAACCATGTTCATCAGAATTGATCATCATATAGTATTGTTGCTGTGTATGTTGATCTCCTGATTCTGCTCATTTCACTTAGCATCAATTCATGCAAGTCTCTCCAGGCCTCTCTGAAATCATCCTGCTGGTTGTTTCTTACAGAACAATACTATTCCATGATATTCATATGCCATAGTTTATTCAGCCATTCTCCAATTGATGGGCATCCACTCAGTTTCCAGTTTCTTGCCACTACAAAAAGGGCTGCTACAAACATTCTTGCACACGTGTGTCCCTTTCCTTCCTTTAAGATCTCTTTGGAATATGGACCCAATAGAAACACTGCTGGGTCAAAGGGTATGCACAGTTTGATAACTTTTTGAGCATAGTTTGTCAGTATGTGTTTTTTGGATACAGACTGCAGATGGACAAAACACTGAACATAGAATTGAGTAAGAGGCCAAAACTTCATTGTTTTGGAAATTGTACCAAGAATTTAATAATTTTTCTCTTCTACTTGAGACACAGGCCTGTCTTTTTAATACAAATATTCTTATTATTCTGTGTCTGTGAATTGTGGAATATTATCGTTTCCAAAGAATAAAAATTATATGTAATCCATAGAGTGATGGAGTGACAAATACGTAAATAGAATATAGCATATTACCAGTGAAGAATTATACACCAAAAGCAGTGTCCTTCAAGAGAAATATAACCAGAATTTGAAATAAAATAGTGGCTAACAGATGGATTTCATTTATATTCAATTGGCATCAATATGTCAAAAAAATCAGCCTGCTTTTCCATGCCATCATGGTGGGTTGATCCTATATGGTAGACTTAAGGGTGGAGGGAGAGATAAAAGTCTCACAGGGTGGAATAGCATATGTGTATTGTTGTAACTGGAAATTATTAAAATGAATAAAATTCCTTCACACACACCCATCAGTGAGCTCTCGGATCCAATGAACTACTAAACAAATATTTATTAAGTTTCTACTAGGTGCAAGACATAGTGCTGAGTGCTAGGGATACCTGTGTCCTCAGTGAATTCAGAGTTATATATGAGAAATATGTAAAGTATGTAAAAACAATCTAAAAGAGAAAGGTACAAATTGCTGGAGATGGGCATGAAATGGGGACAAAGGAGTAGGAAAGACCTCCTATAGAAGGTAGGTTTTTATAATAGACTTTCCAGAAGACCGGAAAATCAAGATTCAGACTCAGAATCAAGTAACTAGTTAATGTTGTATGCTTTAAAAAGTTGGCTTAAAGATATTTAATTAATTAACAGGCACAATTTAAGTGTTTCCTCTTACATACCTTTCTAATTAAAGAAAAAAATTGGTTAAATTACCAATTCCAGTGAACTTTTGGGACTGATATTGTTGGAAGAAGCTTTTTTGAAAAATATTATTGAGATCTTGCCAGGACCTTGTCACCTTGGGTGTTACCAAGTTGACTTTGCTTTTGCATTAAGTTATCAGTAGATTAACTGCAGTCAATGTAGGTACAATTGACCATGAGGCACATGGAAAGTCAACAGTAGTAAAAGCTATTTCTGGAAATTACACTGTCTGATTAAAAAATGACCTGGAAGGAACTATTACTATAAGTTAGAGTATGCTAATGCTAAGATTTACAAACTTGATTATCCAAGCTCTTCTCAGCCAGAATCTTATGGAAATAGCACACTAGCTAGAATTCCTTTAGACATTCCAGGAACTATATAGGAAATTAGTCTCAAATTAGTGAGACATTTCTTCTGTGGATTATCCTGGCCATGCTATTTTGATGGCCATCATGATGAACACTATAGCAATCATAAATGTAGGCTTACTCTTAATAGCTAGTAATGAATTTTGTCCTCAGCCTTATACTTCTAAGCACCTAATTGCTGTGGAAATTGGGAAATTGAAACACATTCTAATTCTACAGAACAAAATTGGTTTGGTGAAAGAAATTCTGGTTAAGGAACAATATGAACAGATTCTTGCTTTTATAAAGAATACAGTTACAGAGGGTGCTCCAATTGTTCAATTTCTACTTAGCTGAAGTATGATATTAAAGATATTTGTGAATACATAGTAAGGAAAATTCCAGTACTCCCAATAGACTTCTCTTCAGAATACAGATTTATTGTTTTCATTCTTTTGATGTCAACAAGCATAGTTGTGATGTTGATGACCTTAAGGATGATACGGACTATAGTAGTATTCTCAAAGAAATATTGAAGATAAGTTAAGAGTTGGAGGTCAGATCATTGTCTAAAGATAGTGAAAGGAAATTTACATGTAGTCTTTTCAAAAATCATAACACATTTTGCAGAGGATAATAATCTTTAGTATGCTACATCTGGAGACTTTATTGGGATTGGTACAAAGATTGATCCAGCTCTGTCCTGAGCTGACAGCATAGTGGGAAAGGTTCTTGGTACAACAGGAGCACCATCTGAAATCTTTACAGAATTGCAAATTTCCTGTTTTTTGCTTAGACAGTTTGAAGGTGTGCTCACAGAAGGAGACAAAAAAAAGCAGCAAAGATAGAAAATTGCCCAAGAATGAAGTGCCCATGGTGAATATAGCCTTCTTGTCTACTGGAGGAAAAATTAGTGCAGTAAAGATTGATTTAAATAAGATTAAATACTAACTCTGTGCTGAAAGAGGAGAAATAATTGTCCACAGTCAAAATTGAGAAATGGAGTTTAATTTGACTGGATTCAGATAAAAAGAAAAATGATAATCAGGACAACAGTAGATGATGACCAAAGAACAAGAATTAAATGCCTAACTTTGGCTTAGGACAGAGATTCCATTTAAATCTAGGGATATATTTTCAGAGCAATAATGCAGAATTAATTTCATAGATGATTAGCTAGCTATATGAATAGTTTTCTCATTTCTTGTGATGAAAATTTAACCTCTGGTATTAAAATACTAATCAGTTGTTTAAAATAAATATAAAAATTGACATAATGGTTGATTTATTCCACATTTTACCAGAAATTGATTATTTTCATACAACATTTCTAATTTATTCATACAACATGTCAAACAGCAGGTTTGAAATGAAGATTTGTTTACAACAGTCACATCATTTTCATTGCAGCACATTTAACAAAACCTGTGTAATAAAATTTTTCTTATTTTTCATTGTTCCTTTGAAAAGCCTTAGCCTTCCAAAAGTGTTTTCAACAGTAATATTCTTAAAAAAAAATTTTTTTAAACCTGAGTTTGATTTTTTTGGGGAAAGAGGTGAATGGAATTGTGTAAATTATAGAGTATTTGTGTCAATTATTGTGTACAATTATTCATATTTTAAAATAATTCAGTTCAGACCATTGCTAATAGGTCAATTTGGACTGGTTGTTGGAACCTCAAATTTTTGGAGAGCTCAACATTTTTTATATAGTTGGATCAACCTCATTCTGAAAACAAATTCTCTAGATCTTTTGCTTTATGTTTTTCATTGAAATTAAAAATATCTGAATATTGGATGTCTTATTGAAATAAGCTCTAAGTCAATTATATCTAATTTAGGATCAACCAGAGAATGGATCAACGGCATCCCTGTTGATCATGCTTAATGAAGTTCAAAATGACAATTTAGAATTGAGGCTTTGTATATGTTAGCACACTATCTCACAGGCTAGATAGGGGAAGATGAAAGTCTGGATTTTTAAGCACTTAACATCATAATTTTCCACTGTAGTTTTCTCTGATTAACCAGATGATGGAAGAAAAACATTAACTTGTGGTTTTTAAATAGGAATGGACTTATGTTTATTCTTTTTCAGAAGGCTTTTTGGAAAGAGGGAAGGATAGTGGGCTTCCCATTTGTTGGTTCACACCCTCCAACTGCCTACAATTGATTCTGGCTGTGCCTCCCACCTGGAACATTATGGTTTCCATGGCAATATTGTCTGATTTTCTTGCTAGCGTATTCTTCCAGTTTTCTATGTAGTGATCTTTGTATATATTTACAAAGATTCCTCCCTTCTTCTCCATGGAGGTTCACCACAAGAGGTAACTAGTTCAATACATGTTTAAAATGCAACTGAAGAATAATTATGATTTAGAGATTTCTCTTTTGTTTTGTTTTCTTTTTAAATTTTGCTTGCTTTGAAGATAAAATAATAGAGGAAAAAGAAGCATCCAAATTTACTTTCATGAAAAAATCCAGATACGATATTCTGATACAGATGAATTCACATTTCAGATTAAAGGCAACTGAATATATTAGTTCTTATTATCTACTATATAGAGCAGTTAGTTTACAGGTATGTGCTGCTTTAAGCACATCTTTGTGTACACACACACACACACACACACACACATATATAATATATGTATATAGGGAAAAGGACCAAACTTAATGATTTATTTGCTAACAAGAAGTTTTGAAATAAATAAATTCTTTTTGGTACTACAAATGCATATCCAAGCATTAAATGGATGGGTGATTTATCCAGTGTCTCATAACTAGTGAGTATCAGAAGAAAAGCTTGAACCTTTGTTCTCCTGGCATTAGGGCCAGCTCTTTATACAGTAAATAATGCCTCCTCTGTAATACTGCACTTGGAAATATAAATAAGTATATAGCCAAATAAGAGATATAAATCACGTACATACAACATATATACATATATAAGAAACAGTTATTTTCTTTGCATATTGTTCCCCAAAAATATTGTTTAAAACAATAAATTACATTAGCCTATTTAAAATACGGTTCAATAAGTGCATGCCTTTTAAAGGCACGACTTGTAAACAAAGTGCATCATTTCTTTACACTGTCATTTTTAATCATTTCATTTCTTTGGAACCTGTACAGTTTTCATGCAAAAATCCAACTTTCATTATTTGACTTTGTTCTATCGTGGGACCACATAATCAATGAAAAACTTCACAAGTGTATCAAACATTCACCAAGAGTTTCTGAATAATTTATTGACATAATTTAGAAGAATGTTAGTAGTTTTCACTGTTTCAAAAACATGGTGCCTGTTTCTAAATGGCTTTGGGAGATGCTATTTAATTGTTATGAACACCATGAAGGAGGGAATCTTTCATTTAAAAAGAATGAAAGACTCATTAATAAACTTGGTGCTGGCTACTTTGTCTTTCTATTTGAGCAATTCCACATGTGGGAAATGAAGCTCTTAGAAGTACAAATGGAATGCTCAGGTACAACCTGTGGTCTCTACTTTCAGTGACTGATCCATGTTTTATTTAATAGAATGAGATCCAGACTCTTGGTACCTAGGAATGACAGAATTAGAAGCAAGTGATCTTTCACCTCCATCCAACGCTAAAATACTTGCATTTAATGAAATATGGTTCCAAGATAGGAATCATATCTGGGAATAATTTAGACAACTTATCATTTAGATTTAGATTATTTCATTTGCTACTCTTATTTCTATATTATTGAGATTTATATGTTTTTTAAGAAAAAAGACAAAACAGGACAAAAAGCAATCCAAAGATAGTTATTGCTTTTAAAAAATGTGACTTATTTGATGGCTGTTGCCTGTTTAAATAATTTTAAAATATATTGTAACTACAAGTTACAAGTAAGTAACTACAAATGTTATACCAAGTTTAAAAAAAAAGTTACATCAAGAGGAAGAGATAGCTAGTAGCTGAGAGCTTAGATGGAGAAGTGAATCAGGGAAGTTTTATGGAGAAGATGCCACCTGAGATATGTTTTGAAAGAAGCTTACTGTTCTCTTCCACAAAGCAGAAGTGAAGAAGAAATGCACCCATATACAAGCTAATTCTTCTATAAGACCATAGAAGTAAGAGATGAAATATCATATTCAGGGAACAGCTACTTGGTTAATATGATAAGAAGGGATTACATATTATGAAGTACAACTGGAAAGGTAGGTAGGGAGATGGTTATAAAGTGCTTTAAATGACAAGCTGCATAATTTATATCTTTTTCTAGAAACAATTGTGAACTATTGAAATGAGTTTTATAAGTTTGTTAATTTTTTATATAGAAAAATTACATGATTTGTGTTTTAGGAATATCAGTTTTTCAGTTGTATGGAAGATGGATTAAATAAGGGAGAGAATGGACCAGTTAAGTGTTTATTGGCAATTATCTAGGCAAGAAATGATAAAGACCTAAACTGTTTGAATGAAGAGAAGATAGATGTCAGAGTTGTTGTTGGAGTAATGATTATTATTATTACAAGAATAATAATAACTTGCATTTATGTAGCATTTTCAAGTTTGCAGAGTTGTTTATATTCTTTCACATGTTACTTGTATACTTTATCTCATTTGAGTAGTAGGATTGACAAAACTCAGTAATAACCATAGAGGCAGAGAAAAGAAGCAAGAGTTACTCCAAGATTGCAAAACTGAATGACTGAGATGATGGAATCATCAATAGAAATGGAAAAGTTTGGAGGTTAGGTGATTTTGGGGGGAAATATAATGAGTTCTGTTTTGGATATGTATTTGAGATACCTGTGGCCACTTGGTAGATTTTCATCAGATAGCTAGTAATATAGGACCAGAATTCAAGATGGCAATTAAGGATGTTTATCCCCATTTGGACATCATCTTCATAGAAATGATCAATGAATCCATGGTGGCTGATGAAATCACAAGATAGATACTTTAGAGAGATGATAACTTGAGGATGGGGAAACAATTGGAGAGAACTGAGAGGATCCAGAAGGGACCCCTAGGAAGTGACAGTAGGGTCAGGGTAAGGTTGAGGTACAGATGCTAGGCTCTATAACTAGGGTGGAAACGTAAGGTCCAATAAGTCTTGGTGGGAATTAGAAAGGAAGAATAACAGAACAAAAAATGTTTGTGTTTCTGCCACATCTATGTGTCTATCCTCTTTATAGCTTGAGATTCTCAAAATCTCATTTGGCTCATCCCAATTGCAGTCGCTCAATTGGTGCATTTGTGTCTTAAAATATCACGAGTAATCAAACAATATATTTTACAAGGTCTTCTTGCCCTTGGACTTGTATACATAGTTTTAAAGTAGCTCAACAGAGTTTGGGGTGCTGTTATGAGTCAACCAACAAGTATTTATGAGCACTTTTTGTGTCTTTAGCCTTGGATTCCAAAAGATTATATTCAAACTCAAGATAGACACAATTAACATCCAAAAAATGTTTGTATTAATTTCAAACTATGGAGGAGGAAGGTCACTCTCAATTAGAAAATACTTGGAATTTCATAATATTTTTAAAGGAATGGATTTTTCTTCAGGCACACAGTGTAACTCATGAAAAATAGAAAATGTTGCAAAGGTTTTATAGGGCATACTTTAATAAATAAGTTTTAGAATTACTTATATTTAGCACATTAGTGGTTTCTAAATAAATGGTCAATAAGTTTTTGTTAAACCCAATGTGCCAGGCACTATGCTAATCAATGGAGATAAAAAAATACAAGGGAGGAAAAAGGTAATTCCTGCCCTCAAAGAGCTTGCTTTCTAATGGAGAAGACAATACAATAAATGAATCTAAAGGGAAGAGGGTCAGGTATCTGGTAATACTGGAGGAATATACCCTGGTGAGAATAAAAAGATAGATGACCTAGGCTAGTTGTTGTTGAGTCATGTCTGACTCTTTTTGACCAAATTTTCTTGGCAAAGATAACTGTAGTAGTTTGTCATTTCCTTCTTCAGCTCATTTTAGAGATGAGAAAACTGAGGTAAATGTAGTTAAATGACTTGCTGAGAGTCACATGGCTATTAAGTATCTAAGACCAGATTTGAATGTAGGAAAATGAGTCTTCATAACTCCAGGTCAGGTACCCTCCTTAAATGGGAGAAGCCATCCAATCTGAGGAAAGGGTCTCAGATAAAGGGTATTTTCAACAAATGAATTCTAGGGGTATGGTGATCTAGGATGATGAGGTTACTGAGATATTGTGGAAAAATCTGAAAGTATGCTGCATGATGGGAAATGAGTAGAATCCTAGTCTTTAGAGCCATAAATGACTTTTTTTCTACTTAATACTACCCTAGTTTGAGGTATCACCTCTTGGCTAAATTTTTACAACAGTGTTCTAATAGCCTTCTCTGTTTCTAATCTCTTCCCTTTCCCAGACAACTTTACAGCTGTTAAAATAATCTTTCCAAGCCACAGATCTAGTAATGTCACTTCCTTGGTCAAAAGTCATAAATATAAAAGTCCTTTTATTGAAAGAGATTATAGAGGCCATCTAAATCAACTTTTCTTCCTCCTCCTCCTTTTCCTTCTTCTTCTCCTCTTCCTTTTTTAATTTTATAGATATTATTTTTAAATTTTATAGATATTATTTTCTTCCTTCTCTTCCTCCTCTTCCTCTTCCTCCTCTTCCTCTTCCTCTTCTTCTTTCTTCTTCTTTTATAGATAAGGACTTTCAGGCTCAGAGAGGTTGAGAATCGCTTAATATTACTCAGTAAGAGAGCAAAATAGGATGTAAAATCAACCTCTTTCGACTCCAAATACTGTTATTTCTACTATGCCAAACCATCTTCTTTGGCAGCATCTTCTCTTGTCTCTTAAAATAAAAATACAAACTCTTCAGCCTGGCATTTACATTTTTCTAAAATATGATTCTAAGCTAGTTTTTGAACCCTATTTCTTATTACTCTCTTTACCCTCTCTGAATGCCAGTCAGATTGAGCTACTAGCCATCCTCCAAACTGGCAGGCCATTTTTACCCATCTACTATCTATGTGCCATTCCTGGAATGTCTTCACTTCTCACCTCAATACCATTAGTCACCCTTCAGCTCAGGTGCCACCCTCCTAGGAAGTTATGCTGGCCCAAACCTAACTCAATCCAGTCTAGAGATTCGGCCTGGGAATTAGAATGGGAAAGGGACATTTTAACTGGGTCATAAAATTCAATAAAAGTGGTTTTTATTAACAACAAAAAAACATAAAGAGCAATCAGTTGCTAAGTCAATTGATGGATTGATGGATTGAGGATTGATTTCCTCTTCCTTCATCTGGGCCAAAGGCCTTTTAGGCCAGATAGGCTCTCAGAGGGTTTTTGGAGAATTGCTTATCTCATGATCTGTGGATTTTTTTATACCTAGGGAAACAAAGAAGTCAAAGTCTTTTAAAGGACCAACCTAGTATCAAAAAACAGGTGAGATACTCCTAATCCACTAGTTTCTTTGGTTTCCCTACTCTCTATCCTTTCAGGGCTGTTAGTTTTTTTTCCTTTTTTAGATCTTAACTTGAATTGTATTAAATATTTCATGTACAATACAAATTTCCCTATGGCAGCAATTGTTCTGTTTTTGTAATTGTATTCCATACAGCCTGCCATAATGTCTTCCTTGCACATATTGTTTAGTTAATGTTCACTCATGTCCATCTCTCTGTGATTTCTTTGGGGGCTTTCTTGGCAGAGATACTGGAGTGGTTTGCCATTTCCTTCTCCAGCTCATTTGACAGACAAGGAAACTAAAGCAAACAAGGTTAAATGACCTCACCAGGGCCAGTCGCATAGTTGTTGGTGGCTAAGGCCAGATTTGAGCTCAGGTATTCCTGACTCCAAGCCCAGCACTCTATCCACTGAATCATCCTTGTCCAAATAGTAGAAATGAATCTAAAGCATCCTGGAGCAATTTGAAAGCCACCCAGGACTTGGGAGAGTAGGATTTCCTCAAAATGAAACCTTTGTTAGTTTCCACAAAAGCACTTTGGGGATAGTCTTATTGGTTGCAATGCATGCAAACTCGCATAAGTTTCTATGACAGACCGGCTAAAGCAACATGAAACAGGCCATAACAATTTGCTTTCTTTCCATATGCCCCTGGGTTTTCCATTATAATTTAACCTATAAAAATATTTCTTTGAAGTAACATAGTTAAATACTTTATTTGCCATGCCTGGATTTGATATCAGTTGAGTAAAATGTAAAAGCTTCCCAAGAATTGACTCTGCTCCTACAATTTGTGATGGGATATAATATTGAAAATAGTTTTCACATCCAGAGAATTCTGCTGTTTTAAACCAGAAAAGCCTTTTTCCCATCATCAATACAGATTTTCTGATTCTTAGCCAACTTCCTATCCATGCTTTACAACAGGGCTTCTTAAACTTTTCCACTCACAACTCCTTTTTACCTGAGAAATTTTTGTGTGATCCTGGTTATATAGGCATGTAAAATATGTATGCAAATCAGACATTTACAGGTAATAAATCATAAATTTGTTTTAAAATAATTCTTTGGTATATATAATTTTACCATTTATTAAAGATGAAAGCAAATTTGCATACTAATGAGATGGATGCAGTTGTTATTTTTACATAAAGAATTAAATCTTGGTGGAATATTTGATATCTTTTACTGTTGTTTAATTTTTCTCAACTCCCACATTCAATTACATGACCCCATGTGGGGTCATGATCTGCAATTTAAGAAACTTTGCTCTAGAAGATCCATTTCCTGGTTCGTCACAGACTGTGAAACTTTGGGAATAAGCTTTATTGTATTTTGAAATCATTTGTAGGGCCAAACCCATGAGCTCTTATTGGAAAAGAAAGATTAAGAAGTTTGTTATTTATGTCTTAATCTAGATTTTTTTCTATTGTCAAAACTTATCCTTGATTATTTAATGAATTTTCTGCCTTTGTTAAAGTAATTTCAGTGAAGTCTTTGATATTTGTTACATGGCTGTGGATGAAAGAAAACATGTTTGAATATCAGGAATATATTGAATAATAGGGATTCAAATTAATTCAACTCTTCTTAATTGATTCTCACAATCAATCAACACTTATTAAGTGCCTACAGTGTTCCAGGCATTGTGCTAAGTCATGTGATTTAGAAGAGCAATTTAGGTACCAAGTGATAAGATTAAGTTTCAGGCACCAAATGTTGGGGTTCAATTATGTGAAGATTTCACAATGGCCATTCTCTTTGTCAAAAGGTAGGTTTATTTAGAAGAGGCTGTAGACAAAATGAAGAGACACAATAGAAACTAGGAATGATAAATATGAAATAGGGTTGGGAAAACATATAGATAGCAAAGAAAGGGATTTTTACAATTAACAATGGAAAAGACAAGTTCCCTAGTGTAATTAACAATTAATCAGGAGACAGGGAATACCAGGTTGGAGTATGCCCTTAACTGGCAGGCTGAATTAGCAGAAAGACTTAACACCCTAAAAGAGTTAATTAGCTATATGCTGGAGAAAGAAATCATAAGACATGGTAGTGGGGGCTGAGAGGAGAGACCACAGCATGGCATGGAGAGGAGAGAGGGGAAAAACATTATAAGGCAGAGTGCTGTGGTGGACTATAGCCCAAAAGGGATTTAGCAAAGATGGTGTGGGCAATTTAAATTTAAATTCAGGGGGTTGGTGTAAAAGCTGATTTCTGACTGAACATAGAGGGGTGGGGGATGCTGTCTACAACCTCCACCTAGAGTGGAAGTATAAAATTGAACTAATCCCCATCAGTGTGTCCTTCCCTGCTTGCCTCAGGAAGTAATTCCATCAATACTTCAGTCTTTCTCTGCCAACCCCAATTAGTTCCTCAGGATCTCATCACTAAATGCTGAGAATCAACAAAGGAAAAGAAGTAAATGAATTTTAGAACTTGTAGTCTGATGTAAAACTGATATTCAAACATTTTGAAAATGACTATTATTGGTAAAAAAAATTAATCAGATTTTAAACTAAAATGAATTTGCCAATTATGATTGTCTATAATTCAAATTCTCTGTAATTAAAATCTCAGACATTTACTAGATGTATCACCCTGAGCAAAAGACACTTAATCCTGTTTATTTTAGTTTCCTCATCTCTAAAAAGAGGTAAAGAAGGAAATGGTGAACTATTACAGTATCTTTGCCAAGAAAATCTCAAATGGAATTAGAGTCAGACATGAGTGAAAACTACTAAAATAATAACATAGCTGTAACATACATGGATCTAGTCACCTTCCATATATATATATATATATATACTTTGTTTATTGATGTCCAAATTTAGGAGAGGTGACCATTTGGAAGAGAATGCTTTGGTATCTTTTTTATATATCAAGACACAAAGTGGCGCCTACATTCTGTGATAGCCATTCCACATCCTTCAGACAAACTTAGATTTATAGATCAGGTGTACAACATTCACAAAGCCAATTTTATTTATATTACCCTGAACTTAATATCCTCATGGTGATTTTATTTAAACAAGTGTTTAAGATTTAAATACGTGTATGTATACAAAAAATATATGAAAATATATAAACATATAGCTATTAAAACTTGAGCAACTGAGTAGCACAGTGAATGGAGTGCAGTCTAAAATCAGGAAGACTTTAGTTCAAACCTGACCTAAGATACTTACTAATAGTGTGACTCTGGGCAAGTCACTTAACCCTGTTTGCCTCAGTTCCCTTTTCTATAAAATGAATTGGAAAAGGAAATGGTGAACCAGTCCAATATCTTTGCAAAGAAAACCCTAAATAGGGTCACAAAGAAGAAACATAACTAATCAACTTAACAAGAACAATTAAAACTTCACTAAGACCTTGGGGGCACCATTTACATATGTATTTATCTATGTAGTATTCAAAACAATATGGAATAGTAGGTGGAAAGCTGTCCTCTGAGTTTGACTCCTAATTACTGTGTGTCTCTGGGCAGGTGATTAGGCACTCATTGATCCAAGTAATTTACTAAGACCATGATTTGCTAAACAGATACTGATCTGCATTAGTGAAGAGAATTTCTTCTGTGGAAGAGAAGAGAGTCAGGGAAAGAACGGGGGGAGGGGGGGAGGAGGGGATAGAGAAAAGAGAGACAAACAGGGAAGAGAGAAAGGGGAGGTTTTCAATTTGGAGGAGGTAGCCGGCATTTATACCAGTGCAATAGCAGGTATATTCACAAACATCCTGAGAATTAACATTGTTTCTAGAACATTAAAATCTTTTTATCCTTTGGATATCTTATTTTCCTAATGATTTTTGAAAAATGAAATATTAATATGTTTAAATATTCCTGACTTTATTAATTTAAACAAATCCTTAATGTTACTTTGTCATTACATCACCTTCATTTCCTCAAATATATCAGTCTTTTCTCTTCTCACATTTGATAAGATATGTAATATTCCATCCCCATATTCTCTCACCTTTGCAAAGAAGAAAAAAAATACATTTTCTCATCTCTTCTCCAGGTCTTAGCTTGGTCATTATAGTTATATATAGTTCAGCTTTTTTGTCTGCTTTGTTGTTTGTTTTTTACTTTTTTTTCCATTTACATTATTTTAGGAAGTATATCTGTTAGATCCCTGATTCCATTTATTTTATTCTTCTACCGTTTATATGTCTTTTTATTTTTTTTTTTTTTTGGCTGAGGCAATTGGGGTTAAGTGACTTGCCCAGGGTCACACAGCTAGGGAATGTTAGGTGCCTGAGATCAGATTTGAATTCAGGTCCTCCTGACTTAAGGGCTGGTCCTCTATCCACTGCGCCACTTAGCTGCCCCCAGTTTATATGTCTTCTTGTAATTAAAAAAAATTTATATTTATTGTTTCTTATGGTATCATAAGATTTCATTACCTTAAGGTACCATACAAGGTATTTTAGATATAGGGTCATTCTATGTGTACATATATTTAACCTTTCAATGACCTGTGAGCAACTACTTTTCTTCCAAAATAATGTATAACACTATATTATAACTTTATCATTTTATATTCATTTTATTCATTATATATTTATTTTTGTATATATACATGTATATAGTTTCACCCAATTACATATCCAAATCATTTTAAGCTTTTTTTTTAACATTTTGAGTTTCAAATTATATTTCTCCCCCTGTCTGAGAGAGTACTCAATTAGATAAAGGTTATACATGTGTAATCATGTTTATCATCTCTTTAAATAAATATATATATATGTATTGATTGTATATTGTCATTATATATATATATATATAATAGATAATAAATTGCTTTGTTTCCAGAGACATTCCTGACTTGCTTGTTAATGGTTGATGTTCCAAAAGTTCATTTGTAAGTTAATCATTAGGAACTCTGAATGCACTTTTCTACAATGTTTTCCCACAAAAATTATGTGAAATGAAATCATTGAAGGGGGAGGTCTTGATGCAAAAAAATCAAAACTGAGAGGATATTGTTATTTATGAAAAAAATTAAGGACATAGTTAAATTTGTAAATATTCTTTTTATCTATTCTGGCTTTCCATCAAAGTTTGCAATATTTAAAAATTTGTGAAGTGTTTTCTGTAGGCTCTCTCAATTTATCTCCATGGCAATCGTGAGCAATTCTGTTCTAGATTTGTGATTTCAATAGTATGGAGAGCTTTTAGTGAGGAAAACTCCCATTCCAATGCAGTTTGCATGCTTTAATTAATATAGAGGGTTAAAGTTGCCTAGAGTGCTGAAGTTATATGTCTTATCTAGGGTCACACTATCAGCATGTCAGAAATAGAATTTCTTGACTCCAAGACTCTTCTAATTTCCTGCATCATGCTTCCTTTCAAGGTAGATATTTTCAAATTTTATTATCCACTGTTTTAAAGGTAAGGCATAATTAGTGTTGGTTAATAAATGTCAGAAATTCTAGGTCTCTCCTGACACCAATTATAGCAGTCTTTCTAAACATTGTCTCCAAGTTTGTGAGTTTACTCTTCTTGTTTTAGATGTATCAATAGCATTACTCCTGTTTATCATATCATTGGGAGGGATGCGGGAGGAGGGTTCATGAATTGGAACAATAGTAAGATTTTCCCTGGTAACTAGGCAAGGAAGAGGGTAACAAAGTATAGGCATCTGACAGAAATTGCTAGATGTGAAAATCTTTATTGGGGAAATAGGAAATTTGTTGGAAAAAATAGGTGGGGAAGTAAAATTGGGGAGAATTGGGATGAGAAAGAAATGTTAAATTATTTCCCAGGGCTGCTGCAAAGACAATATAATTGGTCTAAGTCAGCTTTGCAGTTAATAAAGTCTTTAGTAATATGAGTACCCTCAGGATGGATGAGGCTAGGGAGTATGTAACTAATTACTTGTGCACAATTTTGAGAAGTAGGGTGTCTATAAAATGTCAAGTATCAAGACAATAAACTACTAGCTAGTCAAACTTTGTGATCTACTAAATAGGAAAATTCCACAGTATTTATCAATAGGTTGCAATGACAAAGAAATTCCACTGAAAAACTAAAAGCTTTTGGTATTTAGGAAAGTGAGAAAGCCATGCAAAGGGAGTGGAGTCTTCTCTGAAGCTGGACATGGGACTCTAAGGAAAGTTCATCACTGTCTATCTAGTGGGATTGTACAATTTCATCCCTGTAAACCAGTAATGGACCCCATAGTGTTTGCATTCCATAGCCAGATGTGAAGCAAAGAAAATTCATCAGGGAGAAAAAGAAACACTAATTCAACTATTTTTCCAAAATGGAAAAATTATTATGTTGATGTTATTTGAATTGCCAAATAGAAATATATAAGAGAATTCAGGCACCCTATATTTTATGTTATTTTTGTAGCAGTATCATTTTTTAGGTTGATTCAATGGTTCAAATTCTTTTGAACACAACTTTCAACTAAATACACATATATGGGATGATGAGCTGAGTGTTTACAAATTTTAATATAGTTTTGATCCAAAATGCATCTCATTTTTCTATTAAACAGTATTATTTAATAATGCAGAATTATAAGGTATTAAAGTTGAAGTACAGTAGACTAAGATTCTGATCCAGTGATAATTGATCAGGAAGCTTTGTTTTGGAAATTTAATGAGTCCTTCAGTGACAGAATTTTTTTTTCTGAATTCAAAGTGTAAACCTTATTTTAAATAGCTGTTTTACAGAAGCTACAGAAACTATTACTACTCTTTAAGAGAACAATCTGATGATAAAATCATATTACAATAAATACTTTGAAGAAAAATATATGTCTGTAAACCTTGCCATATAATCTGAATAACTTAATTTAATATTAAATTCAACAAAATTTCAGAGGAAAGAAATTTGGAATGTTCATTAGAATGCAATTTCTCTTACAAACAAAAGCTTAGGAATGATAACAATGGTTACAGGATGTTTGAAAAACTGATCAGGAGTGTGTCCAGAATTTAAATCCTGCCTCAGGTATTTACTGGTTGTGTGATCCTGGGCAGGTGGCTTAATGTCCCTATCATTGTAAATAGGAGTAATAATAGCACCTATATCCCAGAGTTGTAAGGTAATATATGTGTTTTGCAAACCTAAAGTACTATATAAATATTGGATATTATTAACAATAGTAATATGTAGGAGATAAATACCAAAATAATTTTCCTGTAAATGAAAAATACAGAATTGTAGGAACTCTCAAAGGAAGCCTTTAAGAAGTTAATGTAGAAAGAACATTAAGTATAATTCCTGGGAGAAAAGAATGTGTCACTGGGGGCCTACAATGACTGAAGGTTATATTTCTTCATTCTCTATTTCAAATTCCTCAGATTTCCTTTGCTTCAGATACACACACTTCTCATTCACAAGGATATTCCTGCTTCTCAGTTCTAATTTTGTTCCACACCTCAGGGTCCCCAACCCTCTCTCACTTCCTGTCTTCCCCTTCTTCATGTTGGTAAATCCAGTCAACACAAGTTGGAAGTCAATACCTCAAGCCCCAAAGACACCCAAGTTCCTCTTCTAAGTGATGGAAAGAATGGTGAAAGGAGAGTTCCAGCTCACACTTAATTCTTCCTGGTGTCCTAGGAATACTGCAAATGCTTTTCTGCACTGAAATGTGGTTACATACAGTAAGGTTCTAGAGTATATTTGGAATCTTCTTAAACTTCAGTTCCATTGGAGTCTTTTCCAGATTAGTCTTTTCCCCCTTTACATCTCCCTTCTGTCATTTATCTCCTTTTCTCTCTCAGTTTTCCTCACCTAAGAAATGGGGGTAAAATTTTTATACTATCTGCTCTCATATGATTGATGTGAGGATTAATAATAATGTTGAAAATAACAAAGTGATTTGCACATATTATATCCTTTTTTGACAGATGAGAAAGCTTAATTTGAAAGGTTAGATTGAGATGTTATTCTTTTTGGTGGGTGAGGTGGGGTGAGGCAATTAAGAGTAAGTGACTTTCTCAGAATCACACAGCTAGGAAGTATTAAGTATCTGAAGCTAAATTTTATCTCAGGTCCTCCTGAATCCATGTCCAATGTTCTATCCACAATACCCTCTAGCTACTACCCCTTGTGAGGTTATTCTTTTTTTACAGCTTTTTATTTTCAAAACATATGTATATAGATAGTTTTTAACATTCACCCTTGCAAAACCTTGTGTTCCAAATTTTCCCTCCCTTCCCTTCACCTCCATCCCTAGATGGCAAGTAATGCAATATATGTTAAAAATGTGCAATTTTTCTAAACATATTTCCACAATTATCATTCTATAAAAGCAATGTCTAATCAAAAAGAAAAAAAAGGAAAAAATGCAAGCAAACGACAACAAAATAAGTGAAAATACTATGTTGTGTTCTACACTCAATATCCACAGTTCTCTCTCTGGGTGCAGTTGGCTCTCTCCATCATAGGATCATTGGAACTGACCTGAATCACAAGAAGTTATTCTTAAACTATTATAAAGCTCTATTTAAATGTAAGCTGTTAACGGCTGTTGTTGTGCCATTTTTACTATGTGAATAGTAAGTTTCTAAACAATTAACATACTTATGAATTTTTGGAACATAGCCCATTCTTAAGTAGAAAGTTATCTGTATTTACCACAGGTTTTCATATAGATTTTCAGAGTTTCTTGAATGTTTTGAGCTATGAAAGTGAAAGGGTGGAGTGGTAGTGAAGAATGTAAACGTTTTCCAGATGATCTCCAGGTGGCAATCAATGCTTAAGTATGGAGAAACAGGTGTTCCAGGACTGACAAGAAAAGATCTTTCACCAAATGAAATGAAGGTCTCACCCATTATTTAGAGAAGGCAGTTTTACAATCTCATCAAAATAAAACTCTTTGCCTGAGAACTGAATAGGTATTTTCAAAAGAGGGAAGGGGGGGATTTATACAAACTAGAAAAAGTGATTTTTTTCAACTTCTTCAAGAACTGTTGAGGTGACCTCATACAATAGCAATAATGAAAGATCACTGTCAAAGCATGGTCCAAAGTCTAAACTGTATCCATATCTAATGTGTATCTAATCCATAATCCTTGCAGATTAGCAAGGAGACAAGTCTTATTTGCTTACATGAGATCTTTGGAGATATATAAAACCAATGTAACACTTTTGGAGTATCTATATTCTGACCAGAAAGGACATATTACTATTTACCTGAATGCTTTCCAGACTTTATTCATTTGCAGACTCTTTTCTCTTACTTGGAATATTCCCTCCATCTTGATTCCTGCTTTATGAAATCTCTCTATCCTTCAAAGTCCTGGACAGATTTCCCCTTCTTTAAGAAGTCTTCTGTGACCTTCCTCAGTCAGAAGTCATCTTTTTCTGCTCTCTTGCTTAGATTGTAAGCACCTGAAAGGTAGGAACTATATTTTGCCTCTTTCTATATCTAGCACTTAGTACAGTAGCTGACACATAGTAGGTTCTCATAAATGTTTATTGATTGATCAATTGATCATTCCTCTCTGATTATATCTCTCTTAGACTTTTAAAGTTATTGACTTAAGTTCTTTGACTAATTAGTCTCTTAGGTCCTCTCCAGATATCTTTCCATGTTCCTTTGATTATTACCAGTTAAAAGTAAAAGCTGAATGTAGATTAGAAGATTAATACGTATCTTTTCTCTAAAGGAGACCCCATCTCCTAACTAAACATCTTGAAATTTTTTCCATTCAGGTGTAGATATGCCTGAAGCTATGAAAATGGTTAGAACATCAAGACATTCCAAAAAGCAATGGTTATGCTCTCTAGGCCCTATCTCTTTGACTCATAGGGATGGAAATGACCCCCACAATCATATAATTTATCCTCCTTACAGCTTCATACAAATGAGAACATCAAGGCTCAGAGAAAACTCTTTTGTCTAAGGTCACACAGGAAATAAGTAGCCAAGCTGGAATTCAAATCAAGGTTTTCTGACTCTGTACCTAATGTTATTTATACCATTTCATTCTATTTTTTCTTCTGTACCATCCTCAGCTATTTCTTTTCTTTCTCTTCTACTGTTTCCCCCTTTCTACTGTCACTATCCTTTTTGTACATCTTGCTATTTTTGTGATTATTTTTTGTTAAAACTTTCTTCTTTCAAGAAAAATATGTAAATTGCATGAAATCAAAGACAGTCTGCATAGCATTGATGAAACTGGTTTCCATTTGAAATTTACTTGAAGATTACATCTTGTTATTCAAAGATTGCACGAAAGGAAAGCCTAGGAAACAGATGCCCACAAAGGGAGAAAAAGTGGCAGACATTAGAAATGTAAAACATTTATAAGTTTGGTACACTTTGATTTTGTCAATGAGATAAGACAGACTTTCTTTTTTTTATAAAGCTTTTAATTTACAAAACATATGAGTGATTTTTCTACATTGACCTTTGCAAAAACTTTTTTTTCCCAAGCTTTTCCCTTCCTTCCCCCCACCCCCCACCCCTAGATGACAGGTAATCTAATACATGCTAAATTTCACATTCACAGTTAAAATAACTAATTCAAGACAGACTTTCAAAAAGCATTTTAATCAAAGTGACTTTATTTATTGTATATTTTAAGAAAACATTTGGCCTTTTTTTACTTGTTTTATTTATTCCTAATAAGAAGCAGTAATTACAAAGTACATAGCAAATAGGCAGCTTTTGTGAAGAGCTTTGTTTTTCAGTTCTTCAAGTTCTTTCAAAACTTCTGTAGAAACAAGTTTACTGTATGTATGCATTTCTGAACAGCGCTCATTAAATGCAACATATGATCTGAATTTTAAGATGGCCTCTAAGGTCCTTCCAGCTGTCAACATAAGTTTCCATGATTCTGGTTCTTCAATATATATCTTATTTCTTTTATGTCTTATTTCAAATACAAGTTCATTGGGCAGTTGTTTAAGGTTGGGTTTTAATTAAATGAAATTCAGGCTAGGATATTCTTCAGAGCCCCAATATGTTCTTTAGTAAATTGAAGTCATTATACAGTAGTGCTCTAATATTTTGAGGTCAGAATTCTAGTAGCTTTGTTGAGGGGTAAAAAATGTTGAGGGGTGAGAGATACACTTACAAAGATGGGGGTCTCAAAGTGGGGGTCTCCAACCTGGGGTTACAGATTTTTGAGAAAGAATTCCACAGTCCCAATTTGCAAGCGAGGTTTTTTGGGGGGAAATGGGTTTATTTACACTGAGAAGTCACACAGTGGGCCAGTTCTTGATTAGAAATTAGCAAAGGTTTGGGTACAGAATCTTGTTTTTTATTAGCCTTCTATGGTTTGGAGCTAGGGAGCTATTAGGGACTAATTTTCAAATCAATAAAGGGTGGTGATTGTTTCCCAGACCAAAGTGATTCCCAGATCAATTGGGAAGTGGGAGTTTCCCATGGGAAACCAAGTACCTTTCCCAAGGGAGATTTAGGTGGGTGGGAATCATTTTTAGGAATTTCCCCAGGCCAGGTGGCCCACCCTCCACAAAGATCAGGGAGACAGAGTCCTTATTACATCAGCTTCAAGCAACCTAGAGACCAGTTTCTTAAACTGTGGTTCATGACCTCAAATGGGGTTTCGTAACTGAATGTGGGGGTCATGCAATTATAATTTATTATCAGTAAGTGTTTGATTTTCATATATATTTTATGTACTTACATACCCAGGGTCACAAAAATTTCTCAGGCAACAATGGGTCATGAGTAGGAAAAATATAAGAAACTGTGATCTAGAATATAATTTTTGGGAAGAGTATACAACAGCAAGATTATGTAATGATAAACTGTGATGGATTGCAAAAATGAGGTGATTCAGACTACTTCCAATAAACTTGTGATGGAGAGAGCTATCCACATCCAGAGAGAGAGAACTATGAGGACTGAATGTGGATCACAATGTAGTATTTTCACCTTTTTTGTTGTTTGCTTGCTTGTTTTTTTCTCATATTTCCCCTTTTGATCTGATTTTTCTTGTGAAGCATGATAAATGTGGAAATATGTTTAGAAGAATTGCATATGTTTAAACTATATTGGATTACTTGCTCTCTAGGGGAGGGAGGAGAGAGGAGGGAACTTTGACCCATAAGGATGGAAAGGACCCTTCCTCTTGTGGAGGAAGAACATAATGTATTGCAAGGGTAGATGTTGAAAACTATGTTGAAAATACATGCAAAGGGGACAGCTAGGTGGTGCAGTGGCTAGAGCACCAGCTCTGAAGTCAGGAAGACCTGGGTTCAAATTTGGTCTCAGACTCTTTAACATTCCCTAGCTGTGTGACCCTGAGCAAGTCACTTAACCTCAATTGCCTCAGCAAAAAGCAAAAAAAAAAAAAATACATGCAAAGGTATTTTGAAAAAATAAAAAGCTGTTATAAAAATTTAGAAAAGAAAGAGAAGGAAGAATGGAGGGAAGGGAAGGGAAGAATAAGGGAAGAAAGCTAGCTCTGTAAAAATCAGGGATATAAAAGTATCAGTCTTAGACCTTTCTCACTCCTCTCCCCAAGTATTCTCTCAGATCTATTTAAAATAGTCGGAATAAGTAATTTAATAAGCAGTTCAATTCAATACAGGTGAACTGTTAAGTGGTGATTATTTTCAGAGCCCGTTGTTAGATGATGAAACAATGTCAGCCTCTGTCTTTGGGAAAGTTACAATCTGAAAAGTTTTGGAGATATAGAAACAAAAGTGACACTACCCTTGGACTACCACTAAATCTTAACCTGAGAGGGAAAATGCAAAATGTTCAGAAATAAGATATTTAACTCAAATATTTTGTGTATGTGTATATAAATATAAATACAAAATATATACATGCACATATGCATATGTATATATGTATATATGTGCTGTATTTACTTATCTTTGAACATTTTATTTATATATATGTATATGTGTATATGTGTGTATGATAAAAAGGTCACTAGATGGTGTGGGAGACATCTGTTACATTGACAAATTATGTATGGCAGTTTGGCTGAAGTATAGATTGTATGAAGG
Organism: Myrmecobius fasciatus; assembly: GCA_023553655.1. Lineage (NCBI taxonomy): Eukaryota > Metazoa > Chordata > Mammalia > Dasyuromorphia > Myrmecobiidae > Myrmecobius > Myrmecobius fasciatus. The sequence goes on along the minus strand of JAJPUD010000006.1, from coordinate 1,497,039 downwards.
AGAATCAGATTGGAAACATAGCCCAGAGTCAGATTATTAAAGGTTTTAAATGCTAGTAAAAATAATTATATTCTATTCAAAAGGTATTGGGGAGCCACAGAAGCTTTTTTAGTGAGGGGGTGACGTGGCCAGATATCAAATCAGATTTTGGTTATTAGGATGACTTAGAAAACGAGAACAAGAACTTTAGTGAAGCCTTCCCCTTTCATTTTTGTAAATGTAAAAAAATAAAATAAAGTTACAAGTCTTAATTTGTTTTGTAACATAAATATTTTCCTAACAGTTTATCTTTGTGCTGATGTAAAGAATTCTTCCTATAAACTTCCCTCCATTTGTTTCAAGTTCATGTGAAGGCCAATGACTGTATATTATCATATAACTTCATGTTATCTCCTATTTGTAACTTATATTACAATTTTAATTTATGAGTTGAAGGGCCATATTTTGTCCTTCGTAAAAATACAGCTATGGGCATTCAGGGAAATGTTTACTTTAAAGGTTGTAAACTTGAACTCCGTGATCTGTAGGCCTTTAAAGTATGTCACCTCAAGAGCTCTTAATTCTTAAAGTACCATTTTCAAGTTAAGTCAACAAGCATCATTGACAAGAAAAAGTCATGAATAATGTTTAAAGCATTTTATTGTCTGCTAATGTCATTCATTTTTACAGAATTTCCTAAGGAGAAGAGTTATTGTAAGCTTAATCATTGTTTTCTTATAATTGTTCTGGAAAGCAACTGCAAATGTCTAAATTCTCCTTTTTTTCTGATTTCTTGCTCTCCATTTAGTCCTGAAATACATGCAAACAGAATTATTAAAATTGTGTTATTGTTATTCCTGCTAAATTCCAAAGTAAAAAACATAGCTTTTACTTTGGAAATGGAAAAATGCATTTGAATTCAATCTAATGGAAAGTCAAATTTAGTTTTCTCCATTACTGACATTTAATAATGATGACAATCAAAATAGGACTGGTTTAAGGAAGATATAACCCCTTGCCTTCAATTTGTTTTCAATCTAACCAGAAGAACAAATGAATGAATTCCATAACAGGTAAGCCAATGAATTATTAAGTGGAATTTTAAAAGTCATTGTTGCTATAGTGATGGAAGAGAGGTCACATGGTATGCATTGATATGGTGAGTTGACTAGAGGTGTCTATTTAATATATAAAGATTTCCTAGAGGAAATTTGAGTTCTGGGAAGGTTCCAATAACAGGATAACCCTAGAATTTTTAAATTAATTAAAGACCATCTACTGAATTAAATCAAAATTGAGACATCAAAACACCAAATAATCTCTAAAATGCCCCATACTTTGTTCTGATGTTTCATAGAATCATAGAACTATACAGTTCATCTGACAGATCATCTAGTCCATTCCGTTATGACAAATGAAGAAACTAGGACCCCAAGAGATTATGTTGCTTGCTCATAGTTATCCAACTAAATAAAGATAGAACTGAAACTAAAACTTGGACTTTCTGATTATGAATCTGGTAGTTTTTCTGTTGTAGTTCTAAACCTTTTGTATATCTCATTATAATTCAAACCCATTTTCAAGTTCATTTTTTAGTGGAGACATAAAATTCATTCTTGAAGGGGAAGGACAATCTTTTTTTTTTCTTTATATCTTCTTATTCCTCCATCCCCAAAATTCCTGGCACAATAGCTGATAAATAGTAGTCACTAAGCAAATATTGATTGATTAAATGGATTACTATTAAAATATTTCTGATGATAGACAAAATAATATTATAAAAGGTCTTGAATTGTAGACTTGTAACTTTTAAGTGTCCTTTATACAAAGACCTTGGATTAACTTAATGCAATATTTATAATAAGAATAGACACTCACCACTTCCTCCCTCTTGGTCTTGTCAGTGGATGGCCAAGCTTCCATGGGCAGATCTGGCAGCATGGGTGACAGTGGCTGCATAGGGAACAGAGGTGGCTGTGGTGGCAAAGGTAGCACTGCATGGATTGGGGTGTGGGGCTGGATGGGCTGGATGGGCTGGATGGGCTGGTGAGGCTGGATGGGCTGGTGAGGCTGGATGGGCTGGATGGGCTGGTGAGGCTGTGGTTGCTGGGCTGGCTGGGGCTGGTATGGCTGTTGGGCTGGCTGCGGGAGGTTGGGTTGATGGTGTTGTGTTGGTGCCATGGGGTGCTGTCCTGGCACAGGCATCACTGGTTGCTGGGGTGGCACTGGTTGTTGGGCGGCCATGATGGGGATTTGGTGTTGAGACGGTAAGGAATGACTTGGGGTGTGCTGCTGAGCCAGCACTGGGATGATTTGGTGGTGCAGCCATCCACCCATGGGTTCATAACCATAGGAGGGATACTAGTGAGAAATAGAAAGTCAGTTTATCATTGGCTTCATTTCCTTTCCTCCTAATTCCTAAGTGTCCTTAATGGAGAAATGGCAGTACTTTATTTGTAATGATAGGGACAGCTCTAATCATGAGGATTTGTCATGCTATAGAAATAAAAATTTTATTTGAAGGTAGCTTTTTCCTACTAAGAATCCTATGTAAAATAGCTATTTTGTTTGGCTTGCCATGGGAATTTAAATGTACTTATTTTTTAAAAAAATATTTAAGGGGCGAAGAAATTAAAACTACATACCTGCTGTCTCATCATGCTTTGATACCATTTCAAAGGGGTAAGCACCTTAAGAAAAAAAAATTAATAATCAATAGTATTTAATAATTAATAGTTAATAGCTTTAGCTAAAATAATCCCTTCAATGTTATGGCAATTAAGTTTGAACTCCAAAAATATAATTTTACATAATACATTCATATATTTACACATTTACATAACATGCTTTAACTCTTTTGACTAATTAAGAAAAATAAGAGGCTAACATTCCTACTTTCTGTATATTGTGTCCTGTGTTGGTTCTTCCCTTTGAGGGGAAAAATTCTCTACCAGTGGTCTGAGCTATGCCATCAGCTACCAACCAGTAGCTACAAATTATTCCATCTTTTAATTATTTTTCTGGAAGTAATAATCAGCTAACCCGTTGCTCAGTAGTAAGATATTAAAGGAATAGTAAGATATTAAAGGAATGAAAAGGAAAAAAAATCAGATGGACAGTGTAGGCAGCATTTTCACATTCATGCCTAGAATTCCATGCCTCTCATTCATTATCTCTTTCCTGAGAGGGAAGCAGAAGTCACCATAATCAATTGCTGTATTTATCAGACTTCTGTCACCTTCTTATCCTGAGCCATATGCCATTGCCTTTTGCTTCCTGTCTTAAGGTTTGCTTAACCTCAGGGTCATATGTTCCTAGTATGGGATTATAGATCAGAAGCCAGAAAGGAACTCAGAAGTCATCTATTTCAATCTTATTGTTTTCACAGATGGGGAAACTGAGACTCAGGGAAGTTGTGACTGAAGTCATATAGGTAGTATCAGAAATGAAATTTGAACCTGAATCAGAGCTGACTTAGAGACAAGTGTTCTTTCCACTATATCTATTTGTATTTGATCAATGTATTACCTTCCACAGAAATGGAATCAAATCTTCAAACTTTAAAGTCATAGAATTTTAAGGAAGCAATCATTGAGATCACTTAGTCTAATCATCTCATGAGAAAATTGAGATGAAGAGAACTTTTTATTTGCCCAGAGTCACAAAGCTAGCAGATTTGGAACTAAAGAACCTGTGTTTTTATGCTGAGTCCAATGCTCTTTCTGTTATATTAAGCTACCTCCCAAGGTTCTATTTAGGAAGAATAATCTGTCATGGTATCAGTATGCAAACTGTATTGAGATGGAAGAGAGAGGAGACATGGAAACCAAATAGGGGGCCATTGAAGTAATGCTGTTATGGGGATTGAAACTAGGATGCTGATAGAGGAAAGATAAAGGAAAAAATAGCTAGGAGAGACATTTAAAGAGTAAAAACAGTATAGTTATCTCTCTGAGACAGAGCAAAATGAACAAAAAGGAAAGTTACCTCATAGCTGAAGTTAATATAACCAGGATGTCCAGGATGAGGTGGCAGCTTTTCAAAGAAAAAAAGGAAAGAGATCTAGTCAGTGTGTAATTATTTACTCTAGTCACATAACTATAGAAACTCAGAGACAGAAGGAAACTTGGAAGTCATTTATGGTTCAGTATTTAGCACATAGTACCTGGCACACAGTAAGTGCTTGATAAATATGTATTGGGTTGAATTGGATTAGCCCAATCCTTTTCTAAAGCCATTATACTCTGATATCCCTGACAAATTGTTATCTATAATCTATCTGAAGAACGCTATCACTGGCAACTATCCACTTCTTAAGGCCGCTTATTCCCCCTGGAGATGTCTTTTTTTAATAGGGAATTCTCTTCAGCAAAAATGCTCTTCCTTTGTAATTTTAACTCATTTCTTCTTCTTCCACTTATGTGAGTACTCCCCAAGATGTGAAATTCAAGTGTCCCATGTGGTTTTATTTGGACTATGTTTTCAGTATATAAAGATAGAAGAAGTTAATTCCAACAGAATGATTAAATCAAATATTTAAGAACCTATTTGGGTGTAGTCATAGAATCTTAGAGGTGAAAGAGATTTTTAGAGACATTTTTTTGAATGTTTTGAGATGAATGACCTTACTTGAACTTTTAGTATTCTAAATGTAAATACTTCAAATTGAGTTTATCATTATCTTAATATATCAAATTTAGAGTGGTATCATGTATAGTCATATAAACAAGCTCCTCCATCACTAGATGTACCTAAAATAAGTTTGCTAATCAACTCAATAATATTAATTAATTAATATTATATTTAAAGATGGAATATTTCCCAGATCGAAATTTGCTTTATCCCCAGATTGGCAGCCAAGTATTGTAGGACTAGGATGTTCTCCTTTCAAAATTAATCCTTTCCCTATCATTTCAGCCAGAGATTTTCTCTTTTGGCCACTACTTCATCTCAACTACCTCAAAAACAGAAAATCAGAGGTGAAGCACATTTTAAAGGGAATTTAGGAAGATCAAATTTGCTTGATTATATAGAATGTTTTACTAGAATAATTGTGGCTATTCAGGGAATTATTCCCTTGCTCTTGTAGAGCTAAAATGTGGCTATAAAATCTCTCCCATATACCAGTGGTCCTTGATCTCCACTAGCTCATGCATTTTATTTGCTAAATAATGGAAAATGTTGCTTCAGATCCTTATTTCAAGGCTTCTGAAGATGAGCAATGACTTGTAAAGAGATTGTAATACTCACCGGAATAGCAAATGCTGCACCCAGGAGACAGGCAAGAAGAATCCAAGTCCTCATTTTTCTCAAGGTACCTGAAACATAGGATTGCACATCTAGATTTAATCTTTGCTTATTTATGTGTTTTTAAAAACAGTAACAATGGCATTGAAATTTTAATTAACACAGGAAACTATTTGCAGCCACCAAGGCTTTGATGACTCCTAGACTTTGTAATATGACTTTATATAATATTCAACCTTGAATTGATCATAAAATCCCTATTCAAATCCACATTGGATTAGATTTGTGGTATGCTCTGATCATATGTGTTATTCTCAGAATAACAATTGAAGCATAAAACTTTTAAATTCACATCTGTGTGAATTTGTATATTTTTCCATTATGTGGGTAGTATGGCATTCTCCATATACTCCATTGCTAGAGTATAATGACTAAAGATAATTTATGATCAAAGTTGACAAGTAATTTGTCATGGAATATTTAGAAACTCTGGAATTTTTAGTCATTTTATTTTTTATATTTTAATTACAAATACACCAAAAATTTCAATATCCCTTATTTTTCTAGATTGACTTTTATAAGTTATAACTGATATTACAAATAAAAAATTAAGTTTTTTGAAGGAAAAATGGAATACTTTTCCTTAAAATAATTAGTACAATGGATTAAAAGCTAGAAGGAATCTTAGTCTAACATTGTTTTTACAATGTTAAATGATTTGTTCAAAGCCACTCAGTCATAGAGTTGGGATTTGAACCTAGGTATTTAAAAATCTAAGTCTACTTTAAAGGCTGTACTATGAAGAAATTGTAGACTATTCAAGTAAAAGCTTTACCAACTTGAAATATGCTTCTCCTAAGAGATTTGAAATAATAAGTCACCTCAGTTGATTCAGAACTTTAATTTCATATGATCATAGATTTAGCATCAGAAATGATCTTGAAGGTCTCATGATCTGACCCTCTCATATTTCAGATAGTGAAACTGAGTCCTTTAGAGGTATTGTAGCCACACAAGCAAATTCTTTCCATCTACAAATCCTATGAAATAAATGCAATTAAAATGATAAAAATAAAGTCTACTTACCTGTAACAATATTCAGATATAGTTGCTTTCTGTAAATTCTGAGAACCTTGATCTGATGATTCTCTTCAAGCTTCATGTTCAATTTATACCATTCTTTTCCACTAGAGTAACCAATCAAGATTCAGGAGAGGGGGAAATAAAGAAAAGAGTTGAGTTCAGCTAAAAATTCTAACATCATGGATTTTCAAGGTCAATCACTAGATTGGAATGTTATGATTAGAATATATGGGGTCTTTCATTATGGACAATAATAGGTTTAGCACATCAAATGAGTATCTTTGGCTTAAGTGTTTTATTTAGTAAGCAGATTATTTGCATGTACATACTGGTTAATTTGGAATCATTTTTGAAATTTTATGCTATCATTGTCTGCTTTGGTATTACTTAAGCTTTAAGTCAGCACATATGGCTGCTCTTTTTAATTAAACAAAATTTACTTTCAATCTGCTGTATAAGATAATATAGTCTTCATACTGGAATCTGATCAACCAAACAACAAATTTTGATCGAGTTTTACTAGATGGATAACATTCTAGAAAATCAAGAATTAGGTCATCAAAGGGAATATGGTCCCTAATTCATCTGGAAAATACAGTTGTAGTTGTTTTACAAGTTTATTAATATTTTGTAATTAAATAAAACAAAGCAGGCTTACAAGACACATGGGCAAATAGATGGCATATTAAGTAGACCCCTAGTCTGGAGTTGGAAAGATCTGAGTTCAAATCCAGCCTCAGACACTTACTACTTCTGTGACCGTGGGCAAATCTCTTAACTTTGTTTGATTCAGTTTCTTCATCTGTAAAATGAGCTGGAGAAGGAAATGATAAAACATTTCTGTTAAAATCCCCAAAAAGCAGCAGCCCTGAAGTCAGGAGGGCGTGAGTTCAAATCTGGTCTCAGACACTTAACACTTCCTAGCAGTGTGACCCTGGGCAAGTCACTTAACCCCAATTGCCTCAGCAAAAAAAAACAAAAAACAAAACAAAAAACCAAAAGGAGGCACAAAGACAACTGAACAACAATAACACAACTCACTAAATATGTATTAGGTGCCTATAATGTGCCACACAATATATGAAGTCCTAGAGATATATAATATGACAGAAATATTAAAAATATTACATTTTTAAGGATCTCACAGTCTAAAGAAGAGACAACATGGAGGCAGATATGAACAAACAAGTTATATAGAATATAGAGTAGATTTTTTAAATAGTAGAAAGAACATAGAAAATGGGTAGAATGGAGGGATTGGGAAGAATGGAAATGGATAGGTTATGTCTTAAAGGATTTGTTTTAAAACTTGTTAGAAAGAGAACCCATTATGGTATTTTGAGAGATGGAGTAGCATTGTCATAGGGAGGAAAGATAGATTCTTTTGCAAAAGGACAGCATAGATTTAGAGTTGGAAGGGACCTTCAAGGCCATCAAGTTCAGACCCTTCATTTTACAGATGAGGTACTGAGGTACAAAGACATTAAGTGATTTGTTTATGATTAAATATATAGTAGTGTCTGAGGTAGCATTTGAACTTCTTTCCCAATCCAAGTTCAGAGATCTATCCATTAATCATGATTCCTTGAAAATGAGATATTAGTGGCTGAGAGACTTCTGAAAGGGAGGCTAGAAGAAGAATGTGGTGAGTAAATAATAACTTGTAAAGATTAAAGTTAAGGCATAAGAAATAATGAAATATGGGGAGTTGAGGAGAAGGGACTGGCCATGAAGATTTTGATTTTATTTTCACATTGAATATTTCATCTTTGTTTTGAAATATACTGAATGCTTTCTGTGTAAAAAGATGCTTGACCATTCTCCAATCAATAAATGGTCAAAGGATATGAACAGACAATTTTCAGAGGATGAAATTAAAACTATTTATAGTCATATGAAGGGGTGCTCCAAATCACTGTTCATCAGAGAAATGCAAATCAAGACAACCCTGAGGTACCACTTCACACCTGTCAGATTGGCTAAAATGACAGGAAAAGTTAATGATGAATGTTGGAGGGGTTGTGGGAGGGCTGGGACACTGATGCATTGTTGGTGGAGCTGTGAACGGATACAGCCATTCTGGAGAACAATTTGGAGCTATGCTCAAAAAGTTATCAAACTGTGCATACCCTTTGACCCAGCAGCATTTCTATTGGGCTTATATCCCAAAGAAATCATAAAGAAAGGAAAAGGCCCCACATGTGCAAGAATGTTTGTGGCAGCCCTTTTTGTAGTGGCTAGAAACTGGAAATTGAATAGATGCCCTTCAATTGGAGAATGGCTGAATAAATTATGGTATATGAATGTTATGGAATATTATTGTTCTGTAAGAAATGACCAGCAAGATGATTTCAGAGAGGCCTGGAGAGACTTACATGAACTGATGCTGAGTGAAATGAGCAGAACCAGGAGATCATTATACACGGCAACAACAGTACTATATGACAATTAATTCTGATGGACATGGCTCTCTTCAACAATGATATGTTTCAAACCACCTCCAATTGTTCACTGAAGAAAGCCATATACACCCAGAGAGAGGGATGCGAAATGTGGACCACAACATAACATTCTCATACTCCTTGATTGATGTTTGCTTACCTTGTGTTTCCTTTATCTGATATATCGTTTGTGTAGATAAGATTTTTCTTGCACACCAATGATAAGTTTGGAAATATGTATACATATATTCGATTTGCCAATATTTTAACATAATTAACATGTAGTGGATATCCTGCCATCTAGGGAAGGGGTGGGGAAGTTGGGGGGAAAAATTTGTAACGGAAAGCTATGTAAGGGTTATTGTTGAAGAATTACCCACACATATGTTATGCAAATAAAATAAAATTTAAAAAAAAAGATTAAAAAAAAAAGATGCTTGAACAGATTTATCAAGCTCAAGAGAAGATCCTTATAAACTCATGCTGACTATGGGAACATCTGGAGATTCAAAGCCAGTTCTTCTGCCTTTCAATCCTGGCACCACCTAGCTAGCTGCCTCCAAGGCTAGTCACTCCTGTGATTTGGTTCAGCAGGAGAAAGGTGGAAAAGGCAACTTTGAATTCAATATATACCTCATGTATTAAAAGAGGAAGGCTTCAAATTAAATGGAGTTGTATGTCCTTGACTTATTATCTGCCCTTTGTTTTTGAAGAAGGCAAATGATATCACAGATGATGTTTTGACTTATGCATAAATTAGATTTAAATGAGGCAGAGTTGTGCAAAGTTATCAGCCTTACTCTTTCTTCCTAATTCATTAGAGTCTTATGGCAAGACATAGGTCAAGATAACTTGTAATGGGTCAGGATGTAGTGAATGACCTTGCCATCTTTGATGTCTGATCAAGCTCTAAACACCACCTGCTTCAAATATCTTCATGTCCATTGGAACAAATTGTTCTCATCTGAGCATTCTGTCACATGATTGGGATAGACATTCTCCTAACTCACCCCCATGTCTGAAACCTATTGGTTACCATAAACCCATTTAGCCCATCTGACAAGACAACGTTCCCAGGTTGTGGCCACTATGCATGCTACAGCTCCTTGGAGCGACAGGTGAGAGTTGAGTGAATCAGAACATCAAAGGTGGATGAAAAGAGTTGGGCAATTCCTCATCCCAGAGGTGCTAGTCCTCCTGAACACCCATAAACTTACTTGTCATATTTGCAAGTTGGACTATAAATTTTAGGAGGGCAGGGACTGGACTATATCTAATCACTGAATTTCTCCTATACCCAACACAGTGTTCTGCACATAGTAAGTACTTAATAAATAAATGTTTGTTAAATATTGCTGAATGGATAAAGACAGATCTTGCCAGCTGCATCTTTTTTTATCCCTACATTAGCATAAATGTATTATATCATCATCAACCCCATCAGTATTGTGGCAGACATGGAGATACAATGATTTTGCTTGTCATGATAGAAAAGGATCTCCTTATTTGCACAGAGTAATAGAGTAAGGAAAAATAAAGCATTAAAATTACTATTAGTACTACTTCTGTTAGGGAAAGGTTTGAATAAAATGGCCTCTGAAGTCTCTTTTGGAGACATGTAAATCTATGTTTCTATGTTCCTAAGATCATTTAGTAGAATTCTTATCTAATAAAATATGGATATTATACTAAGACTATAAGGAATTATATACTCTGTATGTTATGTACCAATTTTATATTAAGAGTAAGTTTCACTAAGTATAAGGCATTACATACTTTGCTGCAAAAAAAGGATGTTCACGCTACAATAGCTTGCTACAAGAATTAAGTTGTAGAAATCTCAAAAAAAAGATTACTATCTAAGTAATGGATGTAACAATATAAAATAATTTTTATAATTCATCAATCAGTTTGTCAAAATGCAATAGACTTCAAAATTTGGAATGGAAGGTATACAAAATAATTATTAAGAAAAAGTGTTGCAACTGAGTCATATTTAAAACTTTAAAAAAAAAAAAGTACAGCCCAGTAAGAGCAAAGCCAGGTTCTTGTCTCTAGGCATACCATTAAGGCAGTTTGCTCCCAGTAGATTTACACTAGTGACCACTAATTCATAGCCTTTCAAAATTACTAGTAAATTACTTGGAGCTTGTGAATGGGTACAGAGCATGCTTTCCCCATCAAATGTGACAGATTTGTACTGCTAAAATTGGTGATGTAAGAGAAGGAGCCCTGTAAACTTGTGTAATTCGCCTCTGTCCTTTGAAAGTCTGAGTTTTTGAAAGTGAAGGAGGCAGCTATGTACTTGGCAACAATTTTCTACAGAAGGTTTTCCACTCTGTGGCATTAAGTCATCTTAGCAACTGGGTAGGAAGTTAAGCTCTTTAAATATATTAAGCACTGATAGTTTTCCAGGCTTTGATGAGTAATAACATAGGGGCACTGTGACTTTTATTTTGCAGCTCCCTGAATCACAGGGACTTTGTTTTTAATTATTTCTCTGCTTGAAATATGGTGTTTTACATAAGGTTACAGCTATATAATGCCAAAAAAGTAATTACCAAATTTCAATGTCAATTGAATCATTATTTTTTATCTTAAGTAATTTTGACCAAATTGGCTTAATTTTCTTATAATGTTTCATTTAAAAATTTTTTGAACAGCAGAATAATATAATGGGTAATCGCCTCAAGGCCAAAAAAACCCTTCTCTGATACATACTGGTTTGCCAGTACTGGTAACTTCTCATTATTCTAGATAACAAAGTTATAAAGTAATATAAATATAAATTATAATGCTAACCAGCATTAAGAGAAGGAACTGATGTCCCCATATGCATGAGATCAGAAGTTCAGTCCCTATCATATTTTAAAAAAGGATTTCAAATCATTTAACTTCAAAAACGTAGTTAACTGAACTTAACATTTGTTTGGTATCTTATAAGCCCAAGTATTTTTTGCATATGTTATCTTTTCGTCTTATTGTTTATAAATATGTGCTGTATTTTATATGGTATTTAGCAATTTCAGGAGTGTGTATTTCACATGAAACTAAATACTCACTCAATCACCAAAGTTATAAAAGCTTCCTTTGAAGTATCGGGGTTGTGGTTCTGGACATGTTGTTGGCATATTTATTCTTTCATCCCAGGATCCAAGAGCTCACTCACTTGCCTAAGCTAACATGAAGGAAAAACAATACTGGTTTTTTCCATCTGCAGGAGAAGGTAATATTTCCCCCATTCTTACCACACACAGAGATTGATAAATTAATTATAAAAAAAATCTTTGTGATATAACTGCTGGACTTACATGCAAATTTGATCATGGTTACTTCTTGAAGTAAGCAACTTCTTTACAGATTTCATTGGTAAGACAACTTTCTTTACAGATATATACTTCTATTAGTTCTGGCTTTCTTCATTGCAAAATGGAGCTGAATAATAGCATCTAACTCCCCGGGCTGTTATGAGGACCAAGTGAAATAATATTTGTAAAACATTTAGCACAGTGCTTGGCACCTAATAGAAAATCTATAAATGTTAACTATTATCATTAATATTTATTATTATTATTATCATTAATTATCATTATCATGATTCTTTATGTGGGATGACAGTCTGTCATGAGTCCTATACTTGAAACCTTTCCCACAGGTCTTTAATAGATCAGAGATTATCCTTTTCTAGCATCACTTTCTAGAACCTGGGGTTTATGGGATATGAATGTAACAGAATACTATTGTGCCAAAAAAATGATAAAGGGGATGATTCCAGATAACCCTGGGAAGACTTAGATGAATTGCTTCATAGTGAAGTGTGTAGAATTGGGAGAATAATGTATACAAGAATAACTACATTATAAAAACAAACGACTTTGAAAGGCTAGACCAATCATGTTTCTGTAGGATTGTGAAATAGCCTCCCACATCTGAAGAGAGAATAGACTCAAAGTACTGATGGAGATCTATTCTTTAGACGTGACTAACACAGGAATTAATTTTTCTTGAAATGCAAATTTGTTACAAGAATTTTGTTTTTCTGTTTCAAGGTTGGGGGAAGGTTAGGAAGAGAGAGAGAAAAATCAATGTTTGTTAATTTTTAAAATGTATAAGAAGAAGAAAAAGTATCCAGGGCATTTTCCACACCATGAGTAAGATGATAGTGCTAAAGACATAAGTAATAATAATAATAATAATAATGTATATCCAGAAATAAATTTATAACCATATCTTTGTGGCTATATTTATATATATGCATATATATATATTATATATAATGTATTTATGTAATAACAAAACATATTGGACATTTCCAGTATCCACTGAGTGATTTAATGAATTTCTATAGGAAATATAATTTTAATTCAGAATTTCTTTGTATCATAAATGTCATGGACCTCTGAGGCATTCTGGTAAAGAGTATCAGCTTTTTACAGAATATTTTTTTGAGTGAATAAAATTAAATTATAAATTTAAAAAGGGAAAGGATTATATTAAATACAGTAATCAAAATATTAATTTTAAAAATTCAAGAACTCAGTTTAAGAACTTCTATTTTAGATTAAAGAGTTGGTTGCCCTTAAGTCATGGTAAAAATATCTAAAATCATGGCAAAACCTTCTGTTACAAAGATCTGAAAAAAAAATACAATAACACTTCATTGATGGGCATTGTTGAGGAAACATGCCTGTCAGAATTCAAAACTTTAAGTTTTGATGGAAATCTTTCAGAAATGTTCCACACTTTTTTTCTGGTCTTAAGTGGTAGATATTTAATATGTTTTTGTTTGTTTTACCATTTGTTGATCATTCATAATCAACATTATAAATCTAAGTTATTGGGCCAGGTTATAATATTTCAAGAGTTTGATATTTATAGAATCCCTTCTGGATCTGCTGTTGACCTTGGGTCTGGTTTTTATAACTTGTCCATCACCTTCCTTACTATTATCAAGTGATCTGTCACTTGTTATCAAATAGGCTTGGTTTTTTTCAGTTACATCTCCTTACTGCTTGAGGATTCTAATTGACAGGGAACTGGAAAATTTACTTGTAAGAAATGTGAATGAAAGAAAATCTCTGAATTTTAATTGAAAACAAAAAACTGAATTCTGAGAGAACTCCCTGCAAGTATTTATAAGTGGAGTTTATGAGTTGTAAAGCATGTGTTTTATGAAATCCATTTGGCTCCATAGAAATTGTTTTTACTATTTCCCATATCCAGGCGACTACATGGTGCAGTGGATAGAGTGCTGGATGTGGGGTCAGGAAGATAAAAGTTCAACATTTCTATCATTATTATTATTATTAATACTACTTAACAAAGCATAATTTTAGAGAATTATCAGACCTCAGAGATCCTCTAATATCATAGTAATCAGCCTCATTTTCAGGTGAGGAAACTAAAGACCAGAGAATTTAAATGATTTGGAAAAGGTCATACAAGTACTAAAGGACAAAGGCAGGTTTTGAATTCAGGAATTTTGACTTTGAACTCACAGTTCTTTCCACTGTATCATGTTTAAAAAGTACCTGTATTCCAAAGGCCTGCTTATCAGCTATGTGTATTCTACTGTCAGTTCATTTAGCTCAAAAGTATGCCAAATTAGGTAATCTAAGATAAAACAAATATGTAAAGATATTATCACCATTTTTATATTAGGTAAGAATGGGTTTGGTTTGCCATAGTCAGCTCTCTTAATTTCTTTAATTTATAAACACAAATCAGAAATACTATGTCAAAAATGCTATATTATTCTTTAAATGATGCAGATATTAGTGGGGCTTTTTTGGTACCAAGTTTGAATGACTCAGTTTTGTTATTGTCCATATGTTTAGGCTTATATGAATGATCTACATGAAGAGATATTAGAAAGTAGGGCCTTAATAGTAAAGGTCTTCAAGCATAGACTAAAAGACCATATGAGAATTCAGAGGGAATTCATGCTTCATTTAAAGATTGTGCTAGATGGCATCTAAGTCCCAATGTTCTATGATTGATTTAATGAACTCAATAATGTAAACAACAATAGCAGCAAAAATCCAGAATAGTCTTCTATGTTGGACTTCTACATAATGAGTGCGGATTTGGAATTATCTGGGAAGAAAGAGGAACTCTAATCCCCTGAGCACAACAAGTGAATACAACAAAAAGACAAGGGATTACAGACAATATGTTGTGGTCAGTCAGGTTTGTCATATAAGATGAAAGATATGCTGTCATTCTAGCCCTTGAAGCATAGGAATAGATGTTCTCAAGGATGACCAATGATATCATCATGGTGATGTCTTGACTGTGTGAGCATCTTAGTACCCTTTAATACTTAACTTAGTTTTTTCACTTAATACTATTTTAGTTTTTCCAATTACACATAAAGATAGAATTCAGCATTCATTTTTATTATGAGATTTTGAGTTCCAAATTTTTTTCTCTCTCCCTCCCTTACCTAAGACAGCAAGCAGTCTGATCATGTTGTGAAAGAAGAATTAAAGCCAAAAAGAAAAATCACTAGAAACAAAAGGCAACAAAAAAAGTGAAAATAATATACTTCTGTCTGCATTCAGACTCTACCAGTTCTTTCTCCTGATGCAGATGGCATTTTTCATCCCAAGTCTATTGGAATTGTCTTAGATCATTGTATTGCTGAAAAGAGCTAAGTCTTTCAGAGTTGGTCATCACACAATATTGCTGTTACCATCTACAAAACTCTCCTGGTTCTGCTCACGTCACTAACATCAATTCATGTTAATCTTTTCAGGTTTTTCTGATATCCCACCTGCTCATCATTTTTCTAGCACAATATTATTCCATTATATTCATATAGCACAACTTGTTCAGCCTTTCTCCAATTCATGGGCATCCCCTCAATTTCCGATTTTTTGCCACCACAAAAAAGCTGCTATAAATATTTTTGTACATTTGGGTCCTTTACCCTTTTTATTATTTATTTGGGATTTAGGACTACTACTGGTACTGCTGGGTCAAAAGGTATGCATAGTTTTATAGCCCTTTGGGTATAGTTCCAAATTCTCTCCAGAATGATTAGATAAGAAAAACTTGCCATCTTAACTTCTTTTGTCAAGGATCCCCTTTGGCAGTTTGATGAAGACTATTAAAAGAATAATGTTGTTAAATGCATAAAATACCTAAATTTATAAAGAAAACTAATTATATTAAAATAAACACATTATTTTTTTAAGTTCATAGAACCCAAGTTAAGAAAATTCTGTTTTCTCCAAGAAGCCTTTCCTGATCCCCCTTTAATGGTAGTGCTTTTCCCATATTAATTTTCACTAATTTGTTATGTCTATATTTTGTTTATACATAATTGTTTGCAGTTTGTCTTTCCCATGAAACTGTGAGCTTTCTTACAGCTTGACTTTCTTTTGCCTTTCTTTGTATCCCCAACATTTAACACAGACCCTGGAACATGGTGGTGTTTATTGTTCATTCATTTCAGTCATATCTGACTTTTCATAACCCCATTTGGGGTTCTCTTGGTAAAGGTCCTGGAGCAGCTTGATATTTCCTTCTCTATTTCATTTTACAAATGAGGAAACTGAGACAAACAGGATTAAGTGACTTGTCCAAGGTCACACAGTTAGCAAATATGTGAGGTTGAACTTGAACTTGGGTCTTCAAGACTCTAGCCCAGTTCTATCTACTGTACCCCCTGCCTTTCCTGCCTGACACATAGAAGGCACTTAATGAATGTTTATTGACTGAATAATGTAAAATGTTGCAAACAAAACAGTTCTGTGGGTAGGGAAGGAAGAGTTACTTCAAAAGTAGCAACAATATGACCATCATTCCCCATAGCATTTAGGTCCATTACAAGTCTAACAAAAGGTCAGAGTTCAACCTTTTTGAAGCTTTCTCAATTCTCCATGTATGTGTGTGTGCTCGTGTCAAAAAAAAAAAAAAAAGCCAAAAAGAAGCTTCTGTCAATTACAAATAGCATGCCTGTAATAGTTAAGCAATCATGGAAGGAGTTATATAGCTTGTAATTTACAAGTCTTGCTTTCATTTGCTTAATTAGATGGCAGGAAATTTTCAGTCAATGAGATTATATGTATATGGATGGTATTTTGTTTGGGTGATAATTACGTAGTAAATGAAGGGAGTAAGAACTTTACATGTGTGTTGTCAAAAGGTGCATTTTTGTTTGTCTCACATAAAACTTACTACCATAAATTTTGTATATAGGTCTATCAGTATCCGATATGTGTTTAGACAATTTTCTATTACTGAAAGTTGACAAAATTTCTCCCACTTATTATAGATTTGAATCTTTGAAGCCATTGATTCCCAAACTACTGATTAATGACTTAGAACGTGTTTGTTTCTGTCATTATATTTGCATGTTCTGTAATTAACACTAGCATATAACGGGTGGTTAAAGATTACTTAATTCATTAACTGATTGATAGAATGACTTCCAGCAGTTACCCTAGCATAAAGATAATGATGAGAAACATGGTAAAGTGGAAAAAGTTCTGGATTTGAAATCAGAATACCCGGATCTGAATTCCAACTGAGAAGCTCAGTACTCAAATGATGTTAATTTTTTAGGATTCAGTTGTCTCTTTCATTTTAATGTTGTTCAGTCATTTTAAATTTAGATCTTCATTTAAATGACATGTGGCTAGGAAAATTATCTTTCCTTTAAATTATGAAAAGAAAGTCAAAATTTCATTTAAAAACAAAATCTGATGTTACAGGCCAACTCAGTATCTGAACTAATGGGAAAGAATCATTGTGTGGATAACCAAGGGATTATTTATAATTGACTTTCTGGGTTACACAACATGATTTTATTTGAAGTAATTTTTGCTTAAAATGACCAGTAATAAAACTGCTTGAGGTTTGAGGTCTTCAATAGCAGGAAGAAGCATTACATTTAAAGAATGCCATGATAATCAAGAAGTGAATTCTCGAGAGTTGGCTAAATCATTTTAATCTGACTGTCATTGTCATAGATTAGGAATGAAGAAAATCAAGGTAGCCATAAAATTTTAGAGCAGATGGGAGAAGACTTTAGTGAACATGCTGTTTGACCCTTTCATTTTATGGATTAGGAAATTCAGTCTAATGAGGTTTAATCAGAGGTAAATTAGTAGCCTAGCATCGCATAGCTAGTTATAGGCAAAAACAGAACTAGAAAATCCCAGATCTCCTGATTCCCAAACCAGTATATAATATAGTTATAAATATTGGTAGATATTAATAAGTATAGTATAGATAAATAAATATATGTATAGTATAAATACATATGCATATTGTGTATATTTGTAATATATATGTATGCATATACATATATATGTAAGTATTTGTATATATTATATATACATACATATATGTATATGCCTATATGTGTTTGTTTATCAGCTAGGTGGTAGAGTGGATAAAGCATAGGGCCTGGAGTCAGGAAGACTCATCTTCCTGAGTTCAAATATGGCCTCAGACTGATGAAGGTGGCCTAGCTGTACCAGATCTAAAACTGTATTATAAAGCAGTGGTCATCAAAACCATTCGGTACTGTCTAAGAAATAGAGTAGTCGATCAGTGGCATAGGATAGAATCACAGGACAAACTAGGCAATAACTATAGCAATCTAGTGTTTGATAAACCCAAAGACCCCAGCTTTTGGATAAGTACTCACTATTTAACAAAAACTGCTGGGAAAATTGGAAACTAATGTGGAAGAAATTAGGGCTCGACCCACATCTAACACCGCATACCAAGATAAGATGTAAATGGGTCCATGATTTAGACATAAAGAGTGATATTATAAGCAAATTAGAGGAACATAGGACAGTTTACCTCTCAGATCTGTGGAGAAGGAAGGAATTTGTGTCCAAAGAAGAACTGGAACTCTTAATTGAACACCCGATGGATAATTTTGACTATATTAAGCTAAAAAGCTGTTGTACAAACAAAACTAATGCAAACAAGAATAGGAGGGAAGCAATAAATTGGGAAATCATCTTTACATTTAATGGTTCTGATAAAGGCCTCATTTCTAAAATATATAGAGAATTGTCTCATTTTTATAAGAATTCAAGCCACTCTCCAATCAGTAAATGGTCAAAGGATATGAACAGACAATTTTCAGATGATGAAATTAAAACCATTTCTAGTCATATGAAAAGTTGCTCCAAATCACTATTGATCAGAGAAATGCAAATTAAGACAATTCTGAGGTACCACTACACACCTGTCAGATTGGCTAAAATGACAGGATAACCTAATGATGAATGTTGGAGGGCTTGTGGGAAAACTGGGACACTGATACACTGTTGGTGGAACTGTGAATGGATCCAACCATTCTGGAGAGCAATTTGGAACTATGCTCAAAAAGTTATCAAACTCTGCATACTCTTTGTCCCAGCAGTGTTTCTATTGGGCTTATATCCCAAAGAGATCTTAAAGGAAGGAAAGGGGCCCACATGTGCAAAAGTGTTTGTGCAGCCCTTTTTGTAGTGGCAAGAAACTCAAACTGAATGGATGCCCATCAATTGGAGAATGGCTGAGTAAGTTATAGTATATGGATATTATGGAATATTATTGTTCCGTAAGAAACAACCAGCAGGATGATTTCAGAGAGGCCTGGAGAGATTTGCATGAACTGATGCTGAGTGAAATCAGCAGAACCAGGAGATCATTGTACATGGCAACAATAAGGCTATATGATGATCAATTCTGATGAGCATGGTTCTCTTCAACAATGAGATTTTTCAAACCAGTTCCAGTTGTTCTGTGATGAAAAAAGCCATATACACGCAGGGAGAGGCCTGTGGGATCTGAAGGTAGACTACATTTTCATGCTTTCTGTTGATGTTTGCTTGCATTTTGTTTTCCTTCTCATATTTTTTTTTTCTTGTAGATCTGATTTTTCTGGTACAGCAAGATAACTGTATAAATATGTATACACATATTCGAATCATTAAGTATTTTAACATAATCAACATACATTAGAATTCCTGCCATCTAGGGGAGGGAGTGGGGGGGAAATTTGTAACAGAAAGCTTTGCCAAGGGTCAATGATGAAAAATTACCCATGCATATGTTTTGCAAATAAAAAGCTTTAATTTAAAAAAAAATATGGCCTCAGATACTGGGGAAGTCACTTAACTCTGTCTGTCTCTGTTTCCTTATTTGTAAAGTAAGCTGAAGAAGGATATGGCAAACCACTCCAGTATCTTTACCAAGAAAACTCCAAATGGGGTCACAAAGAATCAGACACTATTGAAAACCACTAAACAATAAGCAGATATGTATGTATGGATGGATGCATGGATATCTACATGTATGTATATCATATTTGCACACATGCATATGTGTATTTATCATATATACACACATAGAGAAGATAGGTAAATAAATACATGAATGAAACTTTTTTTCATAATACTAGTTTTGGAGACAGGATTTATCTCTCCAGCTAATTCTGATATGAAGTTTCAATTGCATATAGATGTTATGCTTTGGAAAAAGTGATTTTGTCCTCAGGATTTTCAAATAGTAATGAAGAAGACATTTCATAGAGTTTTATTCCATTAGTGACTATTTAATTCAACATCTTGTTTTTAAAGATGAGGAAACTAGAGCCGATTTAAAAAAAAAAAAAAAGGTAGCGTTCCCAGAATCAGGCAAGCATCAAGAAGAAAAGCCAGGATTATACCCAGGTTCTCTGATTCCAAATCTGGAGTAGTTCTGTTTTAAACAGATCTTCTATTTCCTTTTTTAAAAATTTAATTTAATTATTTTATGTGAATTTTTTAAAATAACATCTCTCCCAAGCAGTGCAGTCACTTGATATAAATGATAATATTAATGTTTACAACATCCCTGAAGTAAGGGATAAGTATAAAGTCATTCAGGGTCAAGTCCTTTCTCAATAAATTCTTCAAAAATTCTAGCATTTTCATAGGATTATACTTTTATCTATTTTGGTAATGATCTGTTTATCAAAAATTATATTTCCACAGGCACGGGGTGGAGGACAGAACAGAGCAAAAGACATCCAGCAATAGTTATTCAAACCATGCGGTTGGTCTTAAGTTCTCCATCCTGGTTGCCAGATGAAGTTTCATTCTCTATCACCCCGTGCTTGTACTGGCTTGTACTTAAACAATGCTACACAGTCTGGAATTTTGTCTGTCAGAGAATCTATTAGTATAGGCTTTATATAACATTATATTGGATTATTTATTGGAACTAGGTCCACAAAGATCTGTAACGATGGATTATTGAGACAGTAAAGTGAATTCCTTACAGGCAGGAACTTTTTTTATTTTGTTTCTGTATCCCCAGAAGTAAGCATATTTTATTTTCTGCATAAAAAAACACATAATAAATGCTTGTTGAATTGGCTTTGGAAATATTTTTTTCATCAATGTTGCATTCTTAATGATTATGCAAATAGAATGTGAGTTTTACAGGTTTAACCAAAAGAAAAAATAAAATACCAAAAAAAAAAGTGTGTATATGTTGTTTTATTAAAAGTCTAATTGAATTTGAATAGAATTTGGATAGAATTTCCAAACTTTGGTTCTGTATCAACAGGTGATACGATTGTTCCATGCACTATGGAGGGAGGTATAAACTATATCAGAAGATGGAATGCTCACATCAGTGAAACAGTCATAATGGTTCATAGCTTTATGTACCTTTAAGTTTTATAATGCCTTTTCATGCAACAAAATTCTAAGATCAATAATGCCAGTATTAGTCTCCTCAAGACCTTTCCAAATATCAAAAATTATTGTACTATCTTGATTTGAGTTCTTTTATATCTGCCCATGTCTTGAACTATACTCTCCCCGGAAGAGGATATGGATAAGGAAATGACATTATTTGGAAAAAAATCTCGTGCAACTGAGAATATGTTATAAAAATATACATATTTTTTAAATGGAGCAAAATATAAGTCTAACAAGTTTTTCCATATCTTTTGTTAGTATTGTAATATTTCCTAGATTAGATTCTATGGAATTCTTTTGGGAAGCTTTTCATGAGCAATTCTTTCATTTTGAAGCTAAGACCTCAGTTTCATTGGTAACTACATGGAAGGAATGGACTGGCTATTTTCAACTAATTAACTGGTCAATTGAATAAAGTGACCAATTTAATTTCCTCTCTCCCTACCCTCTCCACCCTATTCCTGCCATCCCCAGTGATTTGAGGTATTGCTTCACTGAATTTCAGAGTCAAATTGAATTTGCCTTTGTGTTGACTCAGTAGAGCTGTGACCCAGAAATTAGTGGCTCACCACAGCTAGTCTCATGTAATCAATCTGTCTTGATATGACCAGTATTCTTTAGTCTGAATGAGTTGTTAAGATGACCAACAGCAGAATATAATGATTTTTTTTATTAATTTGCTGCACATTATTAGTTCTTTGAACTATAATCTCTCTTCCTTGAATTGTAGATTAAATGTTCTCACAGTTGATGAACCAGCAAATATTTTTTCTTTTCCTTTGGTTTTTAATCTTAGTCTTCACAACAAACAATCCAATGGTGGTGTTTCCCTTCTGACTGTTGTCATTATCTCTGATCCAGCAAAAATTAGCATAATGTATTCTGCTTCCTGAGTCAATCAATGCTAATGAAAAACAGAATCATGCATATCTTGTACTTGACAGACTTTTCCTACCCCCAGGTTGTAATAGTAGTATGTGTCCTGAGACATACATTTCCAGTATGGAAATGAAAATCCCTTGCTTAACAATAAATGACTCATTAAAAATCTACATGTCATTCTTAAGAATACAGAAAACTGACAAATAGTTCCCACCTGTGTTTTGTAAAAGGCTTGGTTTGGAAAAATCTTGGCTTATTTAAAATGAATGTCCAAAGGAAATATTTCAAAGCTGTGGGCTCAGGTCCACCAGAAAGTATGTTTCTGGGGAAATCTGGAAAAAGCATTAATTTATTGCTTTGTGGGAAAATAATGCCATTAGGCTTTGCCTCCCCACCCTTCCCTAGTCACCCTCAAAGGGGAAAAAAAATCACAAAATTTGAAAGTTCACAGACAAACTGGGACTTGTGGTAAGTAACCTTGGCAGCAGTTTGCAGATTCCTTAGAAACATATTAAATACTTGTGAGGAAAGAATTGTTTTTATCTATCCTTGCTGAATTGAAATTGGGCAGAAGGGTATAATTGAAACAAAATTGAAACCTGCATGTCAGGACAGGTAACAGGTCCCCTTTTCAACCATCTAATTCTGATTCTATCTACCATACCAGCCTTTTCTTTCCCACAACTTTGGAGGATTAGCATTGAATTCTATAGAACCAGAAAGTAAAGGCTCTGAACATCTTTTAGTACATACTTAATATCTTCTGACAGTGTTCATTCTTGCACTATGAAATCACTATCAGCAAATGATTTTATGGTCCTTTTTTTCCCTTCTCACCTAAAGTACAATGGGCATATTGGATAGTGAATTGAGATCTGAGTTGGTAGCCAGAAAAGGCTGGGTTCAAGCTTTTGGGTTCAAGTTTTGCCACTGATACATGCATCTGAGTCTCAGGGCCAAGGCAAATAAGTGATTCTCTAAGAATATAAGTTTCAAACCTGGTATAGATCTGCATTTATTAGAAAGAATTTCCTAAGTAGGAGTTTTTTATAGCAACAAAATTTTCGGTTCATTCCAAAAAGAATAATAAAACAGCAATTACTCAAACAAATCATCATGTCTTCACATCTATGTATATATCCTTCACAAGTTACTGATACAAAGCAAATATTGACTAATGATTACTCTTTAAGCCATAATCCTGATGATACAGATTAATCCTCAGCTCTAAAGGAGTTTATGATTAAGTAGGGAAGATAAAATACAAACTACATTCAAACAAAATATGTGCAACATAAATTAGAGATGGTCAGCAGAAATAAGATGCCATTAAGGATATTTCACATTTTCTTCTATTTAATAAAATTCTTTTGACTTTATTTTATTGTTTCTTGAAGTCTTGGCAACATTAGCTTCCATTTGTCCAATTCTAATTTTTAAGAAGTCATTTTCTTCAATGAGCTTTAGTATCTCTTTTCTCCATTTGGCCAATTCTACTTTTAAAGTTCTATTTACTCAGTGGATTTTTGCGTTTCTTTTATCAAACTATTAATTATTTTTTCCTATAATTTTCTTGCATCATTCTCATCCCCCCCCCCCAATTTTCCTCTACCACTTTAATTTCTTTCTTTAATGCTACAGAAATTCTTGCTGATGTTGGATTCAGTTTGCATTTGTCTTTAAGGCTTTCCTTATAGCTGTTTTCATATTGTTGTCTTCTGAGCTAATGTCTTGGTCTTCACAATAGTAGCTTTTTATGATCAGGTTCTTTGTTGGTTGCTTATTTTTCCCACCTATTTCTTATCTTTGAGCTTTATGTTGAAATTGGACTCTGCTCACCTAGGGTGGGGATGCACTGTGCCAATCTTCAGACTTTTTTGTTCTACTGTTTTCAGAGCTAGTTCTAGGAGTCTGCAAGATTTCCATATTTCCAAGATGGTGTTATCCAGAGTGAGGTATGGTCACTGTTTTCCTGGTCTGTATTATGGTCTTGACCCAGGAAGGGCTTCTGCTTCAACTCAAAGCCTTAATACTTTTCTTAACCTTGCAGACCTGGAACTGTGACCCAAACTACTTCTAAGCAATAGAGTTGCCCAGCAGTGCCATCTGTACCCAATGTTATCAAAGAGTCCTATATAATCTGTTTCTAGATAGCTTTTTGACCCCTCCCCCCCCTTATGGTTTCTGGTCTGATAACTCTTGAAATTGTTGCTGCTGTTGCTGTCCCTGCTACCTTCAAGGGCCACTGCTAATGCTTCTGTTTCTCTCTAGGTCTTCATCTACTCAATGTCCTCTCTTATGGGACCTCCTACATTGTCTTAGACTAGAAAAGTGTTCCCCTCTGACCCTTTGTGGGCTCTGTCACTCCAAAATTTTATTTGAGGCATTATTTTGAAGTTGTTTGGAGAGGAATGTTGAAAAAGTTCAGCTGGGACCTGTACTCTGCCATTTTGGCCCTGCCTGCATGTTGTTAAATTTAGCAGTGTTTCATATCTCTTTTATTTATTTTTTATTTTATTAAAGCTTTTTATTTGCAAAACATATGCATGGGTAATTTTTCAACAATGACCCTTGCAAACTCTTCTGTTCCAAATTTTTCTCTCCTTCCCCCCACTCCCTCCCCTAGATGGCAGGTAGTCTAATACATGTTAATTATATTAAAATACATGACAAATCGCATATATGTGTACATATTTATACAGTTATCTTGCTGTATAAGAAAAATCGCATCTACAAGAAAAAAAACCTGAGAAGGAAAATAAAATGCAAGCAAACATCAACAGAAAGCATGAAAATGCTATATTGTGGTCCAGACTCAGATCCCACAGGCCTCTCTCTGGGTGTAGATGGCTTTCTTCATCACTGAACAATTGGAACTGTTTTGAAGCATTTCATTGTTGAAGAGAGCCATGTCCATCAGAATTGATCATCATATAGTATTGTTGTTGCCGTGTATAATGATCTCCTGGTTCTGCTCATTTCACTCAGCATCAGTTCATGCAAGTCTCTCCAGGCCTCTCTGAAATCGTCCTGCTGGTCGTTTCTTACAGAACAATAATATTCCATAACATTCATATACCATAATTTATTCAGCCACTCTCCAATTGATGGGCATCCCTTCAGTTTCCAGTTTCTAGCCACTACAAAAAGGGCTGCCACAAACATTCTTGCACATGTGGGGCCCTTTCCTTCCTTTAAGATCTCTTTGGGATATAGGCCCAGTAGAAGCAGTGTTTCATATCTCAATTGAGAC
Organism: Myrmecobius fasciatus; assembly: GCA_023553655.1. Taxonomy (NCBI): domain Eukaryota; kingdom Metazoa; phylum Chordata; class Mammalia; order Dasyuromorphia; family Myrmecobiidae; genus Myrmecobius; species Myrmecobius fasciatus. The sequence continues at coordinate 1,471,450 of JAJPUD010000006.1, read as the reverse complement.
CTTCTTCCCACACTATGTCTATGGCACAAATGAAGAAAAATCAAGTGGCAAAGAAAGGAGAGACTAAGACACAATAGAATGTAGGCAGTGTGGTATCCACCAGAAAAGTGGTGATGCTGATGTCAATGTGCCTCAAAGGACAAGTTGACTCAAAACCTCAGCCATGTGGAATTCTTCTCTAAATATCATTTCAGCCCAATTAATTTTGCTTCTGAAGTTGTTTCTATATATGTTGTCCAAAATGGCTCGGTTTTCCTCCCCTCTAAGTTTCTTTAAAGCTTAGCTCAATTGCCTACATCTTTCATCTCTCAATTTCTCCAGCTACTTGTTCTCCCTGTCCTCCATAAATTTGTACACACATACACAAACACACACACACACACACACAAACACAAAGAGAGAAAGAGAGAGAGAGAGAGAGAAGAAAAAAGGAAAAAAAGTTGTTTAAATATGTTCATGTTATTTTTCTCAGTAGAATGTAAGCATTTGAGAGCAGGAGGTGTTTTATTGTTTTCCCTTTATATCATGTCTCCTGATATGTAGTAGTCCCTTAGTAAATACTGGTTGATTAATTGATAGATTTCCAATTTTTGAAAAATCAGCCGCTTTACTATAATGTTGTATCTACTTTGTGGCAAGAAATGAAATACTGCATAAATTTTAACTTATGTCTACCAACAAGTGAAACTACTTAAACATTTTCCTCTTTTGATAGGTGTGGGATGTGGAGTATACCATCTCTTTGCTGCATTAATAAAGTACAAGTTCATAGTACCTTTAATAGTGTCATTCATCTTGTAGAATCTATCAGATGTGAGTCAGGGAACCCAATCTGGAAGTTATTAAATTTTTATATAAATGAATCCATAAAAGTAAACCAATGGTTTAGAAGAAATAACTAAACTCAAAGTTAGGAGACAGGTTTTAAGGCTTGCTCTGCACTAACAGGTAAGAGTATAGGGAAATTGTTCAACCTCCCCCGACTTCCACATTTTTGTTAGTAAAATGAAAAGATGAGATTAGATCATGGATTCTTAACCTATTTTTTTGGGGGGGGAGGCAGGAAAGGGGAGTCATAGATTTCTTTCCCAGTCTAGTGAAGCTTACTGATCCCTTCTCAGAGTAATGTTTTTAAATGCATAAAATAAAATGCATAGAATTACAAAGGAAAACAAATGTCAATGAAAATAAAGATGTAATTTCCCCCTCCAAGTTCAGAGACCTCCTGAAATTTATCCACAGACCCCTTGGGGTTCATGGACCCCAAGTTAAGAACCCCTGGCCTTGAGAAAAACTAAGGTCCCTTCTAGGTCTGTCTGTGATCTAATATATTTTCCTGTTGACCAAATTAAATTTTCAGCAGATTATATTTCCTTGGATGCCCTGTAGGCATCTCAAAATCAACATATCTAAAACAGAACTCATGTTTGTCCCTAAACTCACCCCTCCTCTTAACTTCCCTATTTCTGTCCAAGGCTCTGCAATCTTTTCATTTACCCAAATTTGCAACTCCAGAATCATTCTTAACTCTTTACTCTCCTTCATCTCCATACCCTTTGGCAATAAATTCTTTCAACATCTTTCTACTCACATATGCCCCACTTTAGTTCAGGCTCCCTTAATTTGTTATTCAGACTATTATGGAAGTAGTCTGTAAATCGATTACCTAATTCATTTTCCAATAGGAAGTGTGGTGGTGCCGTGAGCAGAGTTCAGGACCCAGAGTCAGGAAAATGTGTTTCAAAACTAGTTTGAGTCATTTATTAGCTATATGACCAAGTCGAATCATTTAAAATATCTATCTCAGATTCCTTTTTTATAAAATAGCTCCTCCTTCCCAGGGTTGTTATGAGGATCAGAGAATCATCTTTAAAACACTATGTAATTGCTAGCTATTATTTTAATTTTCTTGTTTAGTCTTTCAGTTGTGTCCAACTCTTTGTTATCCCATTTGGGTTTTCTTGGAAAAGGTACTGGAGTGGTTTGCTATTTCCTACTTCAGCTCATTTTACAAATGAGGAAACTGAGGCAAACAGGGTTAAGTGACTTGCCCAGAGTCACACAGGTAGGAATGTCTGAGGTCACATTTGAATCATGTCTACCTGACTTCAGCTCCAAAGTTCTCTCCACTAAATCATCTAGCTACCTTTTAGACACAAGCTAGGGGCACTTAAATCCTTATTGATTGACTTTCCAAATAGGAAGATTTTTAAATGGGTAGAGACTTTTGAGTAAATAACTACTCTGAAAAAGAAATATTTTTAAAAATGTTAAAAGATAAATTGGCAACTTTAAAATAACCAAAAAGAAAAAGTGCTAAAATAGGACAGAGTATGAAAAAGAGGGTAATTTCTTATGCTTCTATCAATTCTAACCTGCAATTGTCTTTGTTGTCCAGTAGTTTATAATATTGAGTTTTTCTTCTCTGTAAATAAGATATCCATCTAAACTCAGGGCTTGTTTTATTTCCTGCTGAATAGTAACTATCTGATTTTGGATTTGATTCTCCAGTCTCTGGTAATGCTATTTAGGCATGTCAGTATCTTTTAGATATTTTTCTCCTGTGGTTGGCTTTGCTGAACCGAGTCTACCAATATAATAATAAATTATGAGGATACTTAGAGAGTTTATCTGTTGGTTTAACCACTGTACCACATTATGCTTTTGCATAGGATACATACATATACACATATGATACATATATGTGTTTTATATTATCTTTATCATTGAACTTGAGGCATATAGAAATATGTAAACAAAATTAATTTGCCTCATTAATCAGAAAAGTAAAATAGCTAGCATTAATATAGTACTTTAAGATTTGCATAGAGTTGTATAAATATCTCATTTTGTCTTCACAACAACCCTGGAAGGTAGGAGCTATTAGTTCTTCATTTTACAGAAGAGGAAAGTAGGACAGACAGGGGTTTAATGATTTGCCCAAGATTACAAAGCTATTAAGTGATCTGAGCCTGGGTCTGAACTCAGACATTGACTCCAGATATAGGACTCTCTCCATCCACTGGGCCAGCTAGCTGCCTAAGCCTTTCAAAAGATATTCTACTGAAGCCATACTACAGTTTTAAGCCCCCTAATCTATCTTGTTTAATTTAGTACAATAGCTCTCAATCTTTCCATATCTTTTCCTTCTGTTTAAATTAAAAATTGGCAGAACTCTTACAGTAAAATTCTCTTAAAATTATTATTTAAATAACTAAAGCAATGTAAGTTTCATCTTTAAGGAAAAAAATAAAAACTTGGGGTCTTTCAGTGCTTCTCACAGCAGTTTGAGAAGGAATGAATTAATGCACTATTTCCAAACCATGATGTCCAGAGTTTTGACATTTGGTCCTAACAAAATAGGAATTCTGTGGGGGAAAAAATTAAGCTAGAAATAATTTCTCCTCTAAATTATTAAGTGTAAAAAATGAATTTTTGTTGTTATTGAATCATTTTAGTCATGTCTGACTTTTGGGAACTCTATTGGGGTTTTCTTGGCAAAGATACTGGAGTGGTTTGTCATTTCCTTCCCCAACTCATTTTACAGATGAGGAAACTGAGGCAAACAGGGTTAAGTGATTTGCCCAGGGTCACTGGGCTAGTAAGTGTCTGAGGCCAGATTCAAACTCAGAAAATGAGTCTTCCTTACTCTATACCCAGAGCTCTAGCCACATAGCTTCATTTATAAAATGAAGAAACTGATCTCTAGAGAAGTGAAATGAATTGGGCAAGGTCATAGAGATGGTAAAACCAGACCTTCAATTCAAACCAGATCTTTTTGCTTCAATGCAGAGTTCTTTCTACCTCAACTTTATTGGTGCAGGATATCTCCTAAAATAAATTAGAATTAATTTTTTATTTACATTTACAAAATAATATTGACATTCCAAATCCATGTAGATCAATGATGTCTCTCAGTTTCAAGACCTATGAAGTTTTATTGTTGTTGTTTGTTTGTTTGTTTTTTATGACTGTTTGATTAAATTAAAAATAATTTAAAATGGTCATGTAATGTTCTTCCCTGAATTTACTCATCCAGATTAACATTGGCAACCAGAAATGTATAGACTTAAGTACTTCATCATATGGGACAATAAAGGTGGAACCGAGGTGAAGACTCAGAACTTTGACGACAGATTAGATATTCTCAGCCTATAAAAGGCTAGGGTGGTGGTACTGATGAATGAGAAATTGTAGCATAAGAAGTTTGTCTCTTCTCTCTCTTTGTCTCCATCCCCCACGGTTATTTCCTAGATTATAATCTAATTAATATATATGTATATATGTGTTGTTATGTATGTATGTACACATATATACATACATATACAATGCACATGTATGTGCATAATTTTTCCAAGGTTTCTTGGGTGACTTTCTTGTCCTGTTATTTGGTAATACTCACATAGTTGATATTTAAGTCATGAAAGAAAACATTTGAGGGAATTCCTTATCTCCCTTTTTGTTTATCTAGCTTAGACCCATCTGTCCAAAACATCCAAAGACCTCCCAGGAGACACTTCTTTCCCATTTTTGCATATCCTCTATGGACTTGACTTGGCACCATTCTTAAAACAGATGATGGGTTTCACAAGACTTGGTGAGGATACAATCTCCCACAGTTATTAATTTGAAGAAATTGTCCTATTTATGAGAAATGTTATTTGACATTGCAGTATATTTTAGGTCAGATGCCTTAAAACTAATACTTGTGGTTGTCATATTGTAATTTATATCACATTATAATTATATATTCTTGTACCTGTGTCTTACTCCATTGCAAGCTTCTTGAGGGTAGTTTCTGTTAGTTTTTCTTGAAAATAATCAGATACTGCTTACCATACTTGTCAACCAGATATTTTTTTTCCTTCTTCAAAGCTTCAATGCTAATTGCTGTCAGTAGCACTCATTTGCTTTACAATTCAATGTTTTATTGTCTTGAGTGGTTAGTCCTATATTTTTTGACTATATAGAAAGATATTTTTTTGTCCTCCAACTAAATCCCAAGTACAGTGAGGATAATCATTGTATCTTACGTTACCCTATGTTTCCTAGAGTACCAAATGTAGTGCCTTACACAGAAATAATAAATTATTGCCAATTGATTTATATTGGGACAAAAGGTAAAGGGATTTCATTCCTGGCCATCTGTTTGTGTTCATGAAGTGAAAGTTAGCCAACCCTGTGAAAGGATTTATTTTTTCTTCATACATGTGTTGTCTTCTCAATATATATATATATATATATATATATATATATATATGTCTCAGTGTAAGAATAATCACATTTTAAGTCAGTGTTGTATAGTAGAAAAAAACTAAACTTCTAATAAGAAAACTGATTCAAATCATTGTTTTCAGACATCTTCAATATAAGCAGCTATAAATCTCTGAAATGCCCTTTGCTTTATTTTCCTCATCTGCAGAATGTGAGCAATATGCTTGTGTTATCTACCTCAAAGAATTGTTATACTATTTAAAAAATATTCATTGTTTTATTAGGGACTTTGCAAATATTTTTCATCCCTTTTATACAATCATCAGTGGAAATCTGAAGTCTCTCTAATTTAATCAACTATCCTTGAGAATGTCTGTGAACATTCACCTATCTTCAACCAACCTAGTAATGAATCTTAGCCAGACTATCTGTCTGGCCAAAGACTAGACTATCTGTCCAACACTAGACTTCAATGTACTGTGAACACTTAAAAGTTGTTCTTTAATTATGAAATATGTTAGTTCCAATATAAACTTAGACTTCCATTTCAGTGGTGAGTCCTGATAAAAAAAAAAAAAGCTCTTAGGAAAGAGGTTGAGAACCAGATTTGGGGGGTTGGGAAGGGGAAAGTAGGAAAAACAGAGAAGTACATAATCACAGGTCAAATACTATCATAAAGAACTCCAAGGGACTGTTCAGTACTTTTGATGTACTAGAACTTTGTGTATCCAATATTATTTGAAGTGTTTTGTTTGGGAAGTGAGTTCATAATACAGAGGAGGTTTGGTTTTTGTTTTGGGGGGGTTTTGTTATGGTATTTGTTGTAATAGTATTTGACCTGTCCTATTCTTTTGAACAAAATTGATTATATTCTGAGACTCATTAATCTTTAACTGGATTTACTATGGCAACACTATCTAACATCAATTGTTGTTTTTTTATTCTTTCCTGATGGGAACAAATGCAAAAGGCTACAGCTGGAGAGTGTGGCTTATATCAAATGACTATTAATCTCAATGATTTTTTAAAAGCAATATTAGCTTCTTCAATGTCATATCAGTAGGCTTTTGCTAAATCATTTTCTGTTTATTTTATGAACTGTTATCACAATGGGTCTTTTGTTAGTAGAATTAGTTTAGGAAATAGAGAATCATAAATTTATATCAACTGGGAAACAAAGATGTCATTTAGAGTTATTATTTGGTAAGGTGCCATATGGAGGGTGACTGTGATCAACATAATTGGTTGTTCAGAATTTGTTTGTAATCTCTCTTCTTGTCCTCTTTATCAGACTCCCCCCCCCCTCTCCTTTAAACACAGCCATGTCATTATATTCACTCTAACCATGACAAACTCTGTTTAGGAAATGAACCCTTTTTCAAGGACTATTGTTTTATGAGGAACATACAATTCATCCCATGTGTTTGTGCTTCAATATAAAAGAAGAAAAAAATGTTATTGTTTATGTTTAGAATAATGTTAGAGAAAAAATGAAGGAGGAGATAGTTTTCAAATCCAACATGAAAACTGAGTAAATATCTTAAGACAGAAGAAATGTCAAATGTTCTTTACCATGCTCAGAGGGATTTTACCAGAGGCTTCCAACATTTTTTGACTGATTCCTAATAAGGAAAGTCTGCACAGTTACAGGCTAGTTACTGTTGGTAGATCCATGTGGAAGAGGTATTTTTCCCCCCTATGGGAGACAAGCCTTTCTGAGCTGCCTTTATATTCCTGCAAAAACATCCCATTGAAATGAAGAGGAGAGAATGTAGTTTCTATATCTCTGCATCCTTTCTCTCCCCCTCCTCCTCCTCCCTCCCTCTGCCTCCTTCCTCCGACACACACACACACACACACACACACACACACACACAAACACAGAGTCCCTCACTCAGTGACACAGCTTGCCACTTTTCAGAAGTGTCGCTGGTTAAATGAAACGATTTCACCTTTTTTCCCCACTCTAGTCCCAAGATTCATGGTAGTGGAGGTCTCTGGCAGAAGAAGGTATCCTGGGAGCCATAGCAGTTCCAGCTGGGCTTTTTCTCAAACACTTGATATGCAGTTTCAGGACAACTGCATTTTTCACACAAAAAAATAAAATCAGGCTTAAGTTCCTTCTTCAAGAATAACGGAATCCAAGTAGAGAGGACAGCAGAGGTGCAGCTGAATTTAGTTCATGGGTAAGCAGCATGTGTGCATGTGTTATCACCTTTGTTTTTGTAATAGATTCTTAGTAGGATGTCTGGAATGAACAGGTAACTCTTATGGCATTAATTAAACTCTATGAGATAAAGAGCTGGGGAAAAATAAATATTCGCCACTCTCGTTGCTTAATTATCAGGTCTGGTCAGGTCATGATATCTAACTAGCTTTTATTTTTAGATTGTTTTTATGTCAGTGTGATAGCAGACTGGAAATGAGCAGACTATAGCAGACGAAGCAGGGGTGTGTATAATTGGCTTGATTGTTGCTAAAAGATTCTGGATAAATGTTGTTTTCCAGTTCAGGATATGAACATGTTTATTTTACTTGACTTAATGGACACTATGAATTGCCAAAGCTCTGAATTAAAGAGTAGTAATTATAACTGTTGGAAAATAAATCAGGTATTTAAAAATGATGAAGCTCTCTCTCCTTTATAAAAGAGTTAAGCTTTAAGTTTATGTATTGCTTAACATTAAACAAATTGTTTTTGCTTCTTTATTGACTGGACTATGAACCTGTTCTTTACTTTAAACTACCTGTGAATCCTTGGGTTCTAGGTTCTAGCCTATTCTCTACTTTAAACTACCTGTGAATCCCTGGATCTCTGTTTCCCCATGTGTAAAATGAAGGGCTTTTTCCAGGCCTGTGAATAACTCTGATTTTAATTTCATGTAGCAAAAATCAGTTGTAACAGAGAAGGCAAAACCATCAGCTGTTAGCCTCTGTCATTGAGAAGATTGTAATACTAGAAAATGTTTCAATTTTCTACAGGACTATGAATTTTATGGATTATTTTCCCCTTCTGCTCACCTCTTTAAAAAAAAAATACAGTTTAGGATATAGAGTTGATTTGGGAGCCAGCCAGAAATTCTCTATCTAATCAAAAACAAAAGAGATTTATTTTCTTTCAGATTACTCTCTGAAGGCATATTCACTTGTATTTCTTTGCTATGTATCTCATTTAAAGACTTACTCTCACTGAAAAGGAAGAATGGATATTAAATATATTTTAAGGCCAGTTTATTTGACATTTTAATGTAATTCAGCATAGAGTTTGATAGTATCTAGTTCTGTTGATTTTTTTTGTGGCCATGTTTTGGAAGGAAAACCATTATCAATACCTCATAATCAATGATTAGATTGAGGGAGTTTCTTACATGCATGTCATTATCTCTAATACTTACTTTTCTCTCTAACCTCCCAATGTTTTACTAAATCACTTATTTTCTCTGCTTTTGCTGGTGATTTTCCCATATGAAAAAGGGAAGGGGTGCACAGAGTTCTGCCTTTCTTCTAGTCAGATTATCTATTGGGGATAAAAGTTAAAATTGCACCACAGTGCTGAGTTTTTCATGAAACTCCAAGTGGCACACTGAGAATTCTTTTGAGAGAGAATTGATATATGATAGACCAAAATAAAAGGAAATAACCCACCTTGCACTGTGATTATTCAAAATTATTCAAGAACTTTACCTATAAAAAGCATCAGTGCGTGAAAGGATCTATTCCACCTCTGTCATTCAATGACTATGAACCTATAACTTTAAGCTATGGATATTTAAAATCATTGATTTGTACTTCTATTGCTATGCAATATATGAAAAAGCAATAATACACTACATTGTTTCCCTTTGTTAGACTTTTACATGTTATCTCCTTTGAATCAAGAAGCAAATAATTAACAAAACTTGTATTACTTAGTTTATTAATGTACAATTTGTTAGGATCTGTAATTTTATCATTGTAAATAATACCTTCTTTGATACAGACTTCAAACCCCATTTAACTTAATAGATGGTTTTTCAGGCTTGCTATAACCAAAAAAATCATACTGAACCTAGAGATGAACCTTTTCAAAATTCTCTCATCTCAGTTTTAAAAGTTATTGTCAAGAATCAGCTCAAATACTACCTTATACGTCAAGAAATTTCTGGTCTCTTTAGCTGTTAGTGTTTCAAAAAATTATATCATGTTTCTTTTATGACTATTTAGTATATGCCTACATATATATATATATGTATATGCATACATATATATATGTCCCCACCCACCCATAAAGCCTATAAGCTCTTTAAAAGCAAATATTCTTTGACTTTTGTTTCCCCAATCTCTAGCACAGTCCCCAGCACAAAGCGCTTTATAAATAAATATGTTGATTAATTGAATGATACATAAATAAAAAGATATAGAATTCATTACTATGTCCCTATTTGTAGCCTGTAAGAATTTGCTAGCACTTAATATTCAAAATAATAATAACATAAGGGCAGCTAGAGTGGCTTAATGGATAGAGCACTAGATTTAGAATCAGGAAGATTGATCCCCGGGCAAGCCATTTAACCTTGTTTGCCTCAGTTTCCTCATCTGTAAAAATTAACTAAAGAAGAAAATGGTAAACCATTACATTATCTTTGCAAAGAAAACTTCAAATGGGATCAGAAAGAGTTGGCCATGACTGAACAACAACATTTATGGAGAACTTTGGGCTTCCAAAGCACTTTACATATATTATCCCACTTGATACTCATACTACTTAGCTAATATATAGATGACTTAGAAAAACTGATAGACTTGCATAGGGATGTAGACACAGTAAATGGTAGAGCTTAAATTTGAACCCAGGTATCTGACCCTTACTGTAGTTGTGGTACCACCACACTTCTCATTGTGTATAGCTACTACATTGTAGAATTGTCCATGAAAAGGTGAGAGAGGCCTTAGTTACTGGACATCTCTTTCTTCAGTGGGTAGTAAAAGAAAAGAAGAACTTTTTCTTCCATTTTGGCAGGAGGCCCCAGTATTTGAACTTGTGCTACTATTAAGAATCTAAAAGATCGCCCTTGTCAGGTGAAGCATTTTCATGCAATGCAGAAGGTAGTTTATAATAGAGAACTAAACATTAAAAGGTTGCATTTATGGTTACCAGGAAATTAAATACAACATTCTTGTTAGTAGAATATGTGTACTCAATGTCAGGCATCCATTTAAAAGAAAAAAAATTAATTCAGGTACCCAAATGTTTTTTGTTCATTTCATAGAACATCTAGCTTTCCGCAATTATTGAGCTATTTAAAATTATATAAATAGGGGCAGCTAGGTGGCGCAGTGGATAGAGCATCAGCCCTGAAGTCAGGAGGACCTGAGTTCAAATCTGGTCTCAGACACTTAACATTCCCTAGCTTTGTGACCCTGGGCAAGTCACTTAACCCTAATTGCCTCAGCAAAAAGCAAAAATATATATATATATATATATATATATATATATATATATAATTTATAAATGTTACCTGCTACAAGAAAAAAATACATGGGGAAAATTTAATATAAGGTGTCAGCCATAGCATCTAACAAATATGTTAGAGTTTATTATAAACCTACTAGAAGTCAATTCACTGAAAACATATTTTGCATGATTTTACACATATGATAGTTATTGTATTGCTTATCTTCCCAATGGATACAGGAGGGACTGAAGGGAGGGAGAGAATTTAAAACTCAAAAAAATTTTAAATGAATGTTAAAAACTTTAAATTTAAAAGGAAATCAATTAGGTAGTACAGTGGATAAAAAGCTGAGCTTGAAGACAAAAAAAAAAAACTTGAGTTAAAATTTTACATCAGACACTTAATAACTATGTAATCTTGGACGTTTCAATTAGCCTCTCTCTGCCTCATTTTCCCCATCTATTAAATTTTTGGACTACTTGATCTCTGGAGTTCCATTTGGCATTATATCCTGCAATCCCATGTGAATCAAAAAGGATTAGAATAAAATTTTAGAGTTGGAAGGGAATAGAGTCCAAATTCCTACCCCAATATTGATCACTTCTCTGGAATAGCCACAACAGAAGGTATATATAGCTCCTGACATATGCACTCATTAAATATTTCCCAAATAAAAGTGTGAATGAGCACTTTTAGTAATGGAAAACTCACTATCTTATAACTCAGCCCTTATCATTTTTAACAACTCTATTTGTTAGAAAGCTTTTTCCTTGGAATAAGGAGGAATCTTCCCCCCTGTAATTTCTATCCACAGATTTTATTTCTGTCCTCTGGAATCATGCAGAATAAATAATTTGGATTTCACATGAAAGTATTTCACATACATGAGAACAGATACCACCCTCTCATTCTGCTTTGTATTTTTCTTCTCTCAACACTACTTCATATTGTTTCCATTCCTCCTTTGGTCCTACTTTCGTTAATTATATCCTTCTTAAAATGTGGCACTGAGAGAAGAACATGGTACTTCAATTGTGATAACTATATATTTTTATAGAAGCATGATATCAAGCTCAAGTTTATATTTCATTTTTGTTAAAAATTAGTACAGAAAGAACAAAGTAACAGTGGGGTTCAGTAAGAAGCACAACTAAAAGTATGAGTTATTTTTGATTCTTCATTAATATAAAAAGTACCTGTCAAAGTATAAGGGGAAAATGTCTACGAAATATTCATTTGCTAGGTATTTAAATGGTGGTACAGAGAATATAATATTAGATTTGCAAATAATAAGACTAACATTTGAATCTGATCTCAGAGGCTTAGTAGCTGTATGATGCTTAAAATCATAGCCTCTCATACTTAGTTTTCCCCTTTGTAAAATGGAGATAATAATAGCATCTACCTCACTAATTTGTTGTGAGAATAAAACATTGTAAAGCATTTTACACATCTCATAGCGCTATATCAATGTTAACTGGTAGCATTTTTATGTTTTTCTCAGATTACATGGTATAAAGGCACCTCATATTTATGTATATTTATCAATCAATAAACATTTATTAAGTTCCTACTGTATTAAGTTCAAAAGATATGAAAAGAGGTATTAGCTCTCTTCCTCAGTTTCTTCATCTATTAAAAATGAAACTTTTGGACTGCATGATCTTTTTTTTCCTTAAGAAGCTTGAAATCTAATGAGCTGAAAAAATATGCAAACAAATGTAAGCACATCAAAATATAGACTGGATAAATAGGGAATAATTTAAAAAGAGCAGTGTGAAAGTATAGTTAAGTGAAAGAAAGCAATCTGAAATATAATTTTTCCCCTACTGCCTTCATGTCTCAGCTAAAATCTTCTATTAAAAACCTTTTCCAGTTTCTCCTCAGTAATGATACTTTCCCTTTGTTGATCATCTCCAATTTACCATACATATTTTGATCATCTCCAATTTACCATACATATTTGTACATAGCTATTTGTGCGTTTTCTTCCTCATCAGATTGCAAGCTCCTTGTAAAGAGAGGCTGTCTTTGTATGCCCAATATTTAGCACAGTAGTTATAACACAGTAGATGCTTAATAAGTATTTATTGATGATGATACCAGAAACATTTACCACATAGGGCTGTTGTGAGGCTCAAGTTCAATAATGTATATATATAAGGATTTATAAACTTTAAAACACTATCTCAGTATCAGTTATTATCATTATCCTTCTATGCTCTTCTAAGACTTCTATTAACTATATTTCTGATTATTACTTGAATAGACTGTCCATATTTATATATGCTTCTTAGTCTCTATAGATTATTAATTTGTTTTTGCCTCTTTTTAGTAAGCCTACTAATGTAGGTTCCATTAGTTTGGAGTGGGGGGGGAATGACATGTACAAAGCTTTCTAAATTGTTTGGAATATAAAGGGGTCAAATGCAAAGATAAAGGAACCATATGTTAATATATATATATATATATCATAGGATTTTATTATTGTAGCAAAGAACTAATGAAAACAATAACTGTTAATCAGTTGGGAAATAGCTGAACAAATTAGGGATATAAATATATTGGAATGTAATTTTGCTAAGGAAGATAATGGGAAGAATGGATTCAGATAAACCTTGGGAAGATTTGCTTGAACTTATGTGGAAGGAAATGAGTAGAAGTGGAAAAATTTGTGTAATGATGGAAAACCACTTTGAAAGACTTAAGAATGCAAATCAATGTAATGCCCAATCATAGCTCCAAAGAAGCATTCTCTGGACTTTTTGACAAAAAAATTTATGTTCTAGAGCACATATTCTTAGATATGAATAATATATTAATCTTTTTTCATTTAATTATGCTTCTTTGTTACAGGGGAAGTTTTATTTGGGGGGTGAAGGAGAGCTATGAAAGAGTAGTGATAATATTTTTTTTAAAAGAAGAGAAAGGAGTCATCAAAAATGTAAATAAAGAAAAGAGTTTTAAAAAAAGAAAAGCAGATCATTGCAAAGAGTACAAAAATAAGAATAGTGTTGATACTATCAAGTTAAATTATTTATATGCATAACTATGTATGTTATATACATATACTTTTTAAAAAACAAAAAATGCATAACAGAGCTTCAGAAATTCATTTATGATCCTTTTTTTCTATTGAACAATAGTAGGGAGGAGTGATGATCAGGGTTCTACTTACATCCTATATTTAAAACTAAAAAAGATTTTTCCTGTGTCTAGAAGAAATTTTTATTCATGTTACTATAAGGGATACCAAGGGGTGAAAGAGATACAAAATTACATCCTTGGGATTTATACATGGGCAAAGCAGTTTTCAGCAACATACATGAAAATAATACTTGCTTTCAAGGAGTTTATATTCTGTTGGTCAAAAATAAGCATTAAAAACAATTTTTTAATCTCCCTTTTCTTTTTATTATAAACTTAACAAATACTGATAAACATCTGTTCTTTAATAAATGTTTGCTGAATTCAATTGAATTGATTTGACTAGATCACTAAATCCTTTCCTTATAATCCCACAACATTTAATTTTAAATATTCTTGATTTCATCTCAGCATTCACTTTCAGTAATCCTTATATGCTTACCTCATTGACTTAGCAGCATGAGTATGCTGCTCTGATCATAGATAGGTTAATCCCCCCGAAAATAAGCACATAATCTTTCACCATCCCCTTGCTCTTAACCTGTTCTAATTTGATGGGACTTTCCAGAGAGTAAATTCTGTAGAGATAGTCCTTGAAATTCCATTATAATTCCCCCCACCATGATGATCCTTGCTTTCACATTTCTTGCTATGATGCCAAAAACTATGATAGTTAGTGGCTAAATGTCAGCTAAATGAGGCAGTCAATACTCTTTTACTAACTATTGCAGTCATCTCCAAACTTGTTTTTTCTACCTTCAGAGTTTTCTCTCCAGGCCACTCATTTTAACCCATGCCAGAATAGTGTAAATCATGGGTTTCATAATTTTGTCTCTCTACTCAAAAACTGTCAGTAGCTCCTCATTGTCTAAATGATAAAGTTCAGATTGAACATTTTGCTATTTCAATCTGTTAGATTCGAATCAATTCAAATCTAGTTGAAAGGCTGGGTCCAAAAAGTAGTCAACTAGAAGGAGCATTTAGTACAATGCTATTAAAGATTTTTTTTTTATAAATTACTTGAATAAAGGAAAAGATGACATGAAAAATGACTTTCAGATAGCAAAAACCTAAGAGGAACACTTTACAGGTTTGCTGACAAAGTTAGGCCAAATCTAATGAAATGAATTTCATTAATTTTATCAATTTGGTCCTGATCCTGGGTTCAAAATATCTATTTCACAGCTATAAGATTCAATTCAACAATTCTACAAAATGAGGGAATGATGAACAATTTTTGTCTGAGGAAGATATGGGGCTTTAGTGAATTATAAGCTCAGTATGAGTGATATTTCAGCAAAATAAACAAACATATTTTCCTTTGGCTGCAGAGTGTCTGGATTCAGGAGATGAGCGATCTGGTGCACTCTCACTTGTTTAGATCATAATTGGAATAATATATAGCATTCTGAGAATCAAATTTTAGAAAGGCCATTATTAAGTAGGACAATTTCCAAGGAAGGAATTTCATTCCAACTCAAAGACATTCAGTGAACAGATATAGTTGGTTTCATAGTCACTTATCTCTTTCTGTTAAAATGCAGATAGTGTGAAAAGTATTTCATTTCTATTTGATTTCTAATTGCTCTGGGATTTGTTATATTTATGTTAATTGTATTTTTCCATGCTTCAAATTTACTTTGTGATTCTGGTGTTTTGTATTTTAGAGTGATTCGAACTTGGAGTCAGAACACATTGGTTGGGTTTTTAATCTCTTTCTAATTGTATAACATTGGACAAGATAAGCCTTTCAAAGCCTTTGTTCCTTCTTTTGTAAAATGAAGGAGTGAGTGACCTCCAAAACTCTGCTCTGACATTAAAGGAGCCTATGAGACATCAGGCTCTAATTTGAAATAAAAAATTTTCTCTCTCTTTCTGAGCAATGTATATATGTAAAATTGAACTTTTTGAAGGTTTTTTTTGGCAATGAGATTTAAAATCTTTAATATTTTCCCCAGAAAAAAATATATATAGTGCCTTGTGGTATATACCTTTTTGCATATTTCTCAGAGAACTTAACACTTCTCTCCACCAATACCACAATAATATATACCACATTTCTATTACATTTTGCTATGATAGAGATAAGGAGAAGACCTATGATCATTCATGTAGGGAATTTCTGGAAGAGGAAATTTTCTTGGCACTTTCCCTGAACTTAATATTCCTAGACAGTTGCAGAAAACATCAAGAGATTAAGAGACCTTTCCACTGCATGTTATAGCCAGATTCTTCTGGCTACAAGACCTTATAATCACTATACTATAATATTAGATTTACTCTCTTCTATCCCCAAATCTTCTCTCATAATAACGAATTTATATTTTTCCTCAGTAGTAACGTATTGACAGTGAAAAATGTTCAGTTATTATAAGTATCAGACTTTTTCTTATGCCCAAAATGAATTTGCTATTTCAACTTCATTTATATTTATCAATACTGATTCAAACAAAGCTAGGTCCCAATTAGCGAAAACAATAAATCCTCCTGAAATGGTCAATTTTTCAAATTTTCACTGAATATTTATTTCCATTGGGCATGCTGGAATCATTTTTCATATTTTACATAATTATACCTTTAAATAGTGTAAATTAGAATATACATGAGTACTTCAAAAGATTCATTATTTATACTAATTATGAAATATCTATTAGCTCCAATTTCAGTTTTCTTTTAAAAATGTTATACTGGTCACTAAAATGCAGACAAAAGTAAAATATTGGTTTGCAGTCATTTTTTAGGAAAAACGGAAATAAAGAACTATGTTGGCCTGTGACCCAAATTTGAAGATGTTACTAATAGCCAGAAATACTTTATAAGCTGGTTAACCCAGTGTCTGATTATGGAAATTACTTCACATCCTCTTTTTTTATCACTTTGTTGGCATTTGTGGAAGTAGTACCTTTGGAGGAGTGCCATCTTTTGTCTTATCTTTAGAGGTACTACTAGTCTGGGTGCAAAACCATGGTTACATGAGTTATCATACTTCTTGTCTATATTCATTGGCTTCTGGAGGGACAATTCACAATATTGACATAAAGCTAAGATGTGTGAACTTTGTGTACTTGAAAATATTGCTTTTGTGAAAGCCAAGTAGTCATTTTATGTTGAAAATGTTATAAAAAAGGCATAGTGGATTTTTGGTTGTTGTTGTTTTTGGCTTTCTAGATATTGAAAAAGATTACACATCAGAAATTTTATAAAAGGGTTAACCAGTTTCTGTATATCTAGTTATTATATGGAGAAGTATAAGCTCTTTACTTAATAAGTGACTTTACCTAAATAGGTTGACAATTCAGTACGAAAATTCTTTCTACTTTTTGGTGTTAATTATTTTTGCCCTTTACAAAGTTTCTATATTCACTATTGATGTTTTTGTCAATGCAAACAATAGACTACCTATTGGAAGGCTTTTCAAATACTTAAAGGATGGCATTTTAAAAAATCTCTTTAAAAATAACTTTTATATTTATATCACTCATTTCTAATTTCATATCACTTCACATACTTCTTCCATGCTTATCTAAATTCTTCACATTTATCATTTCTTATGGTAATCAATATTTTACTGCATTCACATACCACAATTTGTTCAGCTGTTCCCTTTGTACAGCAAAAGTCATCTCCTTTCTGACCAGTTCTTTGCACTACAAACATTTCTGAAATAAATATTTCAATGTATTAAGGACCTTTCTTCCTGTCTTTGTTGTCAAAGACCTATTCAGGATAAATGGTATAGCAGTGAGTACTCTAATAATAAGTAGTTCCTTACCACTGAACTAAGCCATTATTAAATTGATATCTATTGTGTTTGTGAGTGTGCTTGTATTAGTGCATGCATATCTGTAATAACTTTAATAATGATGTAGACAATTCCCTCATTACTATAGGAACTCTTACTTGGTAATAACATATCCTAAGTTTTATACAGAAGGCAATAATAAAAAAAAACCCTATCTGAGTTGGAAAAAAACTTCTAAATAAGCATGGTCCTAATAAATCAAATTTTATGCTGCAGTGTTATTGATTCTTTCTCCATTTGTCATCTTAATCAAGCAATTTCTAAACATTTATTTAACTTGCTGTGTCAAGGCATTGTGCCATGCAGGAGTTTGCTAATAAGTGTTTAAAAATCAGCTGTCCACCTAGAAAGGGGGAGGAGAAAGGGTTACAATCCTGTATGTGACACATTGTAGAGTTTAATTTACATTGTTGATACTTTCTTTAGTCCAGAAAACAAACAAAACAATAAATCAAGCCCTGAATTGTAGAATTTGCCTCCTTCAGAATTATAAACACTAATTTAAAAAAAAATTAACAGTTGGCTCTGCCATGCCAATTCTAGATGACTCAAGGAAGTCTGTCTTTGGTTTCCTATCTTTTCAATCTGTTGCAGGATGTCAATGTCTCTCTCTCTTTTTTTAATGTCATGGACCTCTTTGATGTTCTCATTAAGCCTATGGACCCCTTCTCAGAATAAAGCTTTTAATGCATTTATATTAAACATTTACTATGTGCCAAACACTATGTTAAGTTCTAGGAATACAAATAGGAAAATGAATAAAATAGAAAAATCCCTGCTCTCCAGCATCATCTTCTAATTATTTAACTATGACCATTAACAATAAGTGCAGGAAAGTCTAGTTGCAAGACCCAAAGGGTTCTGTCAATGGCATGGCAGATGGCAAAACCTGTAGGGCCTAGGGAAAGGTCAGATAATTAGTGCTAGTGGTGCTTCATGAAACTGAATATTTTAGTGATGTGCAAATGGATCAGGATCCATTTTATTGTGAATATAAAGTGAAGAGCCTGGGTGAGCTACCTTTGAAAGAGAGAAATTTTCTACTGGAATACTAATACATTGTTGGTGGAGTTGTGAATTGATTCAACCATTCTGGAGAGCAATTGGAACGATGCCTAAAGGGCTATCAAACTGTGCATGCCCTTTGATCCAACAGTGCCATTACAGGGTCTATATCCCAAAGAAATCATAAAGGAGGGAAAAAGTACTCACTTGTGCAAAAATGTTTGTGGCAGCCCTTTTTGTAATGGCAAGGAACTGGAAACTGAGTGGATTCCCATCAATTGGAGAGTGGCTGAATAATTATAGTATATGAATGTTATAGAATATTAATATTCTATAAGAAATGATCAGCAGAATGATTTTGAAGAAGCCTGGAGAGACTTACATGAACTGATACTAAGTGAAATGAGCAGAACCAGAAAATCATTGTACATGGCAACAACAAGATTATACAACGATCAGTTCTGATGGACATGGCTCTTTTCAACAATGAAATGATTCAGGCCAGTTCCAATGGTCTTGTGATGAAAAGAGCCATCTACACAGAGAGAGAGAACTGTGGAAACTGAGTCTGGATCACAACATAGCATTTTCATTCTTTTTGTTGTTGTTTGCTTTCATTTTGTTTTCTTTCTCATTTTTTTCCTTTTCCTTTTTTGTGTTGTGCAGTTTTTTTCTTGTGCAGCATGATAATTATAGAAATGTGTATAGAAGAACTGCATGTTTAACATATCTTGGATTACTTGCTATCTAGGAGAGGGGTAAAAGAAAGGGGAGAAATTTAAAACACAACTATGCATATGTTTTGAAAACAAGCAGCTTTAATAAAAAAATTTTAAAAAAGAAAGAGGTTCTTCATAACCTTAGGTGTCAGAAAAAAAATCTAATACATTCTTTTGCAGTGTTACTTGAGATAATCTATATGTGATTCAATTTTTGTTGATTCAACCACCATTCAGTGCTATCAGGCAATTTGATATATCAAAAAAAATTTTTAAATGATATGGCCATTTAAAATTCTGTTTTAGAAAGAAAACAATCCATCACATCACTAAGATAATAGTGACTCAGTGGCACATTAGAAACTGACTTACTCAACTTATTAATTTGAAGTCTAATATTTAACCTAGTTATATAAACATATTTTAAAAATTATTAAACCTGAATATTGTCCCAACCCATTTTTATGTTAGCTACTTACTTTAATTCTTAGTCCTATATCCCTCCAAGATATTCTTTTAATAAGTCTTCATAAATCAAGCACTTTCCTAAGCTCTCCATTCAGTTATCCCCTAGATCTTATCTTGAGGTGAAAAATCACATGTCTAATTTAAACTGTGGATCTGTGGATCTGGGTTCGGATTCTGTCTCATATACTTATTAGCTACTGACCAGTAGCTAATCACTTATCCTCTATTACTTATTTTCATAGGGTATAATGATTAAAGAGCTTTTTAATCCCACAAAAGGCTTTATCATTGTGTTATCAATATTAAATCAATAAAAGAACCTAAAAGTTGAAAAGTAACTTAAAGATTGTCTTGCCTAATGGTCCTTAAATCTTCCTTGTGTCATAGAAGGGTTTGACAATCTAGTGAAACTTATAGGCTCCTCAGAACCATGTTTTTGAAGTGAATAAAACAAAATACCTAATTATAAAGAGAGCCAATTACATTGGCATAGGAGTATCGAAATATTTAAGAAACAAATTGACAAAACTAGGCTTAAGAACCTCTAATCTCTTCCAATTTGTACTTATGGAAAATAGAATTGGAAGTGAGGAAAGAAACCAGGGAAACTAAGGCAGAGATGAGACATTCCAGGCATTAGTTGTTCAATAGTTTTTTAGTCATATCTGACTCTTCTTGAATCCACTTGGGGTTTTCTTGGCAAAGATACTGGAGTGATTTGCCATTCCTTCTCTAACTTATTTGACAGATAAGGAAACTGAAGCAAACAGGATTAAGTGGCATGGCTGACACACCTAGCAGCTTCCTACAGTAATAACTGCCTCGTTCTAATAGACTTGGGATGCAAAGTGCCATCTGCATCTAGAGAGAGAACTATAGAGAAAAGGGCTGGGGGAGGGCCAGGGGGAGCAAATAACAACAACCAAAAAGATGAAAATACTGTGCTTTGATGTAAGTACTAATTGGAAAAAAAATCAGGGTTCTTAAGCCTAGTTCTCTGAATTTGTTTCTTAATTTTGATACTACTATGCCAATGTAATTGGTTTTCTTTATAATTAGATAATATATTTTATTCATTTAAAAAACATGATTCTGAGGAGTCCATAGGTTTCACTAGATTGCCAACGCTTTCTATAAGAGAGCTCAAAAATGATAAGAATTGAGAAACAGGCTATTATATTTGACAATTAAGACATTGTTAGTGACTTTAGAAAAAAGTTTCCTTTGGACAATGAGGTCATATGTCAAATTACAAACAGATTAGAAAAGAGTGTATATATATATATATATGTAAAAGTAAGGAGACCCAGAGATGTTAAAAAATTTTGTTGTTCAATTGTGTCTAGCCGTTTATGACTTCATTTGGGATTTTCCTTGACAAAGATACTGCAGTAATTTGCCCATTTCATTCTCCACTGGATCAATTTTGTAAGGCAATCAGAAGTTAAATGTTTTGCCCAGGATCACACAGTTAGGATGCATCTGAGGTTGAATTTGAACTTGTGTTTTCCTGACTCAAGGCCCAGTACTCTCTCCACTATGCCACCAGTAGAGCAATGCATATATTTGACATAGATTTTCATGTTTCATAAAAGTACACATTTTCAAAGAAATGTCCATGTATAATTTTCTTGCCTCCCCAAACACCATCCCTTTTCCAATATAAAACTTATTTTAAATGTTTGCTGTTGAATGTTAAACAGATAAAAGAAAAAAAAACAATTAGTCCATCTCATAGTTCTCTTAGAAAGATATAGGATTTATTGCCTAGACTTTTTTCTTAAAGAACAGACCTTAAACCAAAATCAATCTGATTCTCCTTGGCCACTCAGTGGGTCCTAGGTCAAGCCCCATTTGGTCATTGTTTGGGTCCTGATTGAATCAGATTGAATGTATAGCAATCATTTCTTGCTTTGGCCAGAAACCCTGAAGTTCTTCCTTTCCTAGATTAATTTATTTAGACTTTTTTTTAACTAGGAGAGAGAGGAGATTCTTTGCCTCAATTCCCACCTACCCTTAATCCCTAAGTAGGTGCAGCCTCGGTTAAACTAAGACCTTAGCTTAAAAAGGCCAAGGTCTCCCATTGCATTCAGGGCCATCTCCAGTCACCTTGACCTATATCTTCCCACTGAACTCAGATGGCTCTGGAGGGGAAAGTGAGCCAGGTGACTTTGCACGGTCTTGTCTCATTTAAATCCAATTCACTTGCATGCCATAGGACCTTCTTGATTTCATGGTGCTCTTCAAGAATGAAGGACAAACAACATGTGTGTATTTAACTGAGAAATGTGTGTATACATATTTCCCATATAAATATAATTCCCTAGGAAGGATATGTGTGCATCTCTCTGTGTTTCTGTCTCTCTGTCTCTCTGTCTCTCTGTCTCTCTCACACATACACACACACACACACACACATACACCTATCCCCTTAACTGGTATATCAGTAAGTAGATTGTTGGATTTGATTTGATTTGTTGTCTCTCCCTATTTTCTTTTTTTTTCCTTTGCTGAGGCAATTGGGGTTAAGTGACTTGCCCAGGGTCACACAGCTTGGAAGTGTTAAGTGTCTGAGACCAGATTTGAGCTTAAGTCCTCCTAACTTCAATATCCCTATTTTCTTTATCATTTCATGAGGGAAAGAAACTCATTAAAAATGAAGAATACAATGAAAACAAGTAGTCACTATAGGACTTTAGTAGAAACTTGAAGAGTAGAAAAAAATGTAATATAATTAACTTCAATAAAAGGTTGATTATTTCCATCCCCTTCCCTACCTCTCAAAATTAGTTTGGGATTAGTAGAAGGATATCAAAAAAATATGTGCATGGTGTTTTCCAGTAGCCTCATAACTAAATACTTGCTCACAAGGGAATTTGGGTTGAAAAAAATGTAGATAATAGATGACCCAAAATTGAAATGCACAGCTTGACAAAGTTATTATGAACTAAAACTTCATAAGCAGGACCTTCTGAATTTACTCACAGTTGAATGGGATGCTGAGTTTATAAATAAAGCCTTGAGTAGTAAAGGCATCTTCATATTTCATCACTCTTCTCCCTGAAATAGCACTCTGGCATGTTCCCTAGAATAGGCCATAGAAATAACAGGCACTAAAAATACCCGGCTATCCATATCAAACTAACTTTCTAGGGGTATGTAGATTGAATAAACTTTTATTACTGCACAAAGTAGATGTTTTATAATTGTTGTTCTATTTCTGACTTCACTCATGTTTGACAAGAAATTCTAACATATGCATGGCCAAAAGGGTCATCCCGGGACCAAGAATCCTTTTAATATTGAGCACAGATGCCCTCTCTTGTTTTGATTATCGATAACAGCAACCATCTGAAAGTCCTCTTAGTGTTCACAGAATCATCGAATATCAGAGCTGGAAGGAACTTGAAAGGTCATCTGTCTCATCCCCTTTGTTTTCCAGATGAGAAGTAAATCCTAAAGAGATAAAGTCAGCAAGTCAGGGGAAGAAAACGGGACCAAAAGCCAAGTCCCTCACTCACAGACCAGACATTTTTTTAAACAATGTTTCACAAATGGCATAATGACATGAAGCCTTTTGCTCCAAACAGATCAGTTTCTTTCCTTATAGCTTCAGATTTGGCTGATCTTTTGGCAGCAGCTGTTTCCCAGCCTTCCACAGTTAGGGTATGCTGCATGAGGTTGGGCTTCTGTGAATCCCTAAAGTATTTCTTCTTGTTTTCCCTGCTTATAATTATTCCTCATTAATGCAGAGTAAAACAGCTGTAGGGGGAGGCTGAATTTTTCACATAGTTGTTCAGGGTGAGCATCATTTCTTTGCTAGTAGTTTGGTTACATTCTAGGATATGGTTATCAGGGATCTTGTCTGTTATGTTAATGAGAGCTGATATAAGACACTGTTAGAAAACAATTTAGAATCTTGATATGGTGAATGATAAGACCAGGTTACATAGCTACATGAGAAATTTAAAAGATCTAGGGCATTGGAAACTTTTAAATTTGGCACAAACAATGCCAAATCAGTGCTGTCTTTAGCTAGCTTAGGGAGCTAGAAGATGTAATACACTGAGCACAGGACTCATTATCATGACACAGGAGCATGAGTTCAAAACTGGCCTCAGACACTTAATCTTGTGTGTGGTCCTGGGCAAGTCACTTAATCTTGTTTGCCCTAATTCCTCATCTGTAAAATAATCTGAAGAAGTAAATAGAAAACCACTCCACTATCTTTGCCAAGAAAACCTCTCCCAAAGGGGTCACAAAGAGTGAGACAAAATAAAACCAACAATTTAGGTAGTCTGCCTTCCTAATTCAATTCTCTACTTGGTGGGTTCATTATTGAATAATGGGCTTTTCAAGTAGTGAATTCAATTACAGTGTGTTTCTAAGGAAAAGTTTCTTTCTCTTGGTGCAGGCTAGTGCATAATTTTCATTTTCTCTTGGCTTATTATCAGTGTGTGAAGAAAAAGAAAAGAAAAACAATTACTCTGTATGAGGCAGTGTAGTATGATTGATACACAGATTGCCTCAGGGTCAAGATAACCTAAGTTCTAGCTCTGACATTCATTGACTTTGTGAATCACTCAAATTAGCAGTGTCTTAGGTAACTACCCACACCTCTAGGTTGCAGAGAAGTTGTTGATTAGTAGATGGAATTTCCTCATGGATAGTTTGCAGTGCCAATGAAATCATAGATGAGAAGGAGATGAGGAAAGGGAGAAAAGAGGTGGAATCAATCCATGGTGTTTTATTAAATCTGCAAAGCAATATCCAAACAGATTTCTTGTATATCTAAGGCACAAGTAGTCATCTGGATGCATCCATATTTTGTGAACTCTTGTGTGATGCTCTCTATCTGTGATTTTTTATAATGCTTTTACCTTGTTGTTCAATTGGTAATTTCTTAACTGTACGAGACTGAATTCTTGCATTAGCTTATAGGAACCTCATCAAATATACAACAATACTTGACAGATTATGTGTGATAGAGAAGAAAGGGGAAAAGAGCCTTGGACTTAGAAGTAAAACTTGGGCTTGTATAGCAGTATTATCACTCACTAATCTTTTGATCTGTTATATCATTTAACTTTTCTTTACCTCTTCTAATAATAATATACTACTTACTCATAGTGTTGCTATCATGATAAAATGAGATAATGCATATAAAAGGCTTTGTAACCATAAAATTCTATTTAACTGTAAGTTATAAATGGTTATATAGAAAAGACTGAATAAAGTTGGCCTGTTACATGTCTCTGCTTAATTCAGTAGAGAATGAGTTAGGAAAAGCCATTTATTACAACCTTATCTATTGTATAGTCTTAAGGGTTAAACTTGAGATGTGGGTGCACTTCACAGGGTAGCTAAATTTGTTTTTAATTACAAGTTTTCCTTGCAGCCAATGGGCATCAGAAGGCAATGGAACTAGAATTGTCTTTTCACTGGATTTAGATCTACTAGAAGGAAACTTAATGCTAAAATTGTAATTAATTCTAATCAATAAACAGACATTTACTAAGAGTGTGTTCTTTTCTATTATTCTGCTTGGCATTAGGGACAAATACTAAGAATAAAATAGTCTTTAATTACAAGGAGTTCATGGTAATTCTAATGGGAAAACAACAAGGACATGTGTGTATGCATACACACAGTGTATTTTGTATAGGTACCTACAGACATACATATATAAAAATACATATTATATGTATATTTACAGAATGCATATAAAGAAAATAAATTCAAATTGATGCAAGGTAATTGAATAAAAGTAGTTTGAAAAGAGGACATTCACCATTGAGAGAATCAGTGCTTCTTGAGCTGTGTCTTAAAGAAAGAGTAGAATTTTTTGAGACAGAATTGAGGTGGAAAGGGAGTGTATTCCAGTCACCAGAGACAGCCAGTTCAAAGACATAGATGAGAGCTGAAATTTCATGTGTGAGGATCATAGAGCAGACTAATTTGAGAGGGCAAAGTATGGGAGGAAGAGTACTACACAATGAGATTTGAAAGATCGGTTGGTACAAAGCTAAGGTTATATTTTATCCTAAGGGTATAACACTTATCCAGTAGTGGGGTGGTCACATCTGCACTTAAGAAAAATCATTTTGGCAGCAATGTGAAGGATAAACTGAAATTGAAAGATACTCAAGACAGAAACCAATTGGGAAAATATTGCTATAATTTAGTCAAGAGGTGATGAAGACGAACTAAAGTGAGGGCTATATGAGTAGTTAGAAGTAGTATGGTGTGAGAAATAGTGTGGAGGTACAAACTGGTGTCTTCAACAGAAATAGGAAAAGTTTGGAAGAGAGTGGACTGGAGGCAAAATATATATAGTTATGTTTCAGATATTTTGAGTTTATGACATCCAGCTTAAAATGTCCAATAAGATTTTTGGTAATACATGATTAAAGCTGAGGAGAGACATATATAGGATCAGCTATATTGATATACATGAGTCATCTGCAAAGAGGAGATAATTAGTCCCTTTGGAGCTGATGAGTTGATTGTGAGGTACAAAGAGAAAAAAAATGAGGGCCTAGGACAGAGCCCTGAGTGAACACTCATAACTAGAGGCATAATATGGACAATAACTGGCAAAGAAAACTAAGAAGGGGCTGTCAGATTGTAAGTGGAAAACTAGGAAAGGGTACTATTATGAAATGTGAAATATGAATATTCAGGAAAAGGGAATAGTCCAGAGTGACACATGCATCAGAGGGGTCAAGGAGTATGGGAACCGAGAAAAGACCATCAGTTTTTACCATTAGGAGATGAATGATAGCTGTAGAGAGAACAGTTTCATTTGAGTCATAAAGCTGGAAGTCAGACAACAAAGGTGAAGGCAATGAATATAGGCAGAAATTTCTAGGAGTTTGTCAGAGAAAAGGAAAAAGGAGGGGTGGTGACATGAAGGTTTTGTTGTGTTTTGTTTAAGCATGGCAGACCATGGAGCATAGACAGTAGGAAAAGAACCAGGAAATAGAGAAAGGTTGAAAGTATGAAAGCAAAGAGAAATATTGAGGGGGCAATCTGCTGGAAAAGATGGGAATAGAGATGGTGGACACATGGAGAAGCTGGCTTTGACACAGAGAAAGGTTACTTCATTATGAGATACTGTAAGAAAAAAGAGTAGGAGATGAGGTCAAGGATTTTGAGATGAAGAAAGAACTAATTGCAAATGATTTCAATGATTTAAAGATAGTAGCCAAGTGAATGAGAGGACAGAATAAAACAGAAGGGGAAGAGGAGCTTTTTTGCCACCTCTTTTGGTAATTTACATAAGATAACTGTAGATAATATAGTTTTGCCATTTAAACAAGCCATCCTAATATCATAGTCACCTTTCTTGCTTTTCTTCTTATAACTTGCAAGATTTGGGATTCTGCAGCATGCATGGCATTTCCATGAATTAACAAAGAAGTATATGTTCCTCTCTCTGATTACAAATCTCCCCAAGAATGAATGCCTAGTTTCTAGAGCTATTTCATTCATTATTGCTAGGTGAACTCTTCATGCTTCAGGGGAAGACTGACCAGGGGAAGGATGGCTGGTAATATACAGCAGGTCGAGTTTTCTCTTCAGTAGGGAGAGCTATGTTAAGGAAAGTGAGGATTACTTTTTGCTATTGCACATTTCCTTCATTGGGATGAGAGTGGGATCATCATGGTGTATTGGAAAGAAGCATTCAGCTGGCAGTGAGACCTGTATTTGCAGCTGGCCTTTCTTGCTAATTATGTGACCTTAAGCAGTACTTCTTTGAGCTTCAATTTCCTCATCTGTAAAATGAGGAGAGTTGGTCTAGATGCTCTCATGTCTGTGAGTCTATACTTAGAGATGCTGTGTGGGTGAGAACATATCTATTTTCAGGTGCACATAAAAATATTTGCTTTGACTACTGCTGCAAGGATTACTTTGGCAGCAGATACACTTGTACAAATTTTAAACTGACAAATTTAAGCAAAACAAATTTAAAACTGAGTGGTAAGTGTCAGAAATGTGCAGCAAGTTTTTATTACAAGTCATTAACCCTATAAGTTCTCTAATGGGAAATCATTCTGTCTTCACAAAACAATTTGCATCAAACTCATATGGGCATTGCCACTATCTGTCTCCCATACTTGGAATAATCTTCCTTCTCATCTCTGCTTCCTGGCTTTCCTAGTTTCCTTCAATTCCATCTAAAATCCCATTTTCTATAGGAAGCCTTCCCCAGTCCCTCTTAATTCTAATTCTTTCTCTCTCTTGATTGTTTTCAATTTATCCTGTAGCTCATTTGGACATACTTGTTTGCATATTATCTCCCCTACTTAAGAACTGAGTCTATATTTTGCTGTTGTTTTTATCATCAGTGCTTAGTGCAGTGCAGGACGCATAGCAAATACTTGATGGTTGGTTGGTTGCTGTCCTTTGTTCTCAAAGAGGACCAAAAAGACATCACCATAAGGTGTTTGATAAAAGTTTATAGACTGACATTCAATAGATTTGTCTCTAGACAGACATTAATTGTTTTCAGATAACCTTTTTTCAAGTACATAGTTGTTGTTTTTAGTAGAACATAAAACAAAAAATTCAGAGCTATTTGCCATACCCTATTTACCCAAGAATGTAAATAGACATGCTTTGGAGAAGAAAACATATTTAGATTTTGCCTCATTATTTGCCACTACAACCTTCTAACACAAGTCTATCATTGTGCCTGCCTTATAGAAAGTTGCCAGCCAGTCAACAAACATTTATCAAACACTTACAATGTGCTAGGTACTGTGTTTCACATTGGGGAAACAAAATTTCATTTTGTACAACAGTAGCAAAGATTATTGCAACAGGAGCAGAGCAATCTAGAACCAAAGCGTTTTATTTCTCAGCCTCAGTCACTGGTTCAAGACCATATCTCTGGAGCATCAAACATGTCAAACCTTTTAGTGTTCATTCTCTTATAAACTGAGAGAGCCATTTCAATCACTTGACTCTACAAGATATGCAATCAAGATGATTTTTACATCATTAATAATGGCCAGCATTTATACAGAGCTTTACGGTTTGCACAAGGCTTTACACATTATTTCATATGATCTTCAGATCAATCTTGTGAGTTTGATGCTATTATTATCTTTATTTTACAAATAAGGAAACTGATACAAAGAATCACTGACTTGCCCAGGCTTAATATCTGGGGTTGGATTTGCATGTCTTTTCTGACTTCACACTTTGCCACCCACTGCCAAATTATTCATCTCCCTCATCTCACTTTATAGAGATTTGAATTGCAGAGGTATAGAAAGACAATTATATACATTTGTTGGCTATTTTCCTTAGTGAATTCTAATAAACTCATAGTGTGTAAAACAGCATTACATAGCTTTTCCAATACTATCATGGGTCATATGTGTGTTGGTTTCTTTGATTAATATAGAATTATCACACCAAAAGAAGAGTTTCCTTGAGATTAAGACTCTCTGAAAATAAAGATGAGATGTATTCTACATTGCTAAAAGTTAACTACAAGTGAAAATAAACTTAAAAAAAATCTCTGTGATGTTTTTCTTCCTGATAAAAAGAGATGAATATGTTTGTTAAAGTAGGTGAACCATGTAACACTTCATATTTTTCTGCTTGATCTACAGGGTGATTTTACTTGGAACAGCATGTCAGGGCGCAGTGTTCGGCTGAAGTCAGTTCCCATACAAAGCCTCTCAGAGCTGGAGCGTGCCCGACTGCAGGAAGTGGCTTTTTATCAGCTGCAGCAGGACTGCGACCTCAGCTGTCAGATTACCATTCCCAAAGGTAAGAGCTCTGTCCACCATTTCACTGCGGAATGTTGAAAGTTAAACATCTGCTTTGGCAAACCGCAGAACACATATTTATTTCAAACCTCCTATTAACACAGGAAGAAAAGTACAGTGTCTCGGTCATTGGCTGGCATTGGGTTATATTTTGAAATTTGTGTTTGGGCAGAACAACTTGCATGTCAGCTAATATGTTTATTTAAAGGAAAAGGTCAACTTATGCAAAGTTCAAGAGAAAAATACTGTCTAACACAGCATCTACATGACACCAAGATAACCAATTGAAAAGTGAAGAATTCACTTAAACCTGTTATTCAGTACTATAAAGATCAAAGGGAAAAAAATAGATCACATAACTGAATTCAATTCATTCTTAAAATGTGCTCCCATTCTCAAATATGGCAAACTTCAGTCTTTATACAAAGAACTAAAAGTTTAGAGTAAAAACAGATGTGGTTTTCTGCTGATTATGTTTAACATTAATTTTTTCAGTTATGGACTATTTACCTTAGTGGCTTTCAAACTTCTATCTAGGCTCAAATGCTTACTAATATTTCTAAAGGGACATTGGTCATTTACACTGCATCACATTGTTCTTAACTTGATTTGTGGCTGATTGGTAATTGATAATTATGATAATTATGGACCTTACTACATAAACCAACCAAGAAAATATTAGTTTATGTGTAAAGTTTCAAAGAAATCTAGGAAAATTCAAATTAGTGGTGATCTGCTTAAAGTTAGGAGAGGCTTTTAAAGAAATTTATAATCAACTCCCCCTTTCTTTTCCTTTTGTTTTTTTTAAATCTCCTTATGAAAGAATTATGAATTTATAGCCTATAGTTGTTTACATTTATTCAAAGGTTCTTTCCCTAGACAAACATAGAGAGATGTATGTGTATACATATACATATATATATACATATACAAATATATATAAATATACAAATATATATAAATATACATATGCATACATATATATTTATACACAAAGATATTCATAATACCTAAATAGATATACATCTGTGTAATGGTTCCCCAAGCCCTTTCAGGGTTGCTCATTTATTTTTGCTATCCTTCTAGTTCACCCATATCTCACCTATGGCTTCAAGAAGCACCAGAATTCACAGCATCCATACATTGATAAAACTATGCATAGGCTAAATCAGATTAAGAATAATTGATAAGCCCCAAATCTTGTGTTGAACTAATGGACATCTACCCCAAGTATGTGAAGACTTTACCCAGCAGAATGAGCAGATGAGAACAATTTATTTCAATAGCAGCTGAAGCAGGAGCTGTGGAGCTCTTAGAAGTTGGTCAGACATTGAAAACACCAAGGTCATCCACCGCATCTTGGGCCATCATCGGTCCTCTTGACTTTTGTCCTGCCACTGGACTTTGATGACTTTGGACAAGAGAATGAGGCTGATAACTGTGTGAAACTCTGCCTCACATAAATCAGATTCATGTGCAAGTCAAGTTATCACATGGTGAAGCCACTGGTCCTCTTCAAAAACAAAGGATAAAGTGACTTGGACTAGAAAATGCCATTTGCATCCAGTGGATTGAAGCATCGTATTTTGACCTTTTTTATTTGTTTTTTTCTTTAAAGTGTTTTTTTTCCATTTTGCTCTGATTTTAAAAGGATTGCACATACTTAACCTATATTATATTGCTTGCTGTCTTAAGGAGTGAGAAAATAAGGGAGGAGAAAAATTTAGAACACAAAGTTTTACAAAAATGAATGTTTAAAACTATCCTTAAATGTATTTGGAAAAATAAAATACAATTTAAAAATAGGATAAACAACTACCTCAAGCATATCATATAATCTCTCTAGATAGATATATACATAAATATATAGATAATGCTTATATTTTATATACACATATAAACATAAAGACACAAAGGTTTATTTATAAATATACATATGTTGCTATATATATTCACAGGCATATATACATATACACACATACCTATATGCATATAATATCTTGAAATATATGCATGTATATGCATATGTATGTATATATGTATATATATATATGTATCTAAGTATACAGAGAGATAGGTTTCTAATATCATATGCTCAAGGGAATACTTAGAGTTAGGATAGACTTGATTTCACATTATGATTTAGATGCTTACTAGTTGTGTGATCCAGAGCCTTTTCTGAAACCTAATCTTTTTATATGTGAAATAGGATTAGTAATAATGCTTGCAATGCCTACCTTACTAAATGATTATGAAATAAGAACGCTGTAGTCTTTAAAGAGCTTTGTGACTGAGTTAGTCTCTTCAGTTAGTATTAGAGGTGCTGAAATGTTTCCTGCCTAGTTGCTCAAGAGCCCCATAAGGGACCCTACAACTCTAATGCTTTTTTTGTTAAAGAAAATAAACTGGGATAGATGACCTGAATGCCATTTTGACACATATAAAATAGCTACTATCTATCTATATAGCACACTAAGATTTTCAAAGTGCTTTATACCTATCATCTCTTTTGATTCTCATAAAAACCCTGAGAGGTATATGCTGTTATATGAGATTTTATATGAGATTTCCCCATTTTAGAGATGGGGACAATAAAGGTAGGGGAAATTAAGTGACTTGCCAAGAGTCACACAACTTATAAGTGCCTGAGGAATGATTTAAATCAAGGTCAGTCTTGATTCCAAGTCCATTGTGTTATTCCTTAGACCATACTGCCTCTTCCCCACATTTGGTGAGTTGGATCAAAGTAAGATTAAGGTCAATTTAACTTCCCTTTAAGAACTACTCTAAAGAATTTATATGGGAAAAATATGTGGACTGAGGGTCACATTACAAAGCAATAGCTGCTTTGTGAGGAGCACTAATGTAAGATGAGACTTCTTGTGTCTCCTCTATGATGTAGAATTCCTCAATGTGGGGCTTCTGTTGTTATCTGAACTGGCCAAGATATTCTGATTCTACTCCTGGCTATTTCCAGGTAAAGGAGTCTGTCTCCACGTTCCATTTTCTCTCAAACAGTGATCTGATAGCTTCTGTATTGAAAATCTATACCCAGGAGGACCTCTAAATGCTCCAACATTATAGGATCATAAGTTTAGAAGTCATCTAAGATAATCCTCCCATTTTACTGATTGGAAAGAGAGGCCCAGAGATGGGATGTGACTTAACACCATCTAAGGAACAAATGATAAGAGAATTTTGGTAAATCAGCATCACATTGATGGAAAAATCTGTAGTCCTAGGGAGGGCATACAAAAACCACACAATAAGGAAAGAAGAATTAGGTTATTCTCATCTGAAGAAAACTGTTGTCAATACCCATTCAAAGGGCACGTTATCATGCCAGACATATACCAAACAGAGCCATGGACATCCCTGGTTCTTCAATACTTAAGGCAACTGCTGCCCTTCAAGTTGTGCCCTGTAGCTCTCCTGACATCCAGATGGTCAGCAGAATTGCAATAATGGGAAGAAACCCACTAAACTGGGACACATGCCTTACTTTATACTTTTTTTGTGTGTTTTTTATGTTCTTTTATATAGGAATCAATAAAAGCTGTTGTTAATAATGCTATACATATTATACAAATATGAAAATTAAGTCACTTTTGGTTTTGAGTTGTTTCAGTCCTGCCCAACTCTTTGTGGCTTCTGCAAAGATATTGGAGTGGTGTGTCATTTTCTTCTCCAGCTCATTTTAAGAACATTTGAAGAACTGAGGCAAATAGGATTAAGTTACTTGCCCAAATCACACAGCTAGTATCTGAAGCCAAATTTTAGCTCATGTCCTCCTGACTTGTGAGCCATTGCTGTATTCACTGTGCTACTAGCTGAGACTACACTAAGAGACAGATATGTATTAAAATGCCCCCAAATTACTCAGCTATCACCATGAATTACTCATAGAGCCAGAATTCCATCTTCTCTGGATTGTAAGCAATAGAATATTGCATACTGGCCAGAATACTGTATGTAAAGTCAGGGAAAGTTGGGTTTAAATTCTGCCTTTTAGTTGTGTGACCACAAGGAAGCCACTTAAATTCTCTGAGCCTTTTAAGTTCTTTTAAAGAATTTTTTTTAAGTTCTCAGAATGATTATTCATTGTTTCCATAGGAATTAATTAAATCTATTTCACTTGAATAATGGATTGCAAAGCAATTTTTAAGCCTTCAATTGTTATGTAAATGTCAGCTGTCTTTATTTTGGTCATTCTTGACAATTGAAATTTTGCTAACAAAAAGAATTTAGGACAGAAGACCTAATTACTTAGAAAAATATTTGTATATATGGTACAAGCCAGAAAATAGACTGGATTTGCTTACACAGATAATCTTTCCCTCATTGTTTTTCTTTTGAAGAATTATGTTGAATTATTAAGTATTATGTTCTGAAGTATTATAATATGAGGCCAGTTAACTATTGGGTGTTTTTATTTATTTGCTTTATTTTCAACACATCAATTAAATATATGAATGGCACAAAGTACACAATTCTTAAAAATTCTATGATAATTCAGATTACTTACCATATATACCATGCTCATATTCTGTTTGGCATTTCCAATGGGACCTAGATAATGCCATTTATGTCAAAACTATAATCTGTTCATTTTCATCCTTTTTCAATTTATTAATAAAGTCGAAAACCCAATCAATAAGTTACTGTTGAATTTCTAGAGCATGAGATGTTGAAAGAATATAATAGGAGCAACCAACCTGAACTCACCCTAAGGGATAATTGGAGCTGTCATTAAAGCCCTATCATTATTATCTTCAAATATTATTGAGAACCCACTGGATATCTGGCATTGTGTTAAATTCTCTAATTATAACTTTGGCACCTTGTGGCTTCTGTTATCTTCCTATTCATTCCCCTTTTGGTAATTTTAAACTGGGCCACATCTATTGGTGTGAAGAAGCCCTCCAGATAAGTAAACATTGCCTGAAGGGCCCAGAAACTAAATGAAGGTAATGGTTTACCAAAAGAGGTTTTGACAGAAGGTCTAATAAAAACTGGAATATACCCAATCCTCTTGTTTCTCCCTTCCTTTCTCCCTCCTACCCCATTTTTTTTGGTTGGAAATAGATTTAACTTTCATGTTTCTTTGTTATTCAAACTTTGGGTACTTTGTTTTGTTTTGTTCTGGGGAGAAACTAATGAGAACTGTTAAGAGACTCTCTGAGTTAATGGCTATAAGATATTTGGAACTCTCAGCCAGTGATATATGGGAGAAGAAAATAGAGTGAGGACTATTTTACCAAAGAAAAAAGAAAAAGGCTTATATGAGGATTAGGTTGCACCACACTATTCCAGTTCAAACTGGGTTTTGTTTTGTTTTGTTTTTAATTAGTAGTTTTTCAGAGAAGAACTGAGAAAATGTAACTCCCTTTCTATTATGAAGCATAGTTAAATAGACAAGAAAAGGGAGAGAGGGATATTCAGAAATGAAAATAAAAGCTGCCAGTATTATAAACTAGTAAGCCTTTTAGGATTCTGTTTATAAGTCAACTATAATTTCATTTCAAGGGTATTGTGGAAGACTATAGAGACTGAGGCTATCGAGAATCTGTCATGGACTATGGAATGTTGTTCAAGATATACATGGATACCTGAGACCTAGCATTTATGATGCCTATTGATCCACCTTCCCTGCTCCTGTGATAGACCTTCTTTTTCAAGGGAGATGTATTAATTCTCCTAAAGCCTACAAAAACTGTACCTAAACCTATATCTAAAACTATTCAGGACATTTTAAATTTTCTAAATATATTATATATTCTAGAGAGAGACTTGGATGTTTTGCATTCATATTCAGGTATTGGTAATCATAGATCAAACAACAGTCAAGAAAAAAACAATGAGGACTCTACCATAATAAAGCCTTTAGACGTTTCTCTTTTACATGTTTTCTCTCTGCCTGAGAAGGAACTAGTTACCAGGGCAACAGAAAGGTCAGGAGCCACTTTATTTATTGGCCCACGATTAGAAAGTTGGATGCCCAGGGCAGACAAAATCAAGTGGAAAAGTTAGTGTTTCCCTCCTTAAGACTAGGCTGATTAAGATCTGAATCCAGGAGAAGCTTGCTTTCAAGCCTTTTCCTATTCTTACTCTTCCTTTGGATCCTCAATTTTCTGCCATCTATTCCACCATTACAAGCCTGGTTTTCCTGCAAGTCTCATTGCACAGACATTGCTTAAACACATATCCCACTTAAGACTGAACTAACAGATATATTATTTCCTCAAAGCCCTGAATTCTATTTTCTAATAATTGTCCTTTTAAAAATTTATTTTAAAATATTTTAAAATTATACATAAAGACAATTTTCAACATTTAATTTTAAAAGACTTTGAGTTCTAAATTTTTCTCACTTCCTCTCTTCCCTCCTCCTCCCCAAGATGGTGAACAATCCAACATAGGTTATATATGTGCAGTCATGTAAAACATATTTCCACATTAGTCATATTGCCACAGAACAAGAACAAAACAACAAAAATGAAAAACAAACAAAAACAAACCCCCAAAAGTGCAAAAATAGTCTACTTTGATCTGCATTCAAACTCTATCAATTCTTTCTCTGGATGTGGATTGCATTTTTTATCATGAATCCTCTGGGATTGTCTTGAATCATTGTATTGCTGAAAAGAGCTAAGTCATTCGTGATTGATCATTGCACAATGTTACTGTTACTGTCTTCAGTGTTCTCTTGGTTTTGTTCACTTGGCTCAGTATCAATTAATTTCTTTTCAGGATTTTCTGAAATCCTCCTGCTCATCATTTCTTAAAGCACTGTAGTATCCCATTATATTTATATACCACAATTTGTTCAGCTGCTTCTTAATTGATGGTCATCCCCTCAATTTCCAATTCTTTGCCACCACAAAAAGAGCTGCTATAAATATTTTTGTACATATAGATTATTTTCTTTTTTTCATAATCTCTTTTGGTCACAGACTTAATAGTGCCCCAATTTTCCCATATCTTTGCCAAGATTTTTCATTTTCCTTTTCTGTCATACTAACTAATTTGATATATGTAAATTGTGATAACTGTCTTATGAATGGAATTACTATTAAATGATTTGAAACTTGCTAGGTGTACAATTTACTACATAAATTATAGTTTACAAAGTATTTGACAATATAATTTGATCCTCTCAAAAACTTTGTGAAGTAGATAGAACAAGTATTATTTCCTCACTTTCCCGATGAGGAAACTGAAGCTCAGAGAAGTTAATAATCAGATGTATCTTAATATATAAAAGGTCTGTATTTATAGAGGATGCTTGGAGATAGCAGTATAACCAAATAGATGAGCCTTTGACTCAGGGCTTTAAAAGTTTGGCATATTTTTTTTCAACAGTAGAAATTACTAAGCTTAGCATCTAGTTAGCAATAAAAAAAATGTTTAAATAAGAAGCAACTGGGTATGAGCCACTGTTATAACTACTGTTTTTTCTTCTGATCCACTAGATTCATCTTAATTACTTCTGTTACTCTGGCACAATGATTACAGCTAGATCTTTCATAGTACAAATGATAAATCCTTTAAAATGTTTGTGTATATTCAGATTTGCCCTAGCTAAATTATAACTATGTTAAATTATGATTATTGGTGCTAACCTCTTAGAAATATGCAGTGTGATTTAACATAATCTATCCATTTCACGGGATTATTATTCACATTAATCAGTACCTAGTTACATGGCATGATTAGACACATTCTGAGATTCTTGCCCTGTAACTAGTTACAGCTCTAAAATCAGGGTGGGGGAGGGCAGAATTCAGATTGTGGGGGCAGACACACACACACACATATGAATAAAACTTAGCCTTTAAAGTGTTAGGCCAGTGGATATGAAATTTTCCAGTTTGATATATCTTCTTATACTCTTTAAGTTATACCTTATAAGCAGACAACTGCTCCTCTGACTAATAAGTCTGGGTCTGTCCCTGGATCTTGTCTGGGATCTAAAAGGAGTAAAAGTTGGAAGGCAAGAGCAGAAAGTAATATCAAGAAAGTCACTGAACCCTGGGAGATTAGTAATATACTCAAAGAACTTTAGATCTTAGAAAGAGTCTTAAATATCATCTAGACCTAAATTCTCATTTTATAGAGAAGGGAACTGAAAAGAAGAATTAAATGTGCTGTCCAAGCTATTACATCTAGTCAGATAATAGACTTGGGAGTAGAACTGAAATGTGAAATTGGAGTAAACAATTTGCTTTGGACCTTCATCAGTATTTCAGAGCAATTAAGGTGATAATGCATAGCATCTTTGCAAACAAACATTAGAGCAAAATGGTTCTGTGAGAGATTTGAATTAGTTTCTTATATTTTTTCCAACATAAACTTGTTTTCTTGCTTCAGTGTATTTCTTCTATCACAAATGAGAAAAGCTATGTTTATATATTTTAGAAACAATATTGCGGAATGAAAAATAGTTGATGTTTTAAGAAAATGTGTACACATAATACAATAAAATAGAACCCTGACTACTTAGAATTGCTCAATTATATCTCTTGTTTGTAATGCAGTCCCACACCATAGTCCCATAGGCAACATAAAATCAAAGTAAACATCTCACTGAAATGAAGAAAATGATATTCTTGATAGTATGACAGTTCAGTTTTCTTTGGAAAATAAGGGATGACATGTTAGCAAAAAAAAAGTTGTTCTGTGTGTTTTACTTCCTATCCCCAAATAAAAACTATGGTAGCTATCACTCCTTGGCTGTGTAGCAGTTCCTGCCATCATTTTGTTCCATATACCAACACCACTGCAGAATACTGGTGTCCTTCTATGGATTATATTTTTAGGGAAAGTCTGGTTCAGATACCCATATGTTCTAGATGCAAGAAGAAAATGGATATAAAAAACAAAAGTAACCAAATCAAGATTACTGGGCATTCTGGGCCTCTAAGCTGATTGTTCATATTCTGTACCAATATTCATAGTTAGCCCTACAAGTTTGAAATTGAATGTATATTTTATTTACTGTTTTTATAAAGTGATTTTACTTATCTTCATGTTAATTCCCTCATGTTATAGTACTCAGGAGGACAGTTTGGTGGCACAGGGGATAGAATTCTTGGTGTGGAGTCAGAAAAACTCATCTTCTTGAGTTCAAAGCTGGCCTCAAATACTTACTGAGGAATATAGGACAAGTCACTTAACTCTCTTTGCCTCAATTTCCTCATCTATAAAATGAACTAGAAAAGGAAATGGCAAAGCACTCCAGTATCCTTTCCAAGAAAACACCAAATGGACTCACAAAGAGTTGGACACCTCTTAAATGATCAAACAACTAAAATGGTATTCAGGTAGTAGGAGAAAGCTCTTCCTTGTATACACAACTGTTTCTTAGATAACTGGAAGGATTAGAATTCTCTTTAGGAAATTTTCTTTTCTCTGGGTTCTACCTTTTTCCATCTGGGAAAAGATGATATATCATCTATTATATTATAATAAATAAATACCATCAGGGGTAACAAAAAAAGGACATTTGAGTTTATTTAAAAACACAATTCTAGTTTCTAAAGCTATGTTTTTTAAGTTTCTCTCTTACTTGGGCTCTCTCTAATACCCCCTTCTTCAGTTCACCTTCAGGATTTGTGTAGAGTATAAGGATATATACTGTATAATTCACCAACAATGAATGATATATTGAAAAACTCACACCTTGGGGCAGCTAGGTGGCACAGTGGTTAGAGCACCAGCCCTGAAGTCAGGAGGACCTGAGTTCAAATCTGATCTCAGACACTTCCTACCTGTGTGACCCTGGGCAAGTCACTTAACCGCAATTGCCTCAGCAAAAAGCAAAAAGAAAAAGAAAAAGAAAAAAGAAAAAGAAAAACACACCTCTTTGGATTCAAAAGTAGTCCACAATGGAATATAATTATTAAAACCATACACTTTGTGCCTTGATATTCACTAATGGACTCCTCATATCCTCAGGCAATATAGTTTTCTCTCCAAGATCCTGTCTCCACTGGTCAAATTTGCAAAATATTTATATATCTTCTTTGGATCAGCAATTATCATTGCATAAGATTTGGATACTTTTACAGAATGTTGCCTGTTCCTGGAGATCCTGGAACTCTCTGGCACATTTTGTAGATTTCTGTAGTATAATAGTTCCACTATCAGAATTCTAGTGGGCCCAGGGCCTAGTTGTAAACCATAAGCAATTATAAAGGACAGGATCCAGCATTTGAAGTATGAATAAGAAGTGCTACTTTTGTATTTGACATATCTTTCCTCATTAGTCAAATAAAAGGAAATCATTGTTTGAAGAAAGATTGTATGCTATATGTGTGTCTAAGTGCCACCAGCTACCTCAGGGCCTTTGGGTATATGCAAATAGAATATTTTGAAAATTAAAATTAGAAAATTTTAAGTAGAGGTTCCTATAAGGAGGAGAGCTTGAATAAAACTTTTAAAATTGAAAGGTTTCAGATAATCATTTTTATTACTTTGCATATGATAGATATAAATATAAAGGCTAGTATTATTTTCACATTATGATTAGAGTTAGGTTTCCAATAGTATGAATGATGAATCCTATGAAGTAGTCATGATTATTTGATTTTTTTTTCATTTATACCAATTATGCTGACAAATTCCCTTAAATTCTCTCATTATATTAAAAAAATTTTAATACTTTTCTGTGAGCTGAGACCTTAACCCCTCTAAAATATTTCTGGTGTTTTTAATCATGCATGCAAATTTTTTGTGGGAGAGGGGAAAAGAGCATTAGTTTGCCCTTTTAAAATAAGATATTTAACTTACGGAATTCAAAAAGGAGAAAAGTTAGCCATCTGCTTATTTAAAAACAACAACAACAACACACACACACACATGCCAGTATTTAATGTGTAATTAACAGCAGTTATCATTCATTAAATTAAGTGGCATAAGATTTTAGCACACAACAGCAGGAGAAATATTAGCCTTAAATTTTACTTATGACAATTCTTGTTTTCAAGATTAACTTTTGACACTTTTTTTCACCCTTAATGAGAATAATTGTGTGTTGACACCTTTGAGTTTCCAACTAATTTTACTTATTGTCTGAAGACTCTCTTAATATTCACTTATCTGCCTCCTTGAAATTTGAAGAACCATTATGTGCCATATACTTTTGTTTAGGTTTTGCATTAGTCTGAAGCATGAACACAATCAGCAATTGAATAAAAAGGAGAGGATAGGTAGAGATGCCATGGACATGAAAAATGATGCTTTTATTTCCAGACATGCATGATCCATGTATTGATATTGTTTTGCAACATTGAAAAGGTCCTGGAGAAGAAAAAAATGAAGCATATCTTCTCCCTGAGGACAGAAAGAGCAAATAAATTGGATAACCAAACGCGAGCAAGCATTTATTAAATGCCAACCAATGTACTAGGCACAAAGATAAAAACAAAAATAATCTTTACTCTAGGGGTCTTTTGAATCTTGGAGGGAAAGACAGCATGTAGGTATGTTATATAAAGTGATTTATGGAGGAGTCAAAAACTTATGTAGAAGATAGAGCTGAAACTGAGTTTGGAAGAAAATAATGATTCAGAGACTCGATTTTCTTGTCTGTAAAAATAGAAACAAATTGTTGTTCAGTTGTATCCAAATCCTCGTGTCCCCATTTGGGGTTTTCTTGGCAAAAATACTGGAGTGATTTACTGTTTCCTTCTCCGGCACTTTATAAAATTTATCTATCTATCTATCTATCTATCTATCTATCTATCTATCTACCTATCTACCTATTTAAAATGGAATTGTAATTTCATTGGTTTAGAGTTGACATATCCAAATATTTTTGCTCATATGTCACTCTTAAGGGATTAAAAATGTAAACAAACAACAGCCTTTGAATATGCATGTCCTATTTATATGCATTTATTTATAAATCTCATAAATATGCAAATATACTTATAATCATGTATGTTATAATGCTTACACATAATATAAATTAAGGATAAAGTGGAGATAACATTATATTTGTTATTAGAGTCAATAGAGAATGATTAGAGTTTGTTGAATAAGGGAATTACATGGTTGGATTTACAAAATCACTTTTACAGCTGGATGGAAGATGAATCCATATGAGGAAAAACTTGAACAGAGAAACCAAGTTGATTATTACAGAAATTTAGACAAGAGGTGATATGGGCCTGAATTAAGATGGTGATAGAGAGAAGGGATTGAAGAGATAAGAATAAGGAACCTATAAGAGGTTGGCAACTGATTAGATACTTAGAAAAAGTAAGGAATCAAATGTAATACAAAAATTGTGAAAATCTGAGTAACTAGAAAGATACTCTGGTAACTGTTTGGAGGATGGATAGATTTCAGGGAAGGGGAATATAATGTAATAATATCTACAGTCTAGTTCACAATCCACTCATGCCTACTCATCCTTCTGTCCTAGGCAAGTTGAAAAGGGGAGGAGAGATGAATCCTATTCAGTCATGAAGTGATTGGGGCAAGGTGAGGGAAAAGGGGCAGAATTTTCCCAACAGAATTTGAACAGCTGCTATAGAGGGAATAGTTGTTTTAGATGAAAGATTCTTAACCTAGGGCCTATGAGATAGGTAGAAAGGAGAGAGAGACCGAAACAGAAGAGAAAGAAAGAGAGATAGATACAGAGGCAGAGAGACAGAGACAAAGGGACAGAAAGAGAAACAATTTCAACATAATTTTTTCTCTTTCATAATTCTCTATATTTGATTTTATGGATTTAAATACATTATTCTGATAAAGGGTTTATAGTCTCCACTGCATTGCCTAAGGAATTCATGATGTTTCACATTCCAGTCAGGATCAGACCCTAAAGAACCTAAAGTTATATGGAGGTCCACTACCAGAGAATTAATATAGAGAATTCCTGGTAAGAAAATTTCTTCTACCAATGTAATTCTGCACCTTTTCTTGCTACTTGGGACATTGAGAGATTCAGTCATTTGTCTAGATAAACAGTATAAGATCAGAGCTGATTCTTGAACTTAGCTCTGTATCCACAATGCCATGCTCTTTCTGTACTTTACAAATATAAGAACACTATATTTATGTAAGTTGTTGTTATTACTACTAAGCTAGAAAGGTTTCAAGAATGGGACCATTGACAGACTGTCTTATGACTATCTGTCATAACAAGACTAATCTAGCTAACTTTATTTTTATAATAGCTTTTTATTTTTCAAAAAACATGCAAAGATAGTTTTCAGCATTCACCCTTGCAAAACCTTGTATTCTATAATTTTTCACCCTCCGTCCTCACCAAGTTCATAACACTTGATCATCACATAATCTTATTACTATGTACAATGTTTCCTGGTTCTACTCACTTCACTTAGCATCAGTTCATGTAAGTCTCTCCAGGCCTTTCTGAAATCATCCTACTGATCATTTCTTATAGAACAATAATATTCTATGATATTAATATATCATAACTTATTCAGTCACTTCCCAGCTGATGGGCATCCATTCAGTTTCCAGTTCCTTGTCGCTACAAACATTAGTCCTTTTCCCTCTTTTATGATTTCTTTGCAATACAGACTCAGTAGAGGTACTGATGGATCAAAATGTATGTACAGTTTGAGAGCTCTTTGGGCATAGTTCCAAATTGTCTAGCTAGCTTTAGAGGCTCATCACCAGCCAAACTGACAGTCTTTTAATATACTGGAGGACATACAACTCCAGAATCTTTGCCAAAAAAAAAACCTCAATGGCAATATTGGCATGCTATGATCCATGGGATTATGAAGAATCAGACATGATTGAACAAATGAATTAGGACAATAGTAACAGAATATAATGCGTACTTAATAAGTGCTGGGTAGTTCATTGATTGATACCAAGACCTGTAGTAATGAATGAGAAATATTAATGAAAAAGTAAATATTAAATACTTATGGCTTACAAAGCACTGTGCTAATCACTGAAGGTAAGTTGTAATATTTGCTGGTGGATTTTCCATGTCAATGTAATCACTGGTTTTTTCCCCAAATAAAAAACATATGATTCTTTTGCATTAAAAGCAAAACAAAAAAAAATCTCAGGAGATTATCAAAAGACAGAAAATATTGAAGAGGATTCATTCTTAGTGAACCACTGAAAATAGTATAATAAATGAACCATTCAAAAACAGTATTCTGATGAGTAAAAAAAAAGTAAAATTGATTTGATTAATTCTGCATTTTGATCATACTCTCACTTATGTGTAAATGGTTTTTCATATTCATGCCTTTATTGTTTCTTAAAAAACTATAAGCTTTGTTCTCCAATGAAGTAATAATATAATTCTATAATTTTAGGAAACCCATGGTGTTCTGGGATATGGAGAATCTGTACTCTGATCTCCTGCATATTTTCTTCATGTTGGGTATTAAGAAATAATATGAATGAAGCAATTACCTGAAAAAAAGATGTTTTATTTAGTGACACTTTTAATTTGTCTTATGAGAATATGGTGCCCAGACAGAAATTTCAGTTAAGAATGTATGATGAGACTTAAGAGTTCCTAGGATCCTGATAGAACAAATTAGCCACTAACATTTAAAAAATGGCAGAATTGGCATTTTGGACTATTTGCTCATAGACTTTTGAGTGTGGAAAAAATGACAGGCAAGTAAAAGATGTTTCTAGGGCATAATTTGATCATCACCAGTTGTTACAACAAGTGTTGATTAAGAAGAACATATGGTTAAAGAGAAACCACATGTGATAATTTTTAAATCCATAGCATCCAAACCATGAGGTCAGCTTAACATAAGTCAGATATTTAAAAGAATAGAGGTCATGTTCACAAAATGAATAATTCTAATATACTAATTGAATAAAAAATTACTTGTTGTCTTTTTTTAGTAGAACAAGCAGGTATGTCTTACCTAGAACTTATTTTGACAGAAGACTTTTAAAAACCATCATTTTCATCATTTTACATACACTAGTGGAATAACAGAATTATTTCACCCTAAATTGCATAATTGTCATGGTGTCAATTTAGTTTGATATTCTATGACTTGTTATCCTTTAATTTCTTTTATAATTAGAATATCATAGTAAGCACAGAAAATAGATTTTCTGACACCTAGGTCTAGCCAGTAGATCAACATGGAAACTGCTATGATTTCGTGTAATATACATTGTGTATGTGTATCTATATGTATATCTTATATGTATATCTATATTAAGAGAGAATAAAAAATCAAAGATGATGCTGATGGCTGCCAATCTGGGTAGGATAGTATGTCCTGTTTT
The DNA here is from genome assembly GCA_023553655.1 of Myrmecobius fasciatus. Classification (NCBI taxonomy): domain Eukaryota; kingdom Metazoa; phylum Chordata; class Mammalia; order Dasyuromorphia; family Myrmecobiidae; genus Myrmecobius; species Myrmecobius fasciatus. The sequence goes on along the minus strand of JAJPUD010000006.1, from coordinate 1,426,614 downwards.
TGATGCCAAATTATAACAAAGGTACAGGTCAGATTTTTTTTCAGATCTATAAAAATCAGAGAAGAAAACAAAATTATTTATAGTTGACATAAATAAGGTCAGATAGCAGACAACTTCTATTCAAAAAATAATCATGATATAATGACTATTAGCTCTCTTATTATTGAGTTAAATTCTTAGGAAGTATCTACTTCCCCCTTCTTTTTTTTCCTTTTCCACTTTTAACCCTTATTTTGAAGTATATGTGAAAGAAAAAGAAGCATATTCTATCATTTTTTCATATTAAAAATGTTTAATATTTAAAATTCATTATTATATTTGGAATATTAAAATATAACTGCATAATTGTGTTTTATCAACATTTAATTGTTATAACTATTGAATACATAGTTAAATGGATATAAAAATAATGGGAGAACTAATTTAAATTATAAAATTAAATTACACAGAAGCTTTTATTTTCTGTTCAGAAGACATTATAAAATTACTTTTCCATGCCTTCACTTCTTTTTTTAAAGTTTTCTTTAAACACAGATACATCCCTCCCTCCTTTTTCTTCTACATTAAAAAACAAAAAGTACAAAACAAAATAAAATTTTATGTTACAAACATATATAATGATGAGAAACAGATTTCTACATTGGCTATGTCAAAAAAAGAAAAGATTTCCCTCTGCACTCTAAGTTCATACCTATCTATTAGGAGAAGAATTACTTAGTCACTTTTTAAGTGGAATTATTCTGTTAACTATCAAAATGTCCGGTTAAAAATATTGTAGGAATTGAATATAGCAACTGACAATATGAGTTTTTATACCCTATAAAGAGTTTTACTACCATTGTAGCCATGCATGATAAAATCTATTGTTTAGTCCCATTTCTTCCTGATATTTAGGATAGATACTCTGTGTCATTTTTAAACAATAAGTAAAGCAGAAAGTTAAAACAGAAGAACAAAAACATACTGGGATTGAAAAAAAAAGAATCAAGATTTTAACAAAAAAGCTAGCCATCTAACCATATGCTAGCCATAACATAACTAGTTAAATAGCCATACATAACCTCTGTAAACTTCAGTTTCTTCTTCTGTAAAAGGTAGAGTTAGTACAGATAAATTCTAACATCCTTTCTAATTCTAATATTCTATGGTTCTAAACATAGTATATCTCATAAACTGGACAAGAAATAGGGAAGGTCAGTTTAGACTAAGATATAAACTGATCTTTGTGATGTTACTTCCCAGTGATTAACCTTCAGCTTCGGATAGTGAATAGAATCCTACATCTCTCATTATTGTAAATAAGGAGGGAGAGAGGGATGGATAGAGAGAGAAACATGGAGAGCGAACAAGTATCTGGCTTATTCCAAATTATGAAATATTTGCATCTTCCACATGATTCTATCCTACAGCTCCAATTAATTAGTCTAACAGTAATAACAATAACAAAACATTTATTAATTGCGATAAATAGCTGCTGAACAAGGAACTCACTATAGGCTATTCAAGGCTAGAGTGGCTTACTCTCTAAAATTTCTCATTTGAAACAAACTATTGTCAGATACAAGTAGTTGATCTAGTGAAAAATCTCTCTCTTTTGGAAGGAGTCAGACTATCTAGTCTTCCTTCTCTCTTCTTTCTGACCTTTTCTAGAAATTTCAGTTCCCCAGGATCAGTCCAAAAGGGGATAAGAAATCTCAGATGTGCCTGAACAATAGAACTGATGCCATTTCCTACCCTTCAGAAACTTGCATTGGTTGGAGATGAAAAGGGCACAGATGAACTTGGATGTTCCATGTTCACAAGTTAACTCTCAGTGTTCTGGTACTGATACTTGCCTTTCCTGCTGATGGATTACTGAACCTGAGAGCCAGTGATCTCCATATCTGAAGACCAAGACTAAGTTATATCATTCACTATTGAGCAGTAAAGACTCTGTGGTTCCCTCTCTCATCCTTCCCTTGTCCCTTTTCCCAATTTCTCAATCCCTGGTTATCTCAAGTCTTAATCCTTCCTGAGGATAATAATAAAGACCTAGTACTCTGAGCATCTTTGGCATGCCTGACTCTTGCGAAAGCCTCCTTTAAATCTCCGAATTGTTGTTGAGGTCTCAGACTAGTGAAGTCATCAAAGAGTTTGGGGGGTTATAGTCCGACTATCTTTCATTATTGAGTTAAGGAGAAGATAAAGAAGGAACACAGAGAAGGAACAAATATCTGGCTTATTCCAAATTATGAAGGGTTATACTCCTACATTTCTCATTATTGCTTATAAAAGCTACTGGCCTTGCATTTAACGGGTAATGTTCTGATGAGAAAGTTAATATGTACATATATGAGTAAATATAAGATTCACTAAAAATACATTCAACGTAATCTGGGAACAGAATACCAGCAACAGCTGACATGTTTGAGAAACACGTATATACTGTTCCCATTTTCCCCATAGAAGGTAAGTTTCTTGAAGGTGAGGACTGTCATTTATCTTTGTACTCCTAAAAATACAGAGACTGGCTCATAGCAGGGGCTTAGTGAATGCTTATTGATTGATTAGTTGGGGACAGTTACTTTCATAAGCAATCAATCAAATCAGCAAAATTTCATGACTTTACATTAAGATTTGGTTATTCTGTTTAATGAGAGAATTACAGATTTTCAATGATCAGGATAACATCATTAATGTATTTACTTGAAAACAAATGTAGTATGCCTCAAGATAGCTTAACATTCCCTCCAATTTTTTTCATCCTATGAGTCAATCCATAATTTATTTATGTGAAAAATCTACACATCTATTAAAAGAAAATTGAGGAGTGAAATTTATGTCCATCACATTATTCTCTATCAGGATTAAGCAAAGACTGGAAACTTGTCTATTAAATTTATAGATGCCATAAAACCAGTTGGGATTGAAACTCTGTAACCACAAATGTTTCAACACCCTAGAATGATGGGCCAAATCTAATAAAGTAAACTTTAACAGGGATAAATTGAAAACACTACACTTGGATTAAAAACAAAATCAAGTGTGTAAGCAAAAGCCACTGGAAGTATAACTGGAAAGCAGTTCATGTGGAAAAGACCTGAGATTTAGTGGCCTATAGTTGTCAGCTGTAGGACACGGTAACTGAGCAGCAAAAAGCTATTGGAGGTGGTTATCTTGCTGTACTTTGTCCTGGTTGGACTACATCTGTAATACTGTGTTCATTTCTGAGCATTACATTTTAGAAGGAACAATAACAAGCTGGAACCTGTCCAGAGTATGGTGACCTGTATGAGAAGAGGACTGAAAACTATGCCAAATGAGAATTGATTGAAGGAAATGGGTTCATTTAGCCAAGAAAAGAGAATATTTAGGAAACTAATGATCTTTGAGTTTTGAAGGAAGGGTAAATTTGGTTTTGTTTGACTCCAAAGAGCTAAACTTGAAGCAATAGCTGGGGATGTCAGAGAGACAGTTTTAGGTTCAATGTAAAAGAAAGCTTCCTGGAAAATAGAATTGTCCCAAATTGAAATGAACTTGGTCAGTTGTCGATAAGAATCTCTTCATTACAAAATCAAGTGAAGAAACGATGAAATAAAATATTTTGAAGAAGTTCCTTCTTGGGTAGGAGCTCTACTAGATGACTTCTGAGATCTTTTTCATATATGAGATTCTAGGACTTATCATAAGAAGAACAGCTGCTATGAGAATCCCCAGTTTCAGCTCAACAAGTGAACCATTATAATATTAAAATGAAAAGGCTAGAAATAATTATCACTTTCCATTTATAATTGTAGTGTTCATTTTTAACTTTTTTTTCCAAAAAGCACATTATTCTTGTATATTCTTTTTTGCTGTTTTGTTTTAATTTTTATTTCTTCATCTATGGTGACTTAGACCATTGATTTCTTCTTCTGGAATCTACTTTTTATAGTCATAGGACTTTAGAGGTAGAAGGAACCTTAGAAATTATGTAGTCCAACCCACATTTTTTCTTATTATGAAAATGAAAGTTTAGAGAAGTTAAGCAATTTAGGGGCAGCTAGGTGGCACAGTGGTTAGAGCACCAGCCCTGAAGTCAGGAGGACCTGAGTTCAAATCTGATCTCGGACACTTAACATTCCCTAGCTGTGTGACCCTGGGCAAGTCACTTAACCTCAATTGCCTAAGCAAAAAAAAAAAAAAAAAGAAGAAGTTAAGCAATTTGCATAAGGTCACTAGTTAGTAGCAGAACCAGAGCAAAAAATCCAGATCTCCTCACTCCCTATCCAGGGTAAAGTCCACCGTCCCATGGAGATTTCTGTAAATGACATAAGGACCAAATCAAATTGGATTCTCTCAAATCATGGTAGATTGCATTCACAGTAACCACTACCTCCATTCACAGAACATGCTTTGAGATCAGCAGTGCCAAGAGATACCATCCTTCAAAAACAGCCCCTCAAAAAAGTTGAGGCAAACTGTAACTATATTGGATATGATACAAGTGGATTGGAGTTTTAATTAACTGAAAAAGATCAAGATTTCCATTCAGATCCAGTAAGGAAGTAAAATAATTCTTAGTCTTAAAAAAAAAGGTTTATCTTCTAAATTACCAAAATCTTGCATTTTTTCTTTAGAGTTTTCCATAAATGCGTTAGTATAAGTCTCTCCACATCCCCTTTTTGAAAGGTTACAAAATAACCTGAAGAAACATAGGTGTGAACTGTTTGAAGAAATGAACTTCCCAAATCCAACTAATATCTTGTAAACTGGATAGGGCTCTTATTTGTAAATAAAAACCAGGCAATTTAAAAAAAGATATATAATAACAGTAATCTCATGTTTGCTGCCATTTCTTGAAGGAGCAAATTTGCAGGCTTGCATATGTAAAAAGATGAAAAATGTCTGGAAATTATTGTTGAATTTAACCTGCATGATATAAAACCACTTTGATCTGGAATCATGCTTCAAATGCTTGATGGAGGCATTTGAAATGTAATTCTGGGTTTCCAATCTATGAAGATCACAATAACCAGAACTGTTTTTGCAATAAAACTTCTATTCTTGTAATGAACCTTGAACATAATTTAGTTGGGCAATTGTCTCCATTCCTTTTCAGTAGATCCTTAAAAATACTAAATGTAGTACTTTAGGGCATGTCTACACTTACCTTCCAAATAGCACAGTGAAAATGCTGTGCTGTTGAAAACATTTCCATCTGTTATTTATTTTTAATGCTGAAATGAAAAAATCTGCTGGAATTCTTTTTAAGTAAAGACAGCTTGCTATAAAGCACCACTCTTATAAATATAGTATGCTATTGGACATGTAAAGACATAGTCTTAAGATTTGGTTTCTAGATACTTCATTGTTTGTATTTTTCTACTGGCAAAACTGTGGTCAATCATTTGCTTTACTAACGGTATTTGAGAGTATTAACTATGACCTACAGTTGAGAAAAATGGAGAACTCTTCCTCTCAGGCAGAGATAATTATCAGTGTTAACTACTGAATGAGTATCTGAGCAAGTAAAGGCTTCAGAACAGTCTACTTGTATTTCTCATTTTCCTACTTATTAAAGTTGAGAGACTATTTGCATTTTTCCTCATTTCCCACTTTCTATATTAATTCATTCCTATGATTTCCTAACTAATAATATTTTCTATTTCTTGAACTAGAATGAATAACTTTATTGCTTTGTGATTCTTTAAGCATAATTAAACATTTATTAAACATTAAACATTTATTAAATGCCTCCCATATATCAGACATTATAAATGTAATAATTCCTATTCACAATATTTTTAACATTCAATCCTTATTACTGTTGGGACTTCTCAATTTTATTGGCTGTATTTTCCTCAAGGTTACACTCATTAACCAGGGGTTAACTTCCCAAGACTTCATCCTGAGTCCTCTTTTTCTTTCTCCTCTAGACTTTCACTTTGTATTCTCTTAATACTCATGGATTCACCTAGATCTCTATGCAGATGATTTTCAGATTTAATTGTCCAGACCTAACCTCACTTCTGACCTCTAACCTCAAATCCCTAACTGTCTATTGGACATCTCAAACTGGATTCCCATATATGTCTTAAATTCAACACATTCAGAATCATCTATCATCTCTTTGAGAGTAGATACTATCTTTTGCCTTTTTTATAACATGAGCACAGAGTGAGTACTAATTGATTGACTGGTATGTAATCTGTTTCTGAAAAGTTAAAAGGTATTCTGAGAGTCTGAGGTGAGGAGGGAATGTATTCCAAGCTTGTGGGGTGGTCAATGCAAAGACATGAAGATAATCGATTTGACTGGATTGCAAACTGTATGAAAGGAAGGAATTATAGAGTCTGCAAAGATAGAGGCCAAATTGTAAAGGACTTTCAAACTTTAAGAGAGTTTATATCTTATTTTTATATCAGGCAATTGTTGTCCATCCTTCATTTTTAAAGAGGACCAGTGACATCATTGGGTGATGTCTTGACTTGCACATGAATTGGATTTAAGGAGAGATGCACAAAGTCATCAGCCTCACTCTTTCTTCCGGAGTCATAGAATCCAGTGACAAGACAAAAGTCAGCATAACTGCTGATGGCCCAGGATGCAGTGGAGGACTCTGATCTCTCTGACGCCTAAAAAAGTTCTAAGTGTTCCACACCACCTGCTTCAACCACTTTCATGACTATTGAAACAAATTGTTCTCATCAGCCCATTCCACAGGAGGAAGTCTTCACATGCTTGGGGTGGACATTCCCTTTATTAACCCACAGGTTTGAGGTCTCAGTTATCCTCCACTTAGTTTAGCCTGTCTGCCTTCACAGTTTATTGGGCAGTAGCTATCATGTAAGCTACAGCTTCTTGGAGCCACATATGGGAATTGGGTGAAGATAGTTAGAAGCCCTGAAAAAAAGCTGGAAAGCCCTCATACCAGAAAGCTAGTTCTCCTCCAACACTCCAGGATCCCCTGGAGTTTATTATGTGAATGTCAAGGTTAGATATGTGCTTCTTACTTTGGTTACATAATGTGAAGAATGGACTTGCATTGGGGGAAAAGTTAAGGCAGGGAGACCAGTTTGGAAACTTTTGTAATAATTGAGGCAGGAGGTGACAGAAGTCTGAACTAAAGTGGTAGCTGTATAAGTAGAGAGATAAGATCTGTTTTAAACATCTTGAGTTTGAGATGTCTGTAAGATATTCAGTTTAAAATATCTCTTAGGCTTTTGGTGACATAGGATCATAATTCAAAAGAAAGACTAAGAGAAAGGTTTAAATTTCCAAGCCTATAGATTTATTCCAATATTATTCCAATTATATAACAAATTAAGACCAGGTCTCCTCAGTATGGCACTACATTCCAAATATAGGGGGAGGCAGATTTTTATGTATTAAAAGCAAACAATTAACAGGATATAAATCAAGATACAAGATTAGATAATTTGATATCTAATTGGAGGAAAGATTAAGGCCTTTCCAAGTAAGGAGGAAGAGAACAAATAGGCACAATTCCCAGAAATCAGAAAAAGAAAAGATATATCACTCCTTATCTACCAAGTGTTTATATTATATAAAAGGAATAAGAAATACTAAATAATCAGTATGAGACCACTTTTCAGGTAATATATGTAGGCTGCTCAAAATGTATAATTGTGAGAAAATTCCTTGCACCAATCTTTGGATCTGACTGGATTTCTGGTCAACATCTGGCCCTTAGTTAAAAGATACAAGTAGTCTAGCTTCCCAACCACACAATGCTAGATTTACACAATATGATAAATGTTTCTTATAATTCCCATACTTGAATAAAGTTTTCTCAAAAGACAGAAGTTGGACTAGACCCCATAATTGAATAGAAAGTTTACTGAGTTGGCTTCAGAATTGAGTCACAAGATGGAATCAGTGTGGTTCACTCAATTCTCACAATTCCCATATCATCTACCTGATTGATAATAATGGTGATAAACTGATTGAAAATTAATGAAGTCACAAAGAAAGAATGAAAAAAGAAAAATTAGAAATATGATACCACACATTATATCACATGGTGATATAGCAAAAGGAACTGAGTTCAGACAAGAGATGAACCAAGAGAGAATCATCTTGAGGGAGTATTTAGGAAATAATCAACAGTAGCAAATGCAGCAGAAATATCATGTAGGATGAGTACTAAGACCATCAGATTTAACAGTTAAGGGATCATTGGTAATTTTGTGGAGAGCAGGTTTAGAAGTAAGTAATTTGGAAGCCAGATTTCAAAGGGATGAAAAATAAGAAAAAAGGAAGTAAAAACAATTAATATAGACAGTACAATAAAAAAGATGATTGCAGATGAAACCACAAATTCACTATGAAATCTGGTTACTTCCTTTTTCTACTTTTTTTTCTTCTCTTCCTTCTATCTTCCATCTTAGAGGTGGCTACCATTAGACGAAAATAGGTAGAATTGATTGTATTACATGGGAGACACTGGCACAGGACCACCCAGTGTGACATGCTCTCATCAGAGAAGGTGCTGTGCTCTATGAGCAAAGCAGAATTGAGTTAGCCCAGAAGAAATGTGAGATGCACAGTTAGAGAAGCCATTTCAAATGTTCATAGGGATCTATGGCAAAACATTCTGAGCTTGTGTTGGTCTAATAGCCACAGTTGGATACACTACAACTCAACTCTAACACAGTTTGTCATTTTGGTCCTCTTTGAGAATGAAGGATACCCATCAATTGGAGAATGGCTGAATAAATTATGGTATATGAATGTTATGGAATATTATTGTTCTGTAAGAAATGACCAACAGGAGGATTTTAGAGAGGCCTGGAGAGACTTGCATGAACTGATGCTGAGTGAAATCAGCAGAACCAGGAGAACATTATACACAGCAACAAGACTATACGATGATCAATTTTGATGGACATGGTTCTCTTCAACAATGATGTGATTCAAACCAGTTGTTCTGCGATGAAGATAGTCATATACATCCAGAGAGAGGCCTGTGGGAACTGAGAGTGAACCACAACACAGCATTTTAATGCTTTCTGTGAATATTTCCATGCATTTTGTTTTCCTTCTTAGGTTGTTTTTTTCTTCTTCTCTTTCTAGATCTGATGTTTCTTGTGCAGTAAGATAACTGTATAGATATGTATACATGTATTGTATTTGTCAGATAATTTATCCTATTTAGCATGTATTAGATTACCTGTCAACTAGGGGTGGGGGTGGTGGGAATGAGGGGAAAAGCTTGGGAAAAAAAAGTTTTTGCAAAGGTCAATGTTGAAAGGTCACTCATATGTTTTGTAAATAAAAAGCTTTATATTAAAAAAAACAAATGTCAAAACTTGTTTTTACTTGTGAGGAAAATAAAATACTAAATAAAAAGGAAAAAAGAAGAAGAAAAAAAAGAGAATGAAGGATAACAACCAACTAACCAACATATATGTAAAATTATTCTATACACTTATATTTGTTAGTACTTTCTTTGGATGCAGATAGAATTTTTTCATATGTCCTTTATTATTAATTTAGATAGTTATCATAACCAAAGTGACTTATTTGCCGAAATCCATTCTTAAAAAATACCAATGTTACTGTATACAGTGTTCTTTTATTTTGCTTATTTTGCTCTTCATTATTTCATGCAAGTCTTTCTGTGCCTTTCTCAGATCATTGAGTAGTAGTCCATCACAATCATATATCAAAACTTGTTCAGCCATTCCCCAATTGATGGGCATCCCAGAAATTTTTTTTGCCTTCATACTTTTTTAAAATTATTGTTTTATTTTTCTGGTTACATGTGTACATTAACTTTTTAATACACATTTTAATATACATTTCTTTATGAATCATGTTGAGAGAGAAAAATCAACTCAAAATGGAAAAACCAAAAGAGGAAAAAATAACAGAAAAAAGTGAACATAGCATTGTTGATTTACATTCAATCTTCATAATTCTCTATCTGGATGCAGATGGCACTTTCTATCAAAAGTTTATTTGGATTGCCGTGGAACCAAGTCTTTCATATTTGATCATCACACAATCTTGCTGTTACCATGTGCAATGTATTCCTAGTTCTGCTTGTTTTGCTCAGCATTAGTTCATGTAAATCTTTCCAGGTCTTTCTAAAATTATCTTGTTTATCATTTTTTATAAAACAATAATATTCCGTTACTTACATGTACCATAGCTTATTCAGCCATTCTCTAATTAATGGGCATCTACTCATTTTCCAATTCTTTGCCACCACAGAAAGAGCTGCTACAAACATTTTTGCACATGTGGGCCCTTTCCCTTCCTTTCTGATTTTCTGGGGATATAGTGATACTGCTGGATCAAAGTGTATGTACAGTTTTAGAGCTCTTTGGGCATAGTTCCAAATTGCTCTCCAGAATTGTTGGATCACTTCACAACTCTACTAACAATGCATTAGTGTTCCTGTTTTCTCCTCTCCAATATTATCATTATTTTTTCCTGTCACCTTAACCCCTCTAAGAGGTATGAGGTGGTAACAGAGTTTTTTTTAATTTGCATTTCTCTAATCAATAGTGATGTAAAGCATTTTTTCATATGACTATAGATGGCTTTAATTTCATCATTGAAAAATTATCTGTTCATATCTTTTGACCATTTTATCAATTGGGAAGGAATTATATTTTGTATAAATTTTACATAGTTATTTACATATTTTAGAAATAAAGCCTTTATCAGAAATACTAGCTATAAAAATTTTTCCCAGATTTGTACTTCCTTTTAATCTTGTTTGTGAAAAATTATTTGATTTAAGGTAATCAAAGTTGTCTATTTTGCATTTCATAATGTTCTCTAGTTCTTCTTTAGTCATAAATTCTTTCTTTCTCCAAAGATCTTGCTTTCCTTATTCTGGTAAGCAGTGTAATCTCTGAAATTTTTGAAGGCAATAAAGAAATACCAAGTAGATAGAAAAAAGTTGAAGATGAAATTGAAAGGATGATTGAAAAAAGAAAATCTTCTGAGATGGGAGGAAATAGTATGAAGGTCACATAAAGAAATTTTGGCCTTGACAAGAAAAAGGACTATCTCATTATCAGAGACTGAGAGAAGTAAGAGAATGAGAAATGATGTCAAGAGTTTTAGAATTTAAGAGGCGAGAAGAGGGACCTAAAAGGAGTGACTTCAAATTCCCAAGTAAAATAAAAGTTGAGATCCTTAACTGAGAGAACTGGAGAAAGGAGACTTGGGGAATGCTAAGAAGAGAAGATAATACTTGGAAAAGCTTCAGAGAGAAATAAAATAGGGATCAACTAAAGGAGAAATACAAGGATTACTTTGCTGCAGTAAGGGCCTAACTGAAGTTTTGTAACCTAAATTTATATTGTACCCAGGCAGCATGGTTAAATAACTTCCTCCAGCTCTGATTAGTAAAATAAAAGTTTCAGAGGGTGGAGCAGTGGTTAACAAAATGCCAACTGATGTCAAACTTCCTTGTGGTCCTTTCCCTTTCCAAAATAAATAAATAACATAAAAATTGCAGTCATGTTTGAATGATATGTATGTTTTTCTTTAGAACTTGATTATGTAGACCCATTACAATTTCACAATAATTTTAACCTAATGGTCCACAAATAGCTGTGAATGTTCTTGGAAATGCTATCTTTTAAGGCATTCCCATTCATGCTTTATATTTTAGCTCCCAATTCTTAGTTCCAGATATATTTTAGCTCACCAGACATCAAATTCCTACTCATGGGTAAAATAAAAAATGAAAAATCCATCCTTGCAGTTTTTCATTTGATAAAATGTTTGAGTTTGGTAATATAGTGTTCTGGATGGCCAATAAAAATAAATATTCACAAAACATCAATTAAGAAACACCAACTGCTCTTTCACAATTTAGAAAAAGCATGAGTTATGCAGACAGTAGTCTCTGCTATTTGAGTTTGATAAATGAGCTGTGGGTATGACACTTATCTCCTAGATAATTCCCTTATATACTATGCACAACTAACCCTTCATTGAAAAACAGGCTCAGTTTTATTCCCTAAATGGTCAAGAAACACAATCCTTGTAGACAAAACACTATGCCAAATAAATGTTTTTTTCCCTTTTTTTCTAGACACAGTAACCCCATGTGAGAAGAGAAATATTTTCTTCACTAAAATAAGTTAAGAATAGAATTCTCTATCTTTCTTCATAACGATTTTTGAGCAGCATATTTAAAAAATCCACATTATGAAAAGTGAATTATATATACACTTATATCACATTACATAAAACCATAAATTTTAAAGTTGGAAGTGTCCTTAAAAGTTATCTACTGCAACCTTAGTCCGTTGCAATGAATCCATTTAAACACAGCTCTGACATTCAGCCTCTGCTTGAATACTTCTAATAACAGAATGCTCACTAATTTTTAAGAAAGTTTATTTCAGTATTGAATCCTCTGAATTTTAGGGAGAAAAATTCCTTTATAGAAACATTTGCAAAATCTGGCTCTTTGATATTCCCCAGAATTTCTACTTCCAGGCTGTTAAGGAAGGGATAACTTTATTCCCTCTTCCAATGCTAGTCTTTCAAATATCTGAAGATATCTTTTATATCCACACCCAACCCCAAAATCTTTATTTCTCAAAGGGTAAATCTTAGTTTTTTCAGCTTCTTCTCATATGGCAAGGTATTCAGTTCCCTTCCAATTCTAACCTCCACAGTGACATGTCCAATACGTCAAGTACCTTCCTCAAAAGTAGGGTTTAGGATTAGACAGTACTGTGGTCTAACTAGTGTAGGTTATACAGACACTATCACTTCCTTCCTTCTGAATAATATGCTTCCATGAATACAATCTAAATTTCCATTAGTTTTACAGATTGCCAATTCATCCTGTGCACTTATAGTGAGCATTCAGACCCCTGATGATACCCCAAGTTCAAGCAGTGTTATCTCTAACTTTGTGCTTGCACATTCGAGTCTTTGAATCCAACTGTACATTTCTTTTCATTTATCACTATTATATTTTATAATACTAAATTATTTCATCATTCTATACTATCAAGACCCTGTTGGAACCTTAATTATTTATATTCTTCAGGAACTTTTTTTCTCCTGTGAAATATGAATCACCCATGGATTTGATAAGCATATGACAGTTTTCAAATCTTTAAAAAAGAAAATGTTTTGAATGAATGAATGAAAAGGCTTTTAGAGAGGGATAGACCTTATTTGGATAATTGGGAAATAATAAAATATTATTTCTGTACCTTATGCTCTAGAAGTAGATATAAAGATAAAATAATGACATTATCATATTTCCTTTCTTTTTTGTTATATAAAACATCAAGACAACCAATTAATCTTGATTTGTAATTGCATTTTGATAACTTAAACTTTTGCCTTATCACCTGTGCCTTAGTCATCTTTCATATAATCTATTCTTTTACCAACTGTTTCTGTTTTGGTTCGGTTTGATTTTGCATTGCATTGATCCATACAGTTCTTTCCATTTTTTTTTTATATTTTTCCTATTTGTTGTTCATCATTCTATTGTGGACTCATGCATTACATTGCAATGAAACATAGCCTTGTGAGACAATGTAATTATTTCTTTATTGCTGGATACTAACAGCTTCCAAGATTTAAAAAAAAACACAATGCTATAAAACATTGATGAGATTTGTGTTTGTTTTCGATAACATACTCCCATATTTGTAATTATATTTATTTTGTTTAATTATTTTTATAATGTTTATTGTGTGCTTTCCAATGACTTTAAAAATCCATTCTCTTAGGACTGAGCTTCCTTTTCTTTCCAGCCTAAAAGTGCAGCCAACATTTATGGGTCCAATTCCAATATTGCTCAGCATGGAAATTTTAACCTGCTCTGTTTTTCTGAACTCATTCACCATTCCTTTGGCAGGCTGATAGCACTCTGCTCCCAGGGGCTCACCGTATTTATTGGATACCCAATCATTTTTAGCCCTACAGTAGTTCAAAACACTTGAACTCCAGAGATCCTCCACCCATAGTTTCCCCAGTATCAGGGACTACAGACATGTCCCATTATATCCAGCCAAGATTACTTTTCCAAAAAAGTCTATAAATTTCCAGTTCTAGCATTAATGAATGAGAATAGTATTTTCTCCTCAATCTAAATAAATTGAAGTTCATGGGGCAGCTAGGTGGCGCAGTGGATAGAGCACCAGCCCTGAAGTCAGGAGGACCTGAGTTCAAATTTGGTCTCAGACACGTAACAGCTGTGTGACCCTGGGCAAGTCACTTAACCCCAATTGCCTCAGCAAAAAAAAAAAAAAAAAATTGAAGTTCATTACTTTTGATATTTCAATAGTCATTTATTTTGCATCTTTGATTATTTTAATATGGTTGAGAATGTTTTCAGGGTTATTCATTTTTATTTCTTTGAAAATTTTTAATTCATATCTTTTGAAGGAATTCCATATATTTTAGATATCAAATGTTTGTCTGTTGTATTTATTATAAGCATTTCTTCCATTTATTAGTTTCCTTTTTTTCTGTCATACAGATTTTTTAAAATGTTAATATGATCAAGGACTCTATCTTGTTTTTAATGATTATTCCATTTGCTTGATAGGAACAGTCATTGCCTTTCACCCCCATAAATAATAATTTCATTTGCATCTATGTTCATAGTTATTTTACAAAAAATAAGCCTCCTTTGTTTAATAGTAATCCCTTTCCCAAGTTTTTATTTTCCATAGGTTGAACAAATAACATTTTCCATATTTTGGTAGATATTTAATATCACTATTCTATTTTACTAATGCATTCCCTCAGTGCCTTAAAATTTTGATAATTATTTTATAAATATGCTTTTCTTTCTGCTCTGTTGTTGTAGTTGTTTTCCTTGAGAAAGCTCTCCCTCTTTTTTCCCAAATTGGAAGAGCAGCAGCCATTCATAGGCTAATTCCACTGCTGATTCACAAAAATCTGACTTGTTTTTCCAACCTTAGCAGGTTCACCCCTTCTTAGGTGGCCTTGTACTTCCCAGCTCTGAGGGTCTCATATTGATGCTGAACTAAATGTTAACAATTGATTTATTGTCTTTAGCCCTATGGCAGGTAAGAATACCATACTACCTCAAAGGATCCTTCCAGCCTTGGTCTTTTCTAGTAGCAGATGATAGGCATGTCCCATCATATCTAACATTGCTTGATATTTTTTTTACTATTTCTTAACCCTTATAAATGTTGTTGTAATTTTATAGTTTTGTTTTTTTCAACTTGCTATTTTTAGCAGTACTTTAAATATGTTAATTTAGGGAGAATTGTTATTTTTATTAAGTTAATCCAATCCATTATGAAAAATGAATGACCCGGGGCAGCTAGGTGGTGCAGTGGATAGAGCACCAGCCCTGAAGTCAGGAGGACCTGAGTTCAAATCTGGTCTCAGACACTTAACATTCCCTAGCTGTGTGACCCTGGGCAAGTCACTTAACCTCAATTGCCTCAGCAAAAAGCAAAAAAAAAAAAAAAAAAGAAAAAGAAAAATGAATGACCCTCTATTTATTTAAATCTTTCTAGACTTTAGGCATTATACTGTGTATTTATCCTTATTCAAGCCATGTTTACTTCTGAGTTAGGTTAGTAACAATATATTTGGTGTGTTTTGTCATTTATATAAATGGGGCACCTATTAAATGATTTTGGGGGTTTATCATTAATACATAAGAATAATAACTATTTTAATATGGTAATGTTGTAGCCTCTGACTTTGTTGAACTCAATTAGATTTCCTTTTTATCAGAGGACAAAGCTACACTGGGAAGGAAATTTCCTTTCTGCTCTAACTACCTTTCTGCAATCCAGTATTTGAAGCATTGATAACTTAAGTAAATTACTTATATTTCAAATTAAGGAAGAATAATTTTTCTTCTGTGTGCTTTAATGTTTCCAGGACCTATAAGCCTAAATAAAGACACGAATACAGAAGTGTATTCAGTTTCATTAAATTTCTTTAGTATTTTTATCATGTGCTACAATAAGAAAAAGGAAATTAATAATTAGACTGAGTTTATACCATGTTTCTTTAGAGGATTTCTTTTTAAAACTTAAATTTTCTTGGAAATATCTACTATTATTTTTAATACACATGAATGATCCTAACAACAGCTTTCTTTCCTTCTTAGTAGACATCAGGATATCATGTACAATTTGAATATGTCTTATATAGAAATAAAATGTCCTTAAATTCTGCTGGTTCTTTTGTTTTGATTTTGTCTTTTAATATGTCACATAAATAACAATGGTCTCTGGGTCAAAGGACCAGTTGTCATTTTTTATTTGCTCCACATTTACTTTCTTTAAGCCTTAAGTTTTAGGATATTTCAAACAAGAACAACATTTACAAAAAACAAACAATCTCCCCCCCAAAAAAAAAACCACCCTGTTCTGAATTATATTTAACTTGCACCAACTGTGAGAAGGTAATCTGAATCTAAATTAAAATCTTTCCTTAAAGAAAAAATTTGTTGGCTACAATTGCTCAAATTTAGATAACATTTTGTAACTGATGTTATGAACCTGTAGAGATATAAGGATTGTGACATTTTCAGCAGATAGAATTTCACTTTGGATAAGTTAAATTTGAGTTGCCTATGGGACTTCCAGGTAGATACGTTCAGCAAATAATAAGAGATATGTAACTGGAATTCAGATTAAGACTATATATCTAGATTTAATTAAACTATGTAAAGAAGATTATTAAACTCATGTAAGACTAGTAAAAGAGAAAGACTCCAAGACATATTTCTTGGGGAACACTGATATATAATTGGTATTTAGCAGGACAGGGGGAGAAAGTAAATGGGTGATAATCCAGGAAAGAATGATAGGACTATTACAGGAGAAGTATTTGGGGTTTTTCCTTTTTTTTTTTTCTTTTGTTTTTGGAGCTGGGGAATGACATGCTTTTATACACTTCTAAAGTGGTACAGTATATCTAGTATTGGACAGTGAGTCAAAAAAGACAATTTTGAATCCTGTTTCAGTTAATTACTAGTGTAAACAAATCACATAACCTTTCTGTGACTCACTGTCTTCATTTGTAAAATGAGAGAAATGACATCTGCCCCACAGGATTATTTTGAGAGTCAAATGAGAAAATTAGGTGTAAAGTGTTTTGCAAATTTTTTAAATTATCCAACTGCTAGTTATTTTAAGAACTAACCTATCAATAAGAAGAAATTGAAGATGAAAAAGGGGGAAATATTTGAGTGAGGAATTTCTGAGAGGAGATGGAAGGGAAATAGATTCATAGTTTCATGTTGAGAATTTGGGCCATTTAACTCTAGAGTGTTAGAAGAAAAGATCCATTTTCTCCTGGAGAATGAAATTAAAGACAGATGAATGGAGCATAATGTGAGATTACTTTTGTTAGGAAGAAGAGAGAGTAAATGAATTGCATATCTCAGTAAAGTAGGAGTTAAGATTTCCAGCTGAGAGAAGAGGAGCTGGCTTAAGATATTTGAAGAAAGATTAGAAAGTCTGTAATAGTCTGAGAGATAGCAATAGAAAGTTAATCATGCATGACTAAAAGTGTTATCATGGGCCAGTGGGGTCTTGGTTGAGATTAGATGAAATATATAATGGACTAATTGCCTTGGAAATGTTCTTAAGCATTGTTCAGGACTAAGCAAATAGGAACAGATGATCAGGGTAAGGCAGGGTTGTGGGTTGTGAAAGCATAAGATAAGGTAGTACAAAGGACAAGGATTTAAGGAGGACAGAAGATATAACTGAATTGGTCAACTAAAGAATTAAGATTGTGAAGGAAGAAACAGAGGACCAAAGTATGGGTGATAGATCAAGAGAACTGGAATTGAATATAGGGGCTTAAAGTTAAAGTGAGAATGCAAAATATGTTTAACATGATTGAAGCAGAAAGAGAAATGAAAGGGTGGGGGCGGGGTCTTCCCCACTCCAGTGAAACATAAAAGAAGATAGACATTGAACATGTATGTGTGTGTGTGCGTGTGTGTGTGTGTGTGTACACAAAGGTGAGGGGGAAGGTGGAAAGAAATGAGGAAGGAGAGAGGGAGAGACAGAGAGACACAGGAAAGACAGAGAGACAGAGATGGAGAGGAAACAGACAGAGAGAGAGACAGAGAGAAAAAGAGAGACAAAGAGAGAGAAGAAAGAAGATGAGAGGAAAGGAGAAGAGAGAAATGGAGGGTGTGTCTGGAAATAGCCACTTCTTTTCAATACTAATGTTAAGACAAAGAGATCTAAGATATAGTTTTATTTTATTTTTATTATATTATTTTATAATATAACTAATAAAGTTATTATAGTTTAGAGTTTCTTAGCAATAGTTAGGTGGTCCCAAAGGACATAATGAAATGGGAGAACAGAAGAGGTCTATGAAAGGTTAAGGCTTAAATGAATAGTGAGGAATAAGAATATAGAGAAAGATGATAAGGAGAGAGAAATGAGAATATGGAGAGAGATGAGTAGTGGAGAGGGAACAAGATTTTCACCCCAATATGAATTATCTTTGAATCATTGAGATAAAGACCAAGATTAGAAGTTTTCTATAGCCCAAGGGGGAGAAGCAATTTATTTTAAATTCCTCCCATCCCCTTCCTTGTCCTGAGATGATTAAGTATGGAGTTGGTATAAGATCACTAGTGTCATTCTATTACTTGCCACAACATGCACTGGGAGGCTGTCTAGGTGGAAGATAGAAGGATGAAAGAATCCAGTTTAGGCATCTAGATCAATAAATACCAGGTGTTAAGGTCCCCTAGCCTCATCTAATTCATACTTAGTACCAACTCATACTGTCATCTTAAGATATCAAGAGATAAGGAAAACCCAGAAGACCCCTTGCATGCAACACACTTGGGTCACAGTCTCCCAAACCCCAAAAGCATTTGCTCTCTACTGTCTCTTCTTGAGGCTCTGGACTTCTGCAAAAAGTTACCTAATGTCACTTTCAACTCTTAATCTTATTATCCTAATTATGTGATGCATAAGAAGAGAGAGTATATGGAATAAGTATCTCAGTAAAATAGGAGTTAAGATTTCCAGCTGAGGGAAGAGGAGTTGACATAGGATTTTTGAAGAAATATTAGAAAGTCTGTAACAGTCCTGTGAGGTAGCAACAGAGAGTTAATCAGGAATGACTAAAAGTATTATCATGGGGCAATGGGGTCCCAGTTTAGATTAGATGAAATATATAACAGACCACCTTTTTTTATAAAAACATTAACTATACTTTTATGAATTTCTGTTTTAGTATGGAAGAATTTCTTTTGAGACTTTCCTTGTATGATTTGTGAGTCAATGTGAATCTGTCCCAGATGTAATTGTCTGTAGATTTAAAAAGTTAGAGATCAAGATATAGTTCAAGAACTTCAGGAACGTCCACTAGAATTATGAGCTTGTTCATCTGTATTTGAAAAGTTTGCTTTTTCCAGATACCAGGATCTTGCCCTTGGATTTTTAT
The DNA here is from genome assembly GCA_023553655.1 of Myrmecobius fasciatus. Taxonomy (NCBI): domain Eukaryota; kingdom Metazoa; phylum Chordata; class Mammalia; order Dasyuromorphia; family Myrmecobiidae; genus Myrmecobius; species Myrmecobius fasciatus. The sequence continues at coordinate 1,407,207 of JAJPUD010000006.1, read as the reverse complement.
TAGATTGACCCTCCTTCCTTTCAGTATCTTCTTCCATGTTCTTTCTAAACTTTAATTTGTCTTCCTAATTCCTGAGCTAAAGGATCTCCAATATTGCTAGCATTCCTGCTTCACACCTCCCACATATTAAGATGACAGCTGCATAATACTGAAACACATTCCTAACATGACACATTGTAACATTCTATTATGTCCCAGGAATTTTATTGCAGCTGTGTTCTAGCATCATTTTGGGGTGATTCAGTCACATTAAATATGTCAGCAAAAAGGGGCCAGGATATAAATACATCAGTGAATAACATAGAATCAAATCTGGTGAATAAAAGTATTTGGGGGACCCAGTAGACATTAGTTGACCCCAGATCACATCCTATTGACAAATGTTCTAACACAGCTGCCTCCCATTTGGAGAAAGACAAGGTGATCAGGAAACACCAGTAGAATTAGTAAGTGGCTGACAAGAGTTAGAACTACCTGTCCTAACATAGAAACTAGTATGGAAAAGAAAATGAATTACTTTTCTCACTTTACTCATACTGGGAACTCTTGGCTTTAATACTCCTTGTGTACTATTTTTATGATAGAATTTATTCTTAATATAATTTCTTTATACAATATCCATTTGTGAAAATTAAGTTCAATTTTTTAAAATGATTAAGGCCAGTATATTAGTTCTGTATACAAAAACCAGAAGGGATTACCCTCTTAAGGCCCAAAGAAAGACCCTAAGATTGGGTTTTACCAGTGTGAAGGGCCTCTAGGCTAGCTCCATAGAAACAGCAAGTGGAGAATCCTGAAGCTAGCTAGTTTTGGCCAGAGCCCCAACTGTAACCATTGGAACTTTCCACCTTCCAGACAGTGTAGGCAATGGGGGAGGGGAGGAAGAGAGGAGTCTGGGAAGACTGAGGAAACCTCTACTGATTAGGAATGTGTTGCTGAGGGGGTGGTGTTGAACAAGAAGAAACCAGAACAGCTAATAAATGCAGAAACAATGGGGTAGGGATGCTGATGGCAGCTGACACTTGCAGGAGTGAGGAATTTTTGGTTTGGGGACCTGTTTCAGAGGAGAGAGGGGCACCCCACAAACACATTATTAGAAGTGCTTACACTAATTGTTCTCATTTAAAAAAAAAGAACAAAGAAGAAAGAATCCAACTGTAGAAGCATATTATGGGAATGGGGAAGACAAGTGCTCATTTTCAGAAGAGGACAATGAAGTAAAAAAAAATAATCTTTTCTGCCCCAAAGAATAACGTTAAATGACTACCTGCCCAGAAGAACTTTATAGAAGAACTCAAAAAGAGGCTTTAAAATAAAGTAAGAAAGGCTGAGGAAAAACTAAATAAGAACCATTCCAGAAAAACAAGATTATGGGGGGGGGGAGAAGTTAACCAATTAGAAAAGAAGATGCAGAGTCTTAAAAAAGAAAATGATTCTTTGAAAATTAGAATTGAGCAAGAAGAGAAGCCAGTGAAAGTATAAGAAACTAAGAAGTTATAGAGAATGAAAAAACTAGAGCAGAATGTGAAACATAAAAAACAACACATCTGGAGAACAGATCAAAATGAAGAAATATAAAAATAATTGGACTACTTGAAAGCTATGGCCAGAAAAAGAACCTTGACACAGTAATGCAAGAAATAATCAAAGAAAATTGTCCTTGAGTGATAGAATATGAGGAGAAATAGAAATAGAAAAAAATCTACTGATCACCACCTCAAAAAGATCCTTTGTGGAAAACACATAGGAATATTGTTGCCAAATTTCAAAATTCCCAGATTAAAGAGAAAATTGTGCAATAAATAAAAAAATTTTCAAATATGCAAGAGCAAATTATACAGAATTTAAGAGCAGCCATGATAAAAGACCACAAATCCTAGAATAATATATACTGGAAATCAAAATAATTAGGCCTGCAGTCAAAAATATTACTTCCAGCAAAAATCCGTAATATTGAATAAAAAATGTATATATAAATATATCTGTGCTTAACTGTAGCTAGCTTATGGGGAAGTGGCAGGGGAATAAAAGGGGGGAAAAGAATAAATAAAAAGTGCACAGCAGAGAAAAAAAGAATAACCTACAAGGAAGTAAATAAAAGATGTACAGTCCTGAATATAATCTCTTCTGTTTATATATACTTTCTTGAAATGGAAATTTATTATTATATATTTTGATCCTCCTTGATGTTCTGCTGGGCATATTACAATGCTTTCTTTGTTTTTATTTTTCTTTTCTGTCTCTTTTTCTATTCATTTTTTCTTATTTTGTATTTAGTTCAATAAAAAAGTTTTTAAAAAGTCAGTTGGATATTTTGTGTACATTTAGAGACTATTAATAATTGATGCTCAATCCATTTTTGACCAGTTAAAATAATTTATCATTAATGATATCTTGTTTTGATGGCATATTTACTATATTTGGATACATTGTGAAGGTTTAAATAACATAGAAAGAAACAATGAATAAATAAACAGAATCAACAAATAAAATATGCAATAAAACAAAGGGAATGCTAACTGTGGTTTTTAAAGAAACTCTGTGGCTTAGAAGGATCCTTATTATGGCAGGTAGACCACAGTCCATAGAGTACTGGGTGTGGAGTCAGGAAAACTCATCTTCCTGAGTTCAAATCTGGCCTCAAACACTTATTAGCTGTGTGACTCTATGCAAGTCTAACCCTGTTTGCCTTGGTTTTATCATATATAAATGAAGTGAAGGAAATGGCAAACCACTCCAGTATCCTTGTCAAAAAAAACTCAGATAGCTAAATGAAAAGTCAGACCTTGTAAATTCCTTGAAGGCAGATATCTTGTCTTTAGCACAAATTGTGATACATAGTAGGGGGCTTAATAAATATTGGATTAATTGTTTGATTAAATTGCATTACATGCATACTTAGTATCCAGAAATGTTTTATGTAACTCCTTAAAAGTCTCATATATTACAAAGGGGTAATGTAAACAAAAGGAGAATGGCACAAGAAGGATGCATCAGATCCTAAAGCTCAGTCAGTATTCCCTCATGGCACAAGAATGGTCCTGTGCTCTCCAAAGCTCCATTAACACAGGAAAAACTCTGGCAGGTTCTATTAAGCTAACAAAACCTGGAGTACAGACCTAGAGAAGCTAAGTGCTGAAAGAATTGGCTACTAGGAGGGGATTTGGGGAAGCATATTTTTTTTTCTATTTTTTTTCTCTTTTAGAGGCAGTTGATTAGTTCTGGAGATAAGAGTGCTGAGACTGGCATTAGCAAGACCTGATTTCAAATCCAACTTCAAAAACCTATTAACTGAATAACCCTGGGCAAATTGTTTTACCTCTATCCACTTCTGTTTCTTCAACTTCAAATATTTGGATAATAATTAATAGTACCTGCCTCACAGGTTGTTATGAGGATCAAATGAAAGAATTTCTTACTGATTTGGTATGATTCTTTCATATTCCTGAAAAAATATAATTTAATATATAATTAAATTTCATATAAATGAAAAATATAATTTCAAAATGAATTACTTATAAAGGGAGATATTTTTTTAAATACAAGAAAGTTAAAAGACTGGTCATCTAGTCTAAACTGTCTGTATATATCCTTTCTTAAATCATTTGGGATTTGGGAAATTAATATTTACATTTTGAATAAACAGGTGAATAAATAGAATGAGATTTTTAATAGAATGAATTCCTTTTTTTCAAAGAAACTGTTTATAATCTACAAAAGTAAACATTTGATCCTATCCTAAAATTTCTTATTTTTCTTATTTTTCTAATACTTACAGATGGACAAAAAAGAAAGAAATCTTTGAGAAAGAAACTGGATTCACTAGGAAAGGAGAAAAACAAAGACCGAGGTAAAGTATTCAATAAACTAAAGAATAAGTATCTTTCATTGAACATTAGCATTAGATTTGGTGGAATTTTTGTATTTCACTATAAAATGAGCTGTTGAAGGAAAAGGCAAACTGCTTTAGTATTTTTGCCAATAAAGCATCCAAATGTGGTCACAGTTAGATAATACTAAAAATAGCTGAACAACATTTATACAATATATGTGTATATACATATTACATATGTGTATATATGTGTTTAGAATAAAAAATTAAGCAAATAACTTTTTTTTAATCCAAATACACAGACTATTCAGTAAATTATTGAAATTTCCCTATAGATAAAACTTGGCAATTGACTATAGGCATAAACCTGCTTGTAGTACACATGATACACTGCACCTATAATTAAGAGAACTGAATTCAGGTTTCAACTTTGCAATTCACTATATAAGTAAGTGAGGCAAATCATCTTGCCCTTCTAAGCTTCAATGTGTTCATCTGCAAAATGGACCTCCTACCTTATACAGCTGTTATAAAGAAAGTACTTTATGAACTTTAAAGATTATTTTAAAAAAATATTGGGTTTAAAGTTTGAATAGCTTATTGTGTTTGAAGATTCTTACAGACACTTGAAAGCTAGTGACTGGACAAATCACATCACATCTCTGGGTCTCAGTTTCTTTATCTGTAATAAGAGTATAATAATGGCATAGTTGATAGAGCACCAGCCCTGAATTCAAGAGAAACTGAGTTCAAATTTGGCCGCAGACACTTACCACTTCCTAGCTGTGTGACCCTGGGCATATCATTTAACCCCAATTGTCTCAGAAAAGAATAATAATGACACATAATTTATAGGGCTATTATAAGAACCAAATGAGATTTAAAATTATTTGTAAATCTTAAAGAATTAAATAATTGTGTGTCATTGTTAATATTATAGAACCACAAGCTCAATAATGGTGCTCAATAATTCTCTACAAAGAGAATCCAGGCCTTTCCATACCATCATTGAATCTTAGAGATCCTCACTTTAATATATTCTCTTTAACTCTAATTGATGATATTATCTCCACATTCCTACAATCTTTAAGTCACAGCCCCATTTTAAAGCTCACTACAGTCACCCAAGCTAGAAGTTACCATATCATAAAGTAACTTTGGCCAAGACACTATCTGAGGAAGGAAATAGAATTCTCTCTACTAGACATAATTAAGAAAAGGAATTTCTGAGCCAAGTTTCCTGGATTTTCAAGAATAGAAATAATTTAATATTAGATATTTATTATTTACTATTTATCATAGTCCTTTTTAGTTTCTAAAACTTCATAAAGTTGTGATGAAACAAGAATGGGATTTGATATCAAAGGACAAGGATTTAAACCCCAGCGCTGCTTTTTAGTGTGTTTGTGATCTAGAGGAAAACATTTCATGTAGCTGAGCCTCAGTTTTCCCATAGGAAAGAAAGAATTAAAGCAAATGGATTAGCTAGTTTCAGAGGCCCCAAGTTCCTCCAATAGAACATAAATGCTTTTAGGGAAGACTGTCTCCTTTGATTTTGTGCCCTAATGCTGTCAGATGCTGAACTAGACAACAAGGGCAAAGGAAAGACACTAGCATTAAACAACACTGAGAAAGGCTTCTTACAAAAAGTGTTATTTTAGCTGAAGCTATTTGTAAATAATAATCAAAATTGTCTATGTGTGTATATCTCTATGTGCTTATATATGCTACCCCAAATGTTCATATGAACTATTTGTGTCCTCCTGTGACAGAGCACTCCGAGCTTGTAGTAGTCTGATCAGCCACAGACACATTATAACTTGATTCTAACATAGTGATGCCATTTTAGTCCTCTTCGAGAATGAAGGACACAACACAAATATATGTGTGTGTATAAACATATTTGTGCATAAGTATATGTATGGGTATGTATGTATATGTGTGTGTTTATGCATATGTGTGTATGAATATATATGTATAAATGACACATATATTTATACATATACATGCATTATCTCATTAGATCCCTACCACAATCCTGGAAATGGGCATTTCTTATTGCCCCTATGTTACAGATGAGGAAACTGAATCTGAGAGGTTAAATGGCCAAATGGCCAAAGTCACACAACGTCAAAGTGTGATTTAACCCAGGTCTTTGTATTTGATTTACAGCACACTTTCCACATGCAACTCTGCCATATATATAATACAAGTATTATTGCAATGAGTAGGATTTCAATAAGTATATAAGAGGAGCAGGGACAGGAGGAATTGCTTTCAATAGACCCTAATTTTTAATATTACTCATTCTAAGGTTGATGAAATCTAGTGTGAAATATAAACTAGTGTGAGAAATAAAATTCTCAGAATTTAAATTCCAATTGTTCATAAAGAACATGTACAGGTTCAAGTAAAAAAATGAGTACTGTTTTAGAAGAAAATTATCTCTTTTGATCTTAATTGTGAGGTGTACACGCATGTGTGTGTGTGTGTGTGTGTGTATCTTCCTCTTGGAAGTGGAATTTTAACTAAGTTAACTTGGAAGAAGAATGTTAATTAATATAGGAATATTAACTAGCTAACTAGTATATATAAGTGGAATGACTGCAAATTCTCAAGGCTAAATAGGATTTTTCTATCTTTAATGGATTTACTCTTGCAATTTTTTATGGACCTTGCTCTTCCTCTTGAACTACTGCAAAAAATCCAAAAATAAACTTTTTAATAGCATTCAATATCGTATTGAGGGTAAGCATACATTGCCAGTAAGAGAGAGTGAATCATTTTATCTGATATCAAAAAATGGTGAACTTAATGGGTTCATGGCAAGGTAGGGTGATGGGGTGATGGTATGCAATTTTAAGCATAAAAACAACTTACATTTGCATAGTACCTTACAGTTTGTTGAGCGCTTCCCTTCCAAGAAGTTAAGTTTTATAATTATTAATAGTATTCCCATTTTACAGTTGGGGAAACTGAGGCTCAGATAAGTTTAAGTGATTTGCCTAAAGCAGGAGTTCTTATTCCGGAGAGAGAGGGAGAGAAAGAGGGATGTATTTTAACATAGCTGGTTTCCTTCCTTTGGAATTTTATGTATTAAAAAATATTATTCTGAGAAGGGGATCCTAGACTAGTGAGTGAGAGAACCAATATTAAAATCAAAGGCTTTCTTAACCACACATCTAGCACTCACTTCCCTATACTAGGAGCTTATTTTTATGGTAACTATATGAAAACTGAGAGGCACTGCCTAAGTGTTCTGGGATACAAATAATGTGCTATTTTGGCACAGAACCAAAAATTTCATATTGTTTCCTTTTGTTTGAATATTGGCATTTCGGTTCCTAACAGCTGCACATGTAAAAATTATAATTGTTTCAGTTTGAGAGCCAGAGAATAAAAAAACAGGAAATTCTGAATGACCCTTCTCACTGGATCATCTAAAAATAAAGTTGAACAGCTTTTCAGAATGGAATTACTTTCCCAGTGGAGAGGGTGTGGTTCATACCATACATTAATTGGTCTGATAAAATGAATCATATTCTGTATTTTATTATAAAACTCATCTTATAGCAGGACAATAGCAATATTGCTTTCTTCCTTTCCATCAAAACATGTGACATATTATAGTTTATATTTTTACAAGCACCAATTCCAGACAATATTTATATAAAAAAGCCTGTCATATAAAGACATAAGTTTTTTCTCCAGACTTTCTCCAAAAGTAATCTTGCTTTTGCATTGATTTTCCCAAGGGCTTTAAAATTCAATTTTTTCTCCTAACTGGAAATCTGAGCTAAATTGTCTCTTATTACTATACAGTATGTAAATTTAGATTATTTCATACTGATCTCAAAGACTATTACATACTTCATGCTTATAATCTATATGAAATCAGTTATTATTATTATTGTTTTAATATGGGGGTCATTTGAGTTCTGGCAAGTTTTTTTTTTCCTGCTTAAGTTTCATTGCATCATTCTTTTTACAATTTAAGGTCATGATTATATGAGTTCTGAAGCAATGGAACACTGCCATAGTAACAAATTGACACTTTTATAGCTCTTTGACATTAAATGTCAACAGAAAATAAAATAGTCAACAAAGAAATCCCCAAAGGATAAAAATTTAAATATTAAGACACCATGCCAGTGTTGGATAATAAAGAGCAAGACAATGTATAGATGTAAGAAAACAATTGGCAGGCACTGGCTTATTAACTGATACCATTTCATAATTAACATCATCATTGTAGCTAGCATTTATTTAACATTTAAGGTTTACAAAAAGCTCTGCATATGCTATCTCATTTGGTCCTCACAACAACCCCAGAAGAGAAGTGCTGTTATGTAAAACTTGCTATTCCTTTTAAATATATAATGAAGTAAATTTCCTTTCCCCCTTTTTACTGTCTTTGCCCCACTCTACAGATGGCTATCATTAGACATAAATAGGCATATTATATATTATATATGTTACATATATGTAGGCATGTGTGTATAAATATATACATATATAAATAAAATTATGTGTATACATACATATAGAGATGTATATATACATGTATGTATGTGTAAATGTAAAAATTATTCTGTACATACTTTATTCTCTGGATGCAGATAGTATCATTCTTCATATTTTATAATAGTCAATATGACTTGTTCACTCAAAGTTGTTTTTAAACTTGTACATAGTGTTCTCTTAGTTCTGCTCCCTTTGTTCTTCATCATTTTATGCAAGTCTTTCCATGCTTTTCTGAGATCATTGATCTCATCATTTCTTATAGCACAGTAGTGTGCTATCATAACTATACACCGTAACTTTCCCAATAGATGAGGTTCCAAACAATTTCTAGTTCTTTGCCACCACAAAGAGAGCTACTATAAAAATTCCATTGACATTAAAAGTCATAATTATAATTTGTGAGTTTCCCTGTATCTTGTTTTTCCTCTTCTTTTTCAGCCTCTCTTTTTATTCTATCCCTGTTACCTTATTTTCTCCTCTCATCCTCCCACACACTATCCCACCCATCAAGGCATGTGTGGATTGGGATTGGGTGAGTGGGAAAGGACTCTTTTAGTGGTTTTTCAGCATGATGAACAGAAGGACCCAGCAAAGAGCTAAAGATGAACCAGTGGCCAACCTTCTTAAACCTCCTAGGAAAAGTAGTGTAATCAGGGAATGCTAGATGCAAAAGGGGTAATAGCAACATAATATAATCTAAGGAATAACTGCACACAGAAGTGGGAGAAAAGCACTTTGGAGAAAGCAAAGCTGCTGTCAATATTTAAGCCTATTATACAGAAAAAAAAGAACAAAATTTTGATGTAAATCAGAATCAAAGTCTCAACTATTTTGTCTGTGTAATCTACCGGTCATTAATTATTCACATTTATAGTGACATTTTTAGCTTCCAGATGCTAAAAACGACAGAACAGATCTCTGATTTATTTGCATATGTTCTGAAGGTTTCCATACTTACCTAAAGCTTTCTTTGTGCTGGTGGATTATTATTTTCTACTATGGGTAAGTCACTGTATTGGGATTTCTGCTTATCACACATTTAAAACCCAGCATTACCATGAACCACTGGGCATTCTTTTCTCCTCATGTTGCATTTATCATTCCACTGTCACTCTACTCCTCATATGGTTTGTTATTTATGGCTTCTTGATTCATTTTTCTTGTTGTTGCTAGTCCTACTGTTTGCACATTTTCAGGTCTCTTCCCTGATTTGCTGGCAGAGGGATGTTTTTTGGTTTCCTCAGAGACAAGAAAGATTCATGCATTATATCCTTAGGGTGTGCCCAATGTACTCCTCCAAGATCCTTTCTTTTTTTATTCTCTTCAAGTTTTAATGTCAGTAGAAATGGCCTTTTTTCAGATCTAGAAATATGTGAAATATGTAAAATAAACTATATTAGTAGTCTCTGAAGTTAAATTAGCTGCTTAAAAGTGTCCTTTCAGAGTGATTCTGGGAGACTTTTGTATTCTCAGAACATATTCATGTAATATGAAGATATTCTTTAAATGGGAGAAATTGGGTGGCACTGAATAGAGTACCGAGTTTGGAATCAGGAAGACTCATCTTCCTGAGTTCAAATCTGGCCTTGGATATTTGTTATCTGTGTGACCCTGGGCAAGTCACTTAACCCTGTTTGCCTCAGTTTCCTCATCTGTAAAATGAGCTAGAGAAGGAAACAGAAAATTACTCTAGTATCTTTGTCAATAAAACCCCAAATAGTGTCACAAAGGATTGGATATGACTGAAAGGTAATGACAAAAACAATACAATTCTTTAAATAGCTATATTTAGCATTGGTTAGGCACAACATAATATTATTCAGATATTTTTTGTTTTGTTATTGACATCACTGGAATTCTACATGGACTTTGGGGAAAGATTTTGTATGTGTATGTGTGTTCACTTGCATTTTTTAATGTGTGTTGACAGTGATAAGAATAGAAACATTTTTCCTTAGTGTCTGTTGAAATGAAAAATAAACAGCTTGACTATGCATCGCTGGAACATCAAAGAAACATTATTTTGAAAGTATGAGCATCACTGTAAATCAGTAACTTGATTTATAAAAATGTTATGATGAATCAGCTCCCATTTTTATGAGTTCCAAGGTACTGTCAAAATTATTTTATTGCACTCAAATGGAACTGTAGTTAATACTATTGGGAAATAGTGAACTATCAGCCATATTTTGGAAATCTCATTTTACCAAAATGTTTGTTATTATGATATTTGACCTAGAGTGGTAGGAATCTTTATCATTTTTACTATACTGAGTTGAATACAATCATTATTGTCCTCGTAGTGCTTTTTTTGTTAAATTATAGCTTCCTCAAGACCATTCCATCAAACACATTTTCTAGATTAGTGATTTTCCCCCAAGCAAATGGTCTGTCTAGAATTTTTCTTGCGTTTTTACTGTCAAAACATGTAGAAAAAAAGGCAAGTGTCATTCATGTATATATTACAACCTTCCATCTCTCAGTCAGGCTGCTAACAGAGGTGACCTGCATTCCTTCACCTCATTTCCTCTTTAAGTCAATACATCCTGTTTCCTAAATGAAAAATACAGGTATTGTTAAAAACTGACAGCAGTCTCCGGTACTATCTCCTTCCCTTCTTGCTGCCCTAATTCAGGAGGAGTATGTTGTTGTCCAATTTTGTGGGGAATTAATATTAACCTTATAATTATATATCTGCCTTTGGTAACTAAAGAAAGTCAACACCTTATAATCAATTAGCAGCAATTATTGAGCTCATACTGTAAGAAGATTTTACTAGGTGGGGGGGAGGAAGCTTATAATGAAAAATCTCAGATACATATACAAACCCTATTTCAAGAAGTCGTAGCCTCTTAGCATTGGCAATATGCTAATATTGTATATTATATAGTAACTCATCAAGAGATCTAAGGACTTAGGTTCAAGCCCAAATCTGACACATAATGGCAGTGTTATTGTGGACATATCATGTAAGCTCTCCATATTCCAGACTACATTCAGATTATAAAATCCAGAACTGGAGAAAATCTACCTGATCAAGTTAAAATTAAATCACAGATCAAATTTAAAAATGTTTGAAGAACATATATATGCATATATACATATATATGTTTGAAGAAACAAAATTGATTTTAATTTATGGATTTTACTGGGGGGAGTTAAACCTTCTGTTTACATGCATAAACTGGTTTGAAAGACATGTTTTCATTTGATCAAACAACTGACTATTTTGAAAAGGACAAATGTGTAACTGATTAACTGACTGAATTCAGCTCCTCCCCATGATTATTTCCACCACCAAACATGAAGCAATAGAAAATAGTATGTTTACAGGTAGAATTAAAAATATTTTTTAAAGTACCCATTTCAAGAAACATTATTGATTTCCTTTAACTTATTGCTTAAGGAAAATAATAATAATAATAATATTTATATAGTACCTATGTGCAGGCACTGAGCTAAGCACTTTACAAATATCTCATTTGATTCTCATAACGACCCTGGCAGATACATGCTATTATTTATCCCCATTTTGCAGTTACAAAAACTGAGGCAAATTGAGGTTAAGTGACTCATCTGAGGTTATACAACTACTTTGAGACTGAATTTGAATATAGATTTTCCTGACTGGGTCTAGAACTCTACTGTATTACCCAGCTGTCTCTGGAGTTATAATTCTCTATTCATATGGATGACAGATTTTTATTGCAAGATCAAGCTCTGGCTAATGTCCACAGCTAGGAAAAATGGTAACAAAAGTAGTGAATTCTGTTTACGTTTACTTTTCTCTTCCCAGATATCATTAATTGTTGTTTTAATGTATATCTTCTACCAAGATTTCCAACCTTGTTAAATTAAAATGTTGCTGGTAATTTGTTCTTCATTAAGAAATATGGAATCTGTATAATTCCAACATATTCATAGAAATATGAATATATTTTCATTTTCCAATAGACTATAATTAAGAGTAAAATGATTGTCTTTAAAAGGCTATGGAAGTACATATTTTCATCATGTTATGCTCCAAATCTTTTTCACTTATTCCTTTTGTATATAAGCTTTATGCTTACTTGGCTTTTAGGACTGTTCGTAATCTAATGCTCCATCATATATAGATAATCTGTTTCCTTACTTCTATACAACACACTACTACACTGAAGCTAAGTCATCATCCCCATTGTCTCTAAAGGAATGCTATTCGCACTCTTGGCTTTCATTCTTCTTCTTACAACCATTCTCTCTTCTCTTCACCTATATAAATCTCAAATTTTACTCATATTTCCAAATGCAACTGAAGGGCATAAATCTTTTATTTCTTCTGTCAAACTGCTTTCTTAAACTATATGTCTTATCCTTTAACTATAGACTACTATATCTCTCTATGGAATTCCAGATCATGAGCTAGACTTCAAAAAGTAACCAGGCTAGCTCCCTCACTTGAATCCAGGTCCTCTGATTTTTGACTGTTTAATGCATGTTCCACATATTTTCTCCTCAACTTGCTGATAAGCGCTTTAAGACTAGGGAATTTATCTTGTTCTTTTACATTATCCATAGAATCTAACATAAGGCCAGGCATAATAGGTACTTAATACATAATAAGTAATAAGGTATATAATACATAATAATAAAATATATTTATTTTAATTTTTAATTTTATACACTTCAGCATTTGTACTCTAGCCACAATAGTTACGATTTATGCAAATCAAAGAGTTCTTTCCAAACATAAGCATTAAAGATTATAACTATTTTTCCAGTTTCTTTTTTCTTCCGATTTATATTCATACTTATCTGAGTACCTAGGACACTGCTCTACATATATTCATTTCCAGATATTTTGTGTCATGCCTCAGAGAGGGGCCCTTCTGGTTTCTAGCTCACATATATACACAAACACACATACAAATACATATACATATATATGCACACACACACACACACATATATATATATACATACACATATTTATATGTTTATTTATTTATTCATTTCCCCATTAGTATGTAAGCATTTTGAGGACAAGAGTTCATTTCTTGAATTTTTATGTCCTACTCTTAGCATATACATGGCACATAGTAAGCCCTTGATAATGTTTTCACTTATAATCTATTTATTCTCCTTCAATTCTGATAATAAGGACAAATAGAAGTACATCCTTCAATTTATTCTATAAATTCTATAATTTTTCTATAATTTTTTCTATAATATATTATAATATATTTTCTATAATTTTTGTCAAGAATTCCCCAAATTGGATCATAAAGTGTTGGGCACAACTGAAACAGCTGAAAAATATTATGATTTTGGCCTCCTTCTTTTTGTTTATGCTAATTGTGAAAGGTTTTTTAAAATTATTTTTATTTGATAATCTCCAATTTATCCCTATCTTATATACACATAATTGTTTACATGTTGTTTTCCCCATTAGACTATGAGTTCCTTGAAAATAGAGTTTGTCTTTTGCCTTTTAAAAAAATCCCTAGTACTTAATATAAAGCCTGGTACATAGTGAGAGTTCAATAAATACTTCTTGACTTGGGTTGATTTATTTGCCAGATAAGGCACAGTTTTGCATATGTTATTTTGAATTAATGATTTTCCATCACCTAATAAATATGGAAATGTAAGATCAGCTTTATAGGAACTAATTATATCCCTTTAGACACCATAACTAAAATTCTTGGCTAGGTCTTGTCACTAGATAAATGGTATTTTCTACTAAGGGGTTCCATTTATTTCCTTCAAGATGATTCACGGTTCTCCTAAGAGAAGAAAGTGAAGAAGTTGGAGAAATTCTCATTGTCCTTCCATAAACAAGAAACACCATTTCTTGGGACATTTGAGTCTCCAAAAGAACACTATGTATGTAATTTATTAGCGTCACTTCCAAAGAATGAGGACTTAGCAATACTCTTTTAAGAGTCTGATAAGATTTTACATACTAAGTCAATTTGTACTTGGATATCTGGTGACTTCACCGAGAAAGAACTTGCAAGGGAATCCCACAAATACAAAAGGAAAATTAGTGGGGAGGATAAAAGATGACAAAGTTTTGTAGACTGTTGAGAAGTCTTACATGACAATTTTTTTTTTCAAGATGAGAATTAGAGGACAAAATATGTGGCATATACTATATATCATAAAACATTTTAGTATTCATTAGTTTCTGATTCTATGAGATCAATAAGTACATAATTTATGAACTTTTGCGACAGTTCCTTAATTGGAATCAAATTAAATTTATCATATATTAAGCATCTGCAATGTGCAAAACAGAGTATCTAGGTGTCATGGTAAATAGAGCACTGGGTTTGGAATCAGGAAGACTTATCTTCCTGAATTCAAATCTGGTTTCAGCCACTTATTGTCTGTGTGACCCTGGGCAAGTCATTTAACCCTGTTTACCTCAGTTTCCTCATCTGTAAAATGGGCTGAAGAAGGAAATGACAAACCACTCCAATATTTGTCAAAAATACCCCACATGGGATCACAAAGAGTCAGATACAACAAAAAATGTGCAAAATATTCTAATAGGTAAGGTAAATATAAATAATAGAAACAAAACATTTTCCATCAAAGAATTCATACTCTTCTAGGAAATGAAGTAAAACAATATGTTAAATACACGAGTACAATGGTATGAGGATCAACAGAAATTTAAAGGAATTAAGAAAATTTGAGGGAGAAGGAAACACTTTCAATTGGAGAAACCTCCTTAGATAAGATGGTAGTCAGCTAAGCAAATAACTATCTTATGAAATTCTTCATTTGAATGTTTTTACCTTGGAAAAATTGATCTGAAATAAAAGAAATGCTATGTATTTGGCTTTTTTTTAAAATAGTGAAATCCTATTCTTTAATTCCAGAATTTATACCCCAGGCTTTTGGAATGCCATTATCCCAAGTAATTGCTAATGATCGGGCCTACAAACTAAAACAGGACTCTCAGAAAGAGGAGCAAAAAGATGCATCTGACTTTGTAGCTTCACTTTTACCATTTGGAAGCAAGAAACAAAACAAAGAACTCTCAAGCAGTAACTCATCTCTTAGCTCAACCTCAGAAACACCAAATGAGTCAACGTCCCCTAACACTCCAGAACCTGCTCCACGTGCCAGGAGGAGGGTAAGCTTGTCTTTATTCTTCTAGGATGCCTACATACCCAATGTGTAGATGTTAAGTAAACTAAAAAAAACATATACAATTCTACATGGAATCTAAAATTTTAGCTCTTGCCCTGAGAGCAGAAAATTATTAACATAATTTAAAGGAAAGAAACCTCCTGGATCATCAATCATGGAACTATAGATGCCAGAGCTGGAAAGGTTCTTAGAGATCATCTAATCTAGCTTCTTCAAATTTCTGATTAGGAAATTGAGGCCTAGAAAAGTCATGTGGCATATTAAAAACCATCCAGATAGTAACTATGTCCATGCCTCTAAATACAATGATTTTCCATCATCTCCATAAGGATTTGGAATCAGGAGACCAGAATTCAAGTTTCAAGTGAGATTTTTATTCCTTGTGTGCTATTTCTATGTCCCAGTTCCTTTTTTTAATGGGATAATAATATCTTTACCTTCATAGAGTGATTATGAAAAGAATACTTTGTAAGGCATGAAACTCTGCCTAATTTTGTGATATTATTGGGAATTCATTTTAAAATTAAATAGGTTGGCAGTTCTCGTCAGCACGTTTTAATAATTGAAATAACAACAGTCCTTATAAACCTCAAAGAAATGGTTTTTATATATTCTTTTCCTCCTAATCAAATTTTTCTATGGAAGCAATGATAAATATTTTATTAATTCAAGGAGAAACTTTTGCAAGCAACCTTGTTGATTATTGGCCAAGATAAGCAATAATCTCATCCAAAACATTTAATCCATTTCAGCCAACAACATGTTTCTTCTCTATTTTCTAATACAGTGGTGTCAAACTCAAGTATTTAAAAAAAATAAGTCACCAGACAATACATAAAGATCCCCATGGAAGCATATTGACTTAGAAAACTTCACATTAATATTATGTGTATTTTAATTTATTTTGTTACTGTTTCCCAATTATACTTTAATCTGGTTCAGGAGTATTGTAGGCTGCATGTAGCCCATGGGTTATTGTTTGACACCTTTGTTCTAACCAGTGGTTTCAAGACTAATAGATAAAGTTATCTCTGGTTTTGAGTCCTTCACTCAATCTATATAGCATTCCCAATATATTCCATGTGCCTAATTAGGTGCCTATAAGCAATAAATATGGGCAGCTAGATGGCACAGTGAATGGAGCACTGATCCTGCAGTCAAAGAGACCTAAGTTCAAATCTAACTTTGATTTGATCCTGGACAAGTCACAATCTTCTGCCTGTTTCTTCATCTATAAAATGGATAAGGAAATGGCAAAGCACTCCAGTATCTTTACCAAGAAAACTCCAGATGGAGTTGTGGAGCGTTGGACATGACTAAAATGATGCAGTAACAGTTGCAATAAATATATAATTACCAATTCTCCTGAGACTTGCAGCTTGATAATAATAATAGTTAGCATATATCTAGATCTAGATAGATAGATAGATAGATAGATAGATAGATAGATAGATAGATAGA
>JAJPUD010000006.1:1328821-1381713 GCA_023553655.1 Myrmecobius fasciatus | reverse complement strand
AGGAAGGAAGGAAGGAAGGAAGGAAGGAAGGAAGGAAGGAAGGAAGGGAGGGAGGGAGGGAGAGAGAAAGGAAGGAAGGAGAGAGGGAAGGGAAAAGAGGGGAAGGAGAGAGAAAGGAAGGAAGGGAAGAAGGAAGGGAGGGAGAGAGGAAGGAAGGAAGGAAAGGCGGAAGGAAGGAAGAGAAGGAGGAAGGAATGAAAGGAGGGGGAAGGAAGGAAGGAAGGGGGCAAGGAGAAAGGGAGGAATGAAGGAAAAGGAGGAAGGGAGGGAGGGAGGGAAGTAGGAAAGAAGGAAGGAGGGGAGGAAGAAGGCAGGGAAGGAGAGAGGGGAGGGAGGGAAGGAAGGAAAAAAAGAGTGACAGAAGGAAGAAAGAAAGAAAAGAAGGAAGAAAAAAGAAAGGAAGAAAGAAAAGAAGGATGAAAAAGAAAGAGAAAGAAGAAAGGAAGGAAGGAAAAGAGGAAATGAAGGGAAGGAAGAAAGAAGGAAAGAAAAAAGAGAAAGGAAGGAAGAAAAAAGAAAGAAGGAAAGAAAGAAAGGAAGGAAAAGGGAAGAGGGAGGGAAGGAAGGAAGAAAAGAAGGAAACAAAAGAAAGAAAGAGGGAGGGAGGGAGAGAGAGAGGAATGATGGAAGGAAAGAAGGAAGGGAGAGAGGGTGGAAGGAAGGAAGGAAGCAAGGAAGGAAGGAAGGAAAAGAGAGAGAGGAAGCAAAAAAAGAGTGAGGAAGGAAGAAAAGAGGGGGGGAGAAAGGAAGAAAAAAAAGAATAAAAATAACTCCTGTCTTATCATAATCTTACTAACATGTAGAGACTTCAAATTATATATGGGGAAGGCTTGTAAGTCTATTAGATTGGATCAGTTCATAGAAGTTCATCACCAGGTTGACTGTTGGAAATTAAATTCAATGATTTCAACAGCCATTTGCTTAATCATAAATTGGTTGCAATCAGCATCAGTCTCCACACCACTAAAACCACAAATGAAGACTGTATAGTACAGGAGGGATTAGATTTACTCTATTACTCCAGAAGAGAGAACCAGGAACAACAGATAGCAGTTATAAAGTATTGATTTTTAGATTAACTTTTGAAAGAGATTCCTAAGAACGGCAAGATTTTCTGGCCATCCTATCATGGATTTAGAGTTGGAAGAGGTTTTTTAGGTCACCTAATACATCATTTTTACAAAAGAAAAAATTGAAGTCCAAAGAGATGGCCAAAATTACACAAAACAGTAAGTAACAGAGCTGGGCTTCAAACTTAGATCTTTGGACTCCAAATCCAGCAGTGGTTCTATCATATCAGGTTGCCTTCATTTTAAATATGACAAAATTAAAAGTTCAAGATACTGAACAACCTGCTCTAATCACATAATAGCAGAGCTAGTATTTAAATTGACTTCTAACTCCAAATAATATAGTTGCTTTTGTATCACCATTCTGCTTCTCAAATTGTCATTTTTTTGAAGGTTAGAATCAATATGAAATGTCTCTGGGGTTGATTGTAAGGAACAAGATTGAACATTATGGTTCAACTACCCATAGTAGATGCTAAAGTCTGAGTCTAGGACATTTACCAAGCTACTATGTTGTCTTAAAATGCCTTAAAGAGCTCTAAAGATGCCTCCATCTACATTGGCTTCAGGTCATTTGCTCTAACGATCCTTATATTTCTGACTAAGAGAGAAGTCTCTGGGCAATCATCTGCCAGTTTCCTGAGGGTGACTGATTAGCTAAGGGAGATTGCTGAAGCCCTTCATAAACCATTTACCAGTGGTTTGATCAGCCTTGATCTCCCCACCTGGATTTAGCTAGTCTACAAAGCAATCATTTAGTCACCTCATTGCAGCCTATTTAGAATATGGTGGCATCTCTGGCTACCTGACTTTTTTATAGTAACTAAAAGGGTTGAGATTCCCTGTTCCACATAGCATTGCCCCAAAGGGGCAAATCTGGGAGTCAGACCAGTGATATCTCCATTCAATGCATGGCATTTCAAAGGGCTAGCTACCTATCTAATTCTTGTGATAGATGCTCAGAGTGTTGTGATATAATTGTCTTTTGCATCCTCATTTGTTCCAGTTACGTGAGGAATTTGACCGTGGTGTTGATGTTTCATTGGAAGAGGAACACAGTGTCCATGATGTGGCTGCATTGCTGAAAGAATTTTTAAGGGACATGCCAGACCCCCTTCTCACCAGGGAACTCTATACTGCTTTCATCAACACTATTTGTAAGTTCTAGGACTTGGAAAAATGCTTGTGAAATACACAGCTGTGACTCCCACAGTCAAATTGCATTGTACCTTTCTTGATAAAGTCTTTTTGTTTTGTTTTGTTTGGGCATTTATTGCCATCAATATTCATAGCTCTATCCATTAAACGACCCTTCTGGGAGATGTTTTCAAAGTGTCTTAGACTGAATGGGGAAAAGCAAATTTGCAGGAAATGTTTAAAACATAATGAAAATCTCTTCAAATGATTCCCAGAAGATTGTTGGATGTAGAGGATGCTATCAAGTGATACTAATAGTCCCACTAAGAAAATCTCCATTTTATGTGTCTAGGAGTAAAAAAAAGGTTTCTGTCCTTGTTATTAGGAGAAAAGCCACAAGGGGAGAGATGAATAGAAAAGGAAATAAGAGAAGTAAGATTAAAACCCACTATCTCTTCTTGTAGGAATGTTTTTCTGGTTTATTTATGAACACCTTTTCAAGGATCTAGTTAGATGATAGATAAGAATGTGTCAGCTCTAATGTTACTGGCTGCTACCATAATACCTCTGTTTTAGGAGCATAGCAGAGGAGTTTCTGAGTAGAAAAAATGCATGATTTCTGTGTAGTTTGCCCATTGGATGCCATGATAAAGATGAACTTCTGATGAGTTGGAAAGCCAAATTTAAAAGCCTTCTCTGGCTTCAAACAAAAAACATAAACTATTCACATGTAATTCCTTATAACATTATAAGAAAGTGAGCCATAAAACTCAGAATAAGTGAAATGTACTTAATGAACCATCAATAACTACAGTATCCCCTTTTACAAGTAGTACATTTGCCTCATGGTCTAATTGGTTTTGGTCTCCCTGTCTCAATTTTCTCTTCACTCCAGTCTCTAATATATGTTGTTGCCAAAGTAATTTTCTTATAAGCACAGTTCTTTTAAAAAATAATAATGAGCTTTTTATTTTTCAAAATAGATGCAAAGATAGTTTTCAGCATTCACCCTTGCAAAACCTTGTGTTCCAAAGTTTTCTCCCTCTCTCCCTTCCCTGTACAACAAGTAATTCAATATAGGTTAAACTATACAATTCTTCTAAACATATTTCTACCTTTATCATTCTGTGCAAGAAAAATTAGCTCAAAAGGGGGAAAATGAGAAAGAAGAAAAAACAAGCAAACAAACCACATAAAACGTGAAAATACTATGCTGTGATCAACATTCAGTCCCCATAGTTCTCTTACTGGATGCAGATGGTTCTTTCCATCATAAATCTGTTGGAAATGCCTTGAATCACAAATCCAGAACAGTTGATTTTCACATAATCTGTTCTTTTGGTTCTGCTCGTTTCACTTAGAATCAGTTCATGGAAGTCTTTCTAGGCTTTTCTGAAATCAGTCTGTTCATCATTTATTATAGAGCAATAACATTCCATTACATTTGCATACTATAAATTATTCAGCCATTTCCCAACTGATGGGCATTTACTTATTTTCCAGTTTCTTGCAACTACAAAAAGGGTTGCTACAAACATTTTTGCACACATCAGTTCTTTTCCCTTTTTAAAAAACATTTCCTTGAGAGATAGACCCAATAAAGACAGTCTTTATTTATAGCCCTTTGGACATAATTCCAAATTGCTTTCCAGAATGGTTGGATCAATTCACAATTCCACCAACAATGTATTAGTGTCCAAGTTTTTCCCACATCCTTTCCAATATTTATCATTATCTTTTCCTGTCAACTTAAGCAATCTGAGAGGTGTGAAGTGGTACCTCAGAGTTGTCTAAATTTGCATTTCTCTAATCAGTAGTTATTTAGAACATTTTTTTCATATTACTAGAAATGGCTTTTTTTTTTGTCTAAAAATTGTCTGTTCATATCTTTTGACCATTTATCAATTGGAGAATGGCATAGGCACAGTTCTAACCATGTCATTCCTCTACTCAATAAGTTCTAGTGACTTCCTGTTATGTCTAGGATCAAATATAAAATCCTGTGTTTAGCTTTTACACAACATTGCCCCAATCTATTCTTTCAGGCTCACTTAGACATCAATTTCCCTCTTGTATTCTTTGATTTAGCCAAGTTCTCCTTTATTTCTTACACATAGAATTCCTTTTCCTAGCTCTGCCTTTGCGCTAGTTGTTTCTCACATCTGGAATTCACTATTTTGTTTTGGTTTTTACCTCTATCTCATAGAATTCTGCTTGAAAATGTAACTGAAATATCACCTTGTATAGGGAGTTTGTTAAGATTAGAATACCAGTTAAGACCTTGGGATAGGAGGATCTATGAATCTTCCTGATAGCTATTTTATTGTAATTGATTTCCTTTGTAATCCTGTGCATCTTTACAATAAATAATGTAAATATATAATTAATAAAACATAAATAAGAAAAATATTATTCTGAGAACATGTCAATAGTTTTCACTATATTACCAAAGAGGTCTATCATGCAAAAAGGTTAAAAACCTCTTTTATACAAAGTCCTTCTAATTCCCCCAACAGCCAACATCCTCCTTTACAAACCGTCTCAAATCTAAATGTTTTGTTTATATTACCTTTATAGTTGTGTTGTGCATAAATTTACCTCCCTTTCCTCAGAATTTAAGCTCTTTGAGGGTAAGGATTGTTTAATTCTTTGTTCTTGTATCCTCAGCACCAAGTGTAGTGCCTGCCATATAGTAGGTGTCTAATCATGTTTATTGCTTTTTAGAATTAGCCTGCTTTTTTCTTTGCCTTAGTGTTAGATCCTGAGGAGCAGATGAGCACCTTACAGCTTCTCATCTACCTTCTACCTCCCTGCAATTGTGACACCCTCCATAGATTGTTGCAGTTCCTCTCCACAGTGGCCAGACATGCAGAAGACAATGTCAACAAAGATGGACAAGAGGTATGTTTGTTCAATTCAGGCTCTGGGAGAGGTTTGTCTAATTCACATATTTGAAGAGTATTAAAAAACAATAACAACCATGATGTGGAAATTCACTTGGGGAAGATGACTTTTTTTTTAGTCCATTCCCTTGGTTCTAAAATAATGTCATTCATCTCATGAGATCACAGCACTAGAGCTAAAAGAGACCTCAAAAGCCATGTAGTCCAACTAGACCTCTCATTTTGCAGTTAAGGAACCTGAAATTCAGGGAAGTTGTAATGTGCCCAAGGTCATGCAAGTTCAAACAAAAGCAGGTTTTCTGAATCCAGAGTCAATGAATGCTCTTTTCACTGTACATAAGGTGCAAACAATATTATGCTTCTCAGTGTTTCTTTGAAGAATTCAAAGTTAATCAGTCAATTAGCAAGCATTTATTAAGGGGCTACCATGGATTAATGA
The DNA here is from genome assembly GCA_023553655.1 of Myrmecobius fasciatus. Lineage (NCBI taxonomy): Eukaryota > Metazoa > Chordata > Mammalia > Dasyuromorphia > Myrmecobiidae > Myrmecobius > Myrmecobius fasciatus. Next base: position 1,376,164 of record JAJPUD010000006.1, on the reverse strand, counting down.
TAGTACTGAGTGCTGGAGATACAAAGAAAGGAAAAAATAAAACCACTTCTAGCTCTCAAGGAGCTCAACATCTAATGACAATTTACAAATAATTAAGTACTATAAACAGGGGCAGCTAGGTGGCACAGTGGATAGAGCACCAGCCCTGAAGTCAGGAGGACCTAAGTTCAAATCTGGTCTCAGACACTTAACATTCCCTAGCTGTGTGACCCTGGGCAAGTCACGTAACCCCAACTGCCTCAGCAAAAAGAAAAGCAAAAAAAAAAGTACTATAAACAAAAGAAGTAGAAGATAAATTGAGAATAATCTCAGAGAGAAGGTACAAAGATTTAAAAATTTGGGAAAAGCATTTTTGCCAAAGATGGAACTTTAGCTCAGATTTTTTAAAATTTTTAATTTAATTTATTTATCTACTTTGTTTATTTTAAATTTATTAAATAAAAAAAAATTCCATAACATGGTATAATTTTAAAAGATATATTGTACATGAAACTGCAAATCTTGCTATTGTTCAACTTGCTATTATTTTTAAATATATAACAAATAATATAAATATATATATATACAATAAAGTTATATAAACTTTTTTCTTTTTTTCTTTTTTTCCTTCCCCTTCCATCCTAGATGTCTACCATTACACACAAATATGTGTGTATATATTATATGTATATAGAGATACATATATGTATATGTGTATATGCATTTGTAAAATCATTCTATATATATATATTTCTATTTATTAGTTCTTCCTCTAGACACAAATAATATCTTCCTTCATATTCATTTAAGAGAGTTATTTATAAGATTTAAAATAGCTTCTTCATTCAAAGTTATTCATAAAACAATATTGCTGTTAGCTGAGATTTGAAGGAAGACAGGAAGAAGAGATGAGGAGGCACTGAGTTCCAGGGGTGGGGTGCTGTTTGTGAAAATACCCAGATCAGAAGATAATATCATATTCAGAGAACAAGAAGACCAGTATCCTTGTATAGATTTGGAAGGGAGAAAAGTATAAGAAGACTTGAAAATAGGAAGAGGCCAGGCTATGAAAGCCAAAACAGAATTTCAGTCAAATCTCTGTTGCAAATTTTCAGCCAAATCCCCCAAAGAGAATTAAAAATCATTCAAAGGATTTTATGTTTGATCCTGGAAGTAACAGGGAATCACAAGAGGTTATTGAATGGGGAAATCTATGTGACCAGATCTGTTCTTTAGAATATTGTCCTCTAAGTTAGAAGACTGTTTGAAAATTCTTGTTTTAAGTAATATCTCACTCTGTACATTGAGGAAGATTTTCTTTCTGGTTGGAAAACTGTGAGTCTAGGAGACCCAGAGTGTAAAAATTGCACATGAATAGCTCAAATGGTGGAGAAAGGGTAGTAAGAAAGAATACAAGAATTGATACTCCCTATCTAGTGAACTTGTTAGTCTTCTGAGTAACTAGTTTCTTACCTGTCTGATCAATCTCACTGTTGCATGCTGTCTGGCATACTGCTGGGCACTTGAAGTAAGGAAAATATAAACATGTATTAAATTTCTATTAAGTGTCAGGGGCTTTACAAATATTATCTCATTGACCCCCCAAAAACTGAGTGAGATAGGTGCTATTGTTTTGCTTTTCTTTACAGATAAGGAAACTGAGGCAGACAAAGGTTATATAATTTGGGCCAGGGTCACTCAGCTAGGAAAGACTACACAATGATCTAAAAATATTCCAAAAGACTCATAATGGAAAATATCCACATCCAGAGAAAAAATTGATTGACTTAATGCAGATCAAAGCAGACTATTTTTCACTTTCTTTATCTTTTTCATGGTTTATTTTCCTTTTAGTCTGTTTTTTCTTCCAAAACATGACCAATATGGAAATATGTTTTACATAATTACACATATAAAACCTATTTTAAATTCTTATCTTTTTAGGGAGGGGGAAGGAGAAAATTTGGAACTCATTTTTAATAAATGTTTAAAATTTTCTTTACATGTAATTGGAAAAAATAATATAATTTGAAAAGAAAAAAATTAGAAGATTTAAAGTTAAAAGTACTATATGTCTGGATTTAGAAAGCTAGCTTATCCATCTCTTCATAAGGCTAATACTTATTACCTGGGATTAATCACTCAATTGAGAAGAATTTATTAAAGACTTAAATGCTGAGATTACAAAAGAAAGGCATAAACAAGGTCCCTGCTCTCAAGTAGCTGATATTCTAATAATAGATACAATGTGTAAATTTTATAAGATATATACAAATTTTTTGTTGTTCAGTAGTTTCAATCATGTCCAACTCTTCATGACTCTATTTGGGGTTTTCTTGGTGAAGATACTAAAGTGATTTGCCATTTCATTCTCCACCTCACATTCAAGAAGAGGAAACTAAGGCAATAGAGTTAAGTGACTTGCTCAGAGTCATACAGTTACTAAGTTTCTGAGGATGGATTTGAATTCAGGAAGATGTTTCAAATGACATTTTAATTTGGTTCAGATCACATTGTATTTGATACTTCTGACTTGATGTGACTGGATTTTGGCTTCTGAGCTATAAATTTAGTGGAAGTTTTACATTATTCTATATGATTTGGGCAGGAAGAAGAATCCTGTCTCAAGTTATTATTCAATTATTTGACATTTTGCAAATAATGTAGGAAAGAGAGAAAGACACATCAGTTCTAAAATAATAGAAAGTCATCTGGGAAAGCTAGAATAATACCTGAATCTGCTGCTACATTTTTGGTATTCCTATTTAAATGATCATGATAAAATGCTTAGCAATCCTTTAAAGTAAACTTCATAGGTATTATTATTCTGATTTTATAGATTAGGAAATTGAGGCTAAGAAATTGGCCTGTGATAAAATAGACATCAAGTATATGAAATTGCATTTGAACCTGATTTTTCTTACTCCCAAATCCCATGAAAGGGAAATACACACACACTACATATTAACATATATTCTATTACTATTTATGTACATATCAGCATATATTATATTACTATATATGTATGTCTATAAACATTACTATATGTGTGTGTCTGTTTGTGGAGAGAGAGAAAGTGAAACAGAGAGAAACGACAGAGAAAGAAAGGGGAAGAGTGAGAGAGAAAGGTTGACATGACACATAACCAATGAGCCTATAAGCTTTTCTATTCTTAATTTCTTTTAAGATGCATTATTTATTAATTTTAAATGTTTTCTTTTTAAATTTTGAATTCTCAATCTTTCTCTTCCTCCCACCCCTCCCTCACCTCCTGAGAAAGCAATTATACATTTATATATATATATATATATATATATATATATATATATATATACACAAATATAAATTATACATGTGTTGGCAGTTAGGTGGTACAGTGGATAGAGTACCAGCCCTGAAGTCAGAAGGACCTGAGTTCAAATCTGATATTAGACACTTAACATTTCCTAGCTGTGTGGCCAGTCACTTGACCTCAATTGCCTTAGCTTAAATTATACATGTGAAATCATGTAAAACATATTTCCATATTAGTCATTATCACAAAAATAACCCCTTAAAGTGAAAAAAATATGCTTTAATTTGCATTCAGAGTTCATCAGTTCTCTCTCTGGGGATGACAGGGATTTTTTCATCACAGGTGCTTTGGAATTGTCTTCTATCATTGTATTGATCAGAATAGCCAGATCTTTTAACAGTCGATATGATTGCAACATTGTTATTACTGTGCACAGTGATCTCTTGGTTCTTCTCATCTCATTTTGCATCAGTTTATATAGGTTTTGATATATTTTGTGAAACACTATCCCCCAGTCACTTTGTATCCATAATTCTATTTCTCACAATCATATGCTACAGTGTTAGCTATTCCCCAGCTAATGAACATCCCCTCAATTTTCAATTCTTTTGTCATCACAAAAAAAGAGCTGCTATAAATATTTTTGTACATATATGTCCTCTTCCTTTTTCTTGGATCTCTTTGGAGTACAGACCTAATAATGTTATTGCTGGGTCAAAGGGTAGGCACAGTTTGATAATCCTTTGGGCAGAATTCCAGATTATTCTTCACATACCTGCTTTCACATTCTAATTCTCCCACTAAATGAATCAGCTAATTTCTCTAGTGTCTAGTGCCTTAGTGTCATCATTTTAAAATATGAAGGTGTTCACTAAAAAATTCAAGTCTTCTCTACCTCTAAAAGTCAATGTATAGAGGCAGTAGATACAGCACCAGCCCTGGAGCCAGGAGAATCTGAATTCAAATCCAGATTCAGATACTTAACTCTTATTAACTGTATGAGTATGGCCTTGAGCAAGTCACTTAACCCCAATTGCCTTGCAGAATAATAAATAAAAGTCAACATACAGCTCATGAGAACAAAAAGATGCATCACAAGTGGAATAATTTCCTCAATGACCTTTGTATAATATGCCATGTATTCTCTCTGCCACTTACAGTACTTTCTTACCTTTTTAATTATTTTTATCAAAAAATTAGGATCCATAATTTTGTTTCACCTTGTTATTGAAACTCTGGAACCTGATAGATAGAGTAGTTATCTGCTTTAATAACTGTCTACTAATAAAAACAATTTTGTTATTGGATAGATAATTGATCCTGGAACCAAAAAACTAATGGATGAGATCTCATTGAAATTATTACTGTCTGGGAAAGAGGGAAAAACCAAAGAATGAGGAACTATTAGGTTAGAAACCTATGAATTAGTTATTTAAAAAAAAACAGCTGCTAATATGGTTGTTTTCTCTACAAGAGTCTCATTTTCTTTCTCACCTGCAGTGCCTTCTTGCCTTTCTAATTCTTTCCATTGTTAAAATACACACTGAGACATTTAGTAGCTATAATTTTGTTTCTCCAGGCATATCTCCTGCTAGTAGAACTCTATAATCTGAAAGGTAAAATAATCTCCTCTTTGTCTATCCCACTGGTCAAGTATTCATAGTAAAAAGTAACTCTGGAAATTAATCTTCAGTAGTACATTGGAAAGAATGCTGAACTTAGGTTTTCAGTACCAGGATTAGAGTTTAACTTTGCCACTTAGTAGTAATAAACATTCTTGAACCTCATTTTTCTCATTGGTTAAATGTATATAATAATAATAGGCAGTTTGGTGGTGTAGTAAGTAAAGCACTGGGCCTAAAGTCAGGAAGACTTCCTGAGTTCAGTGTGGTCTCAGACACTTACCAGTTGTGTGATTCTGGGCAAGTCATTTAACCCTATTTGTCTCAGTTTCCTCATATGTAAAATGAGCTGGTGAAGAAAATGACAAGCCACTCCAATATCTTTGTCAAAAAAAATCGCAAATGGGATCACAAAAAGTTAGAACTAATCAACAAAAACAAATATAATAAATAATATATTAAACAAATGATGATTATTATGAATTCACATTTCTATGGTGATTTAGCATTTTGAAATCTGCTTTCTTTGGTACCCTATGAGGTTAGATAGTTATTATATATTGTATGTATATATTATACATTGTGATATATTATTTATAATTTTATTATATATTATAAATATTATTCATAATTTATAGAAAAGGAGTCAGTGGGATGAATGAATTCATTTAGGGTCACATGGTTAGAAAGTATAAATCACAATTTGAACTTTTTTTTATTCCAAAATCAGTGTATCTTCTATCTTCCACATTATAGGGATATAAGAAAAAAATTACATTTGAAAGTTGTAAAATACTCCATAGTTATGAACTACCACATGATTGTCTAGGTTGTCTTTTCATTTTCTGGACTTTTGATTAGGAATTTCATCAATACTAGGAAACATAAGATCTCCCTCCACTGATGCAAATCAACAAATTGTAACTTAGAATTGCCTGGATTGCTAAGTGTTTAAATTGCCATACCCAGGTCTTCTTGGCTCCAAAATCTGGCTATCTCTGTACATAAGTAGTGATTTAGATAATTCAAAATTTATAATCCCTCATGGGATCTGTATCATCCAAATTAACCATGTAACTGTTAAGCTTCTGATGCACATTGACTTTTTTTTTTTGCCCAGGCTAAAAAATATATAGGATTAGATAATAATTATAGGCTTTGTAAAACTTTATTGTTCCAGCTTTTCTAAAACAAGCAAAAATATTGCCAAACCACAACACCCATAATATAGTGATCAGCAGCTGGATTTTTTTTTGTGATTTTGCTGGAAATGTTTCCTACTTTCATTATAGCAAAAGAATATGGGCACAAGGGAGTTTATATTTATTGTGTGATTATTCTTATTCTGTAAATTCTTTATTAAAAATCCTTTTAAAAAGCTATGCAATGAGTTTTTAATGATACTTTAAAATATAATACTCAAAAATCCTTGAAATTATATATTGTAATTTGATCCTTCATTTAAAGTTGATTGTTTTTTCCATAACACATAAACTTCAATTGGTAAAAATGCTACTTTCCTTGACACATTTTAAGGAAAGAATACTGAAATAGAAGAGGGCTGGATGGATTGGGAGGAATGAAACAACTGCCTAAGCAAAATTTTCCTTGAATCCCCACTGCTTACCCAATTACTTGAATTTGCCTTTGGTCCATTCACCTGAAAACAGCCCTGCTTTCTAAAAATAAATCATCCACAGTACTATGCTGGAAGCATCAGGTCAGATGCCAAGCTGGTAGTTTGCAAGGCAAGGAAAGGGTTCAGTTCAATTTTTTGAAGTACCATTCAGAACCTTTAAGTATAACATTTTGAACCTAATCCAAGATTGCAAGGGCAAATGAAATTCTTTCCAAGAATGAAGGGTATCACTTTATCAGCAAATGACAGACTCAGCAATCAGAGAAGGGTTCCTGGTTTTTCAACTAATCTAGGCCAGTAAAATATGAACTCTATTAGAATAACAAATAGAAAGAATAGTAAAGTTAGATTTTCTTAACTACAAGTTAGATAGCAAAGTAACACATAACTTACCAGACATTTTCAAAATCGGGAACAGAAAAATAAATTCTCTTAGTTCTCATTTTGATGAATTTTACTTAAGGAAATGGAAAATAAAGGTACTTGGTAGGCAGCATGATATATGGAAAGAATGCTGCCTTTGAAACCAAAGAATCTGGATTCAAATTCTGTCTCTGTTTACTTCCTATATAATTTTAAGCAAATCTCTTAATCTCTGTATATCAGTTGCTTCATCTGAAAATGGTAATGTGGCTGTTAGACTATACCTCTAAGGCCCCATCTCTACTCTGCATATAATCAATCAATCAGTAGCCATTTATTAAGTATCTACTATGTGTCTACTCTGTGCTAAACACTAGGATGCATCAAATAGGAATTTTGCAGACAATGTAGGGGGAGGAAAATTGAACAGAAAAAGAAAGAGAGTAATGATTGAGGTACTACCAAGGACTCTGCAAAGCTAAACCACTAACTAACTTATATTTGTTATTATTGCCCTAGGTCACTGGGAACAAGATGACATCACTTAACTTGGCCACTATCTTTGGACCTAACCTGCTGCACAAGCAGAAATCTTCAGACAAAGAGTTCTCAGTCCAGAGTTCTGCCCGAGCAGAAGAGAGCACAGCTATCATTGCCGTGGTACAGAAGATGATCGAGAGCTATGAAACCCTTTTCATGGTAGGTGACTATTTCTTTGCTAATTGGTTTTTACCCTTTGCCTCAAGAAAATAACTCATCTTCTGGCTTCCTTCTGAATAGGAATGTTGTTATTCAATCATTTTACTTGAGTCTGATTGTTTGGGATCCCATTTGAGATTTTCTTGACAAAGATAATGTAGTAGTTTGCTATTTCCTTCTCCAGCTCATTTTATAAATGAGAAAACTGAGGCAAACAGGTTAAGTGACTTTCTCAAAGTCACATAGCTATTAAACATTTGAAGCTGTATTTGAACGGAAGGTGAGGCTTCCTGACTCCAGATTGGGCACTCTTTCCACTGTGTCACCTAATTAGTTGGGCAATAAATTCAATTTATAGCTAAGAGGAAATTTAGTCACTCAAGGTATGGTGATGAAATAATGGCTTTGCTTGTAAACAAGCAAGTCAAATCTTTTTTCATCGAAATTCTCATGGTCCCTTCAGACCCTCAAGGAGAGCTGTTCCTGCAATTTCTCAAAATATTTTTGGAACTTCTGAAAGAGTCCATCGCACATTCTTTGGAATATTCTCAATTATAATAAACCTTTATCCTTCAAGGAGAAATTTAATTTTTCTTAATAGTCAAAACCCATTTGCAGCCAAAGCTAGTGAATCAGCTGTATAATACTGGTTTTATTCCAAAACATTTTTCATAGAAAGCATAATGTAAACTGAAAAAACTCTCATGGAGAAAAAGGGCTCTGATGGGAGACAACTGTGGAAAGAACATTGGTTCGGAAGTTAGAGAACCTGTATTCAAATCCCAACTCTTGGTGTTTATTACTTGTGATATTTTATTCACATCCATCTTATCTCCATCTGAAAAATAGGGGCTTTGGACTGGATGGTTTTGTGGTCCTCTCTAACTCTATCTAGAATCCTATGATCATTTTTCTAGATGGCCCCCCAAAAAATCTCACTTTGGAAGTGGAAGTAATAAATATTGAGCAGAAGTAAAATCAATAAATTTGGGAGTGTATTTATTTGCTTGTTCATTTGACAAATATTTATTAAACACCTATTAGATACCAGATGCCATGCTAAGTGGATGGCTTGATGTAAGAGGAAAACTTCTTAATAATAAGAGTTTTCCAAAAAGCAGAAAAACTTCTTCAGAGGGTGGTGGATTCCCCTTCCCTGGAGATCTGTGAGTGAAGGCTGGATGACCACCTGTATTTGTAGAATGGGAAACTTTTTCCAGATATAGGTTGAACTAGATACTCCTTAAATGCAGAGATTGTGACTGATTCTGAATTCACTCCTTTTGTGTTTTTCAGAGGTCATTTTCCCAATCCTGCAGTCTCAAAACTGAGGTATCATCCTGGACCCCTTTCTGCCTCTCACTCTGCCACCCCATATCCAAGCTATTGCTAAGACCTATCCATTTTGCTTTGAACATCTCTCAAATATGGTCTCTTCTTTCTTCTAACATTGCCAGTACTCTGGTACAAACCCTCATCACTTCTTTCAATAGTCTGGTAGTAGGTATACCTATCTCAAGTGTCTTCTCATACTAGTCCATTCTCTATTCAACCACTAAAGTGATTTTCTTAAAATACAAGTCTTATCATGTCACCCTAGCTCCTCACTCAGTAAACTTCAGTAGTTTCCTGTTGCTTTCAGGAACAAATATAAAATCCCTTGTTTGACATTTGAAACCTTTCATAACCTAGTCCCTCCTACTTTTCCAACTTTCTTAGAACTCATTCTCCAATATATACTCTTTAATCCAGTTATATTGGCCTCCTAGCTGTTCTACAAATAAGACACTCCAGTTCTTCACTCCAAATACTTTATCTGTCCTTCAGGCCTAGAATGCTCTCTCTCTTCTTCTCCAACTACTGAGCTCTCTGGCTTTAAGTCCCAAGTTAAAAAAAAATTACTCAATGCCTTCCAAACCCCTCTTAATTCTAGTGCCTTCTCTCTTTAAATTATTTCCTATTTATCCTATATATAGGTTGCATGTTGACTTCCTCGTTAGACTATTAAGCTTTTTGATGGCAGGAACTTTTTTAGTACAGTGATTGGTACATAGTGGGTGCTTAATAAATGTTGATTGATTAAGACATTTAAGGATTTCTGTGTAATTAGTGCAATTATTTGGGTTTCTGCATGAGCAATGCTACTAATGTCAGAGAATAAAGCCTTTATTATCTTCATGTAGATTTGTGGCATGTATATTACTTAGGCTCTTCTCTTCTCCTCTGTCTCCAGGTTTCCTGGTTTTCCTTAAGTCTCAGGTAAAATTCTTACTGCTGTAAAAAGTTCTTTTCCAGGCCTCCCTAATGATAGTACCATCCTTTTGATATTATCTCCAATTTGTGATGTTTAAAAAGTTCAGGAGACATAGTTTCTCAGTAATTAATCATTGTATTAATAATGCTAGTATATTACCAATAAAATGGATCAGCGACACCTTTGAATGCCAAAGACAAATCATGATGGTAGGCTTACAATTTAAATGCACTTGGAAAAGAAGGTGTTCCTGAGGGTAGCAGTTAACTTTGGTAAACAGTTAATGCAAGAATGAATATTACAAAAAGAAGAAGACCTATTCTAATGAAGGGGTATTTTGATTATGTAATTTACTTCTAAATTTCCCAGTCTTGGGAAACTTGATCAAAGAATTTATCCCCATCCAAACCTGTGTAGATACACAATGGGATTCCCTGTCTGGGTTAGTTGGGGTCAAAATTGGGAATCAGACCTCATCTGACCCAAATAAAGAAGAAAGTTAATTCAATCTCATTATTAGCACTTTCAGAGACTAAACAACTATAGGCTTCTGAAAAAATCCTGATCCTAATTCAATAATTAATAATTAATATGAGAGAAATTAACATTTCTCTTTAATTTATCTTGCATATATCTTGTTTGTATGTAGTTGTTTGCATATCATGCCCCATTAAACTGAGTACCTTGAAAACAGGAAATGTTTTTGCCTTTCTTTGTATTCCCAGCATTCAGCACAGTTCCTAGAACACAGCAGATCATTAACAAATGCTTGGTGACTTCACTTGAAGACAGACAGACAGAGGGGAAAGGAGGGAGGGAGGGAAAAGGAGAGATAAAAGGGAAATAAAAGAGAGGGAGAGACAGACAGACAGAGAAACAGAGAGAGGGAGGGAAGGAAGGAGGGAGGGAGGGAAGAGAAGACCTTAGCAAATCCAGGAAAGAAACCAGAGAAACAGTGATACCCTGTGGCCCCCTCCAAAAGCAACTATCATGAAGCAAATTCAGGCTCCTAGATTGCTGAGAATGGAGGGGAGTAGATGTGTGAGAGATGCCAGCAGAGAAGAAAAGAAGAGGAAAAAAGACAGTAGAGAGTTGCTGTTTGCAGTGAAGAGGAAAGAAAATCGGAAGCATAAAATTGCCTATTATGTGGCTCTCAAATGAGAGGAAAAGAAAGGGAGATACCTTCTACTGGGGCCAGTTATGTTGCAAGCAGAATCATCTCCCTAGTGAAGAGAAAAATGAAGAGATTCAGAGGATCTGGATTCAAATCCTGCTTCTGAGGCAAACTTCTTGTATGAGCTTGGTAAATACTTGTAAAATGAAATTGAACTAGATAGTGTCTTCAAACTCCACATCTTTGATCCTAGGATTCAGTGATATACATTGGTGAAAGGACTTCCTATGGAGGTCTTTGAAAATAAATCAAGCTAATGACTTTTCACTTATCAAGACCACAGTCATTTAAGTGAATAGCTTAACATGATTTTTCCATGAAATCTGAAAAGAAAAAAAATGAAAAGACAAAGAAATCTAAGAGCAACTTCTTATTGCAACTAGGCATTCTCTGAAAGCTGATCCCTCCTGAACTTGGATAATCCATATTGACTTTGGCAGTAAAATGGGGACCACAGTGAAAGGTGTTACTGCTATTAACAAGGGCAAATGCACATTAGGCTTGGGAAAAACTACACAGAACCCTTAGTTCGTCAGAAGGAATCTACATCATATTATAAAAATGCAGTAGCATATTTTTTCCTACTAGGACAGCTTTCTCAGAGACTAAGGGAGGAAAAAACCAAGCCCCACCCCATTCATCCATGATTGCTAGAATGGAGCAGGCAAATGTGGGAAGGCCAGGGTGTTCCCATCAAACAGCAGCATCTCTCTGAGCTGGGGAAGAGCATCCTGCACGTGGGAAATTCCAAAGGAGAATTACTGGGAACAAGGGTCAAATTCTAGGATTAGAGCCTCTGAGCCAAGCTTTGTCTTGTATTCTCTTCTTCAGCTAATGCAAATTGCATTTTCTTTAGCCTTTTTGGTCAGCATCTGTGCTTGTAAAGTCAAGGAAAGAAGCAAGCAATTACTCAATCTAACCAGAAAATGCCCCAAATCTAATTGTTGCATTTATCTGGTTATTTATTCAGATTAATTACTTTTCCTCTCCATTTTCCTAAGTGTAAGAATTGGTTTTAATTTAACATTTCTTTTTAAGTGGTGTCTTAGTTTTACGGTCTATTTCCAAAGCTATGGAAGGAACCACTGGATGCTACATGGTTAAAAATATAAAGTACAAAAGGAGAAGGGAGACCCATGCTAAATAAAATCCCATCACAACCAGTACCTTGCAAAGAGGCTATTTTGTTATCCCAGCAGATGATTCATAGGATCAGGACTTTGTTGATCTGATTACAACAGATCATTTATATCAAAACAAACGCTTTTTTCTGGTCTCTGCCCATTCAATCTCACATATCTATAATGAAAGTACTTTGTATGATAGGCAAAAAAGAAGAGAAAATTGAATTAATTTCTACATTACCAAATTCTAGTCCTTAGGCAGACACTTACTAACTGTGGTTAAAGGCAAGATATGCTACTTCTTAGCGTTTTATTACTATCTCGTTGTTTGTGCTTGTTGTTCAATCTTTTTAATTGTGTTCTACTTTCTGTGATCCCATTTGGCTTTTTCTTGGCAGAGATATTTGGAGTGGTTTGCCATTTTCTTCTCCAGCTTGTTTTCCAGATGAGGAAAGTGAGGCAAACAGATGAAGTGACTTGCTCAGAGTTCACACAGCTAATATATATATGTCTGAGAGCAGATTTGAACTCAGGAAGATGAATCTTCCTAACTCTAAGCCCAGTGCTCTAGCTACTATACCACCTAGTTTCCTCATTTACCTTATATGAGTTCTTACCATTTCTTTATATCTAGCTTTTGAGTATAGATTAAGAGCCATAAGGGGCTTCAGAAGCCATAAGATCTAACTTCCTCCTTTAATAGATAAAGAAACTAAGGTCCAGGCAAATTAAGGTAATTCTCAAGGAGTCACACAACAAGTAAGACTCTGAAGTCCATTGATCTCTCCACACTTCCCTGCCTCTCAGGATGCTACCTTTCTTTTCCCTTCACTTACTCCTTCAAATATCTCAAACCAATATAAAACCCATACAAAACCATTATTCACAAAAAGATGATGTTGGAGATTAGAAAAGGAAAGGGGGTAGTTCACACTTCTCTAGTCCTCCTCCTTATAGGTATCATCACTTCTAAATCAGAGCAAAGAAGCAAAGCCTACATTCAGTTTTATTTCCACCTCCTATAGATTGGAAATATGATTTCTAGCATCCTGGGTCAATTACCCAAATGTCACTGGAGCTCATAGGGGGATTTTTTATCCATTTTTCATGGCAATTATGAGACTGTCCAAAGCATATTCTTAGTCAAAATAGAAACATTGGCTCTGGTGGAAGGGCTCTACCAACAAAGACTGATTTTGGAGGACCCTGGGAACTGCCCTCCAAAGCAATTCTGTTAATGACTTCCTTGCTGCAGCTTAAAAACTGCAATAAGCTCCTATTTCTCTCTTCATCTATATATTCTGGGAGAGAAGCCTTGGTCATTCAGGGTTTGTAATTTGTTCTGGAGGACAAACTATCACTGCAGGTGGGCCTTCTTAATCCGAATAGTTTTATTCTTTTATTTTTGGAGGGTTTGTGCTTTCACTGAGACAGAACTGAGAAATGAAAATAACTTTTTTTTTCTTTAGAGACAGCTCTGTAATTAAAAAAAACAACATGTTAAGATCTAGAGAGTTCACTTGTAGAGTTAGCATCTCCATAGAAACATCAAGAAAGAAACCTCAAATTGCTATTTAAAAAAAGCCAATTTTTTGATTGACAAGCAATGCAGACGCATGGAACAGAAAGTACAAATTAAAGTTTTGTGGAGAGGTTTTGTTTTTTAAATCAGCTTTCTCATGAATGTGTACTTTTAAGTAAGGTTTTTGAAAATCACATTCAAACAATCATCTTTAATTGTTCTAAATACAAATTTCTAGTTGGTAAGAATACAAAAACAGTCATCTTTGAGTCATTTATTATGGTGTTTATTTCTAAAGTAGCTGTAATGGAGGAAACAAACTGCAAAATGTACAGGAGTTCTTTCTGGTGATCCCAGCCAGGAAAAAGAAATGTATTTTTCAAGCTTCCGGGGATTAAAAGGAAAGGACAATTTTGTTTATACTGATAGCATGACATTTGTACTACTTACAAATAGAGAAACATCTGGATCAGAGCATGTAACCACAGAACTTGATGAAGAGCTACAAAACTAAGTTATGGTTTTGGTTTTTCCTTTCCTCAAGAGCAAATGAGCAATTACATATACATACATAAATATATATATATATATATGTGTGTGTGTATAGAGAGACATAGATATACATATTTACACCTGTGACAATATCAATATTGTTATCTATATGTAGCACCTGCTAATACAACAGGTGGCATTGTAGTGGACAGAGTGTTGGGCCTGGAGTCAGAAAGACTCATCTTCCTGAGTTCAAATCTGGCTTCAGTCACTAACTAGTTGTATGACCCTGGGCAAATCATGTAACCCTATTTGCCTTAGTTTCCTCATCTGTGAAATATGCTGGAGAAGGAAATGGCAAGTTACTCCATTATCTTTGCTAGGAAAACCCCATAAAGGATCACGAAGAGTTGTACGTGACTGAAAAACAACTGAATAATAACAGATACATCATGCATATTTCTTATAGGGTAGTCACTTTTCTCTGTAATATCTTTGCTAGGTAGTTATTTCATGATGTTGTACCTTAAACTCATTCCATTTGGAAGGAAGAAAATAAAGAAAGAACTGAGAGGTAAAACAGTATAGCATCATAGATCTAGAGCTGGAAGAAATTTCAGAGGCCACTTAGACTGACTCCCCAATTTACAAATGAAGAAACTGAGGTCCAGAGAATTGAAGTGCAGTGGCCATGCAAGTACAAAGTAGAAGAGGCAGGATTTGGAACTATTTCCTCTGATCCTAAATCCTTTCCAATGTATCAGACATTAAAAATCCTTAAAGAATAGAACTTATTCTATTCTTTATTGTTATTTTTATTTATAATAATATATAAATATAAATAATAAATAGATATAAAATAAATATTATATATAATATTTATATTTATTCTACTATTAAAGGATAATAGAGCAGCAGAAATATGTGCATAGCATTTGACCATATATATAAAATATATGGTCATAAATATAAAAATAAAAATATACACTGGTAACTTGTCACAAATTCTATGGGGGTTTGTTGGAATGATGAGAGTATAGCCAAGTCATGATCTGAAAACTTCATAAAGGAATGGCTCTTGGGGGAGGTTTTTGAAGGGGGAGGGGTATATGTTTTAATAAAGAGGAAGTAGAGGGGGTGTTCCAGGTTTGGGGAAAATGGAATGAGCAAATACTCAGAGGCAGGAACACATGAGTCATCTATAAGGACAATAAGTTGGCTTCCTTAGCTGCTTTCCTAGCTGGAATATAGCAAAGAAACTGCATTAAAATTATGGGGGGAGAGGAAAGATAGGACAGAAACAAAGTAAAGAATGATTCAGGGAAGGTGAGAGAGTGGAAAGATCACTGGATGGGAAGTCACAAGACCTCCTTGAAGCCTAGGATCTGCCTATTAATTCATTCACTGGCCAGACCAAACTTTTTCTCCTCCCTTGACTTGAATTTCCTCATTTCCGTGAGGTAGAATAAATAGAAGATCAACTTTGGAGTCAGGGAGACCAAAGTTTAAATCTTGCCTCTGAGACATATTAGATGCATGGCCACGAGTGAATCATTTAACCTTTCAGTGCTTCAAATATATCTTTAAGACTAAATTTTAGAGCACCAGCCCTGAAGTCAGGAGAACCTGAGTTCTAATCTGGCCTCAGACACTTAACACTTCCTAGCTGTGTGACTCTGGGCAAGTCATTTGACCCCAATTGCCTAAAAAAAAAAAGACTAAATTTGAAAAATAGAAGTATGCTTAGAAGGATTTTACATGTATAAACATATTTATGTTTAATAGGAGCCATCTTTGAGAGTGGAAGAAAATTTTTTTAAAAAGAAAGTTACATAATAACTTTAATATATATTCAAAAGAAATATTGTTATACTCAATAGATTTGTTTTATTTCTTAAATTCAGAATAAAATAAAATTTTAAAGACTAACTTGTATATTTAGTGAAATCATCTGTGTGGATGTAAAAGAAGACTAGTATAGGAGGCAGATTCATTAAAGGTTCTTAGCTTTCTGTTTATTCATTTATACAACATCATGGATATTTTTGGCAGTCTAATAAAACTTATGGAGCCCTTTTCAGAATAATGTTTTTAACTGCATGAAATAATATGTATAAAAGTACCAAGGAAAATAGTTATATTAAAACCAAATATTGAAATGTGGTTATCCACGTCTACCTTTTAAAATTCATGGACCCCAGGCTAAGAATCTCTATCATGGTAAAGGGTAGCTAGATGACACAGTGGATAGAATACAGACCCTGGAATGAGGAAAATTTATCTTTCTGATTTCAAATGTGGTCTCAGGCACTTACTAGTATGTGATTCTGGACAAGTCATTTAACCCTATTTGCCTCAGTTCCTCATCTGTAAAATGAGCTGGAGAAGGAAATGGCAAACCATTCTAATATCTTTGACAAAAAAAATCCCAAATGAGGCCATGAAGAGTCAGCTGCAACTGAAAAAAAACAAAACTGAACAACATTGTGACATAAAGAAGAGTGGAGTAGGAATCAGAAGATCTGGCTTTGAATTTAGTAGTAATCACTGGCATTTACAAAGTATTTTAAAGGTGGCAAAATACATGATATATTTTCTTCTTACAACAAACCTGTGAAGTAGATGCCACTTTACAGATAAGGAAACTGGGTTTAAGCAACTTTTCTAGAGTCACAAAACAAGTATCTGAGACAAGATTTGAATTCAGGTTTTTGCAATTCCTGGGGCAGCTCAGTGGCATCATAGTGCACAGAGCATTGGGCCTGGAATCAGAAAGACTCATCTTCCTGAGTTCAAATCTAGCCTCAGACACTTACTAACTGTGGGACCCTGGGCAAGTCACTTCACCATTTGCCTCAGTTTCCTCATCTGTAAGATGAGTTGAGGAAGGAAATGGCAAATCACTCCCATGTCTTTACCAAGAAAACCCCAAATGAAATCATGAAGAATTGAATATAACAAAAATGACTCAACAACAACTTTCCAATTCCAAATCCAAAACTATATCTACTGGAGAACTTCCATGTCTCTAAATTTATAGATACCTCTACATTTTATCTGTGAGAAAACTAAGATTCAGAGAATTTAACTTGGCCAAATTTGCCTTGTTACTAAGTAACAGATCTTGAATCTGAGTCTGGTACATACCATGATACCTAATAGTTATGGTTCCATCACTTTTGCATAGTAAAAGCTCTCTTTGGTTCACTCCTTTTGGAGGGTATAAGGGGGAGTATTGATTCTTGGCTATTCTACCCTGTTAAATCCGACCCAGGATAACTCTTAACTTCTACTTCTCAGAAGCCGAGAACTTCTAAAGGAAGTCATGAAGTTTGATAACTGGGTTTGTGATCAAATTATGCTATCTAACTTCAACTGGACCTGACATTTTTAATTCAATTCTGAATGATTCTCTATCACATACAATTATCACTCTTTTACCTCATGACTCCATTCTGCTCCCATAGATCTTATCTCTCACTATGATCTTGCTACTTTACTGAAAACTTAGCTGGTGATGGATTTTCTCATCTCTCTTTCATATTTCAAAATGTTTCTATGTCTTCATCAATCCACTTCTCTCCCTTCCAGAAAATTAGCTCCTCAACCGACTCCTTTGATCACCATATTGATGCTAGACTTTGCATGGACATCAGATGGGTTTTAGCACACTGAAACCTGGAACCCCAGAGTGTAATTACTCACAATTCTCAGCCTTCCCAAAAGTGCATTATAAACATGTGTCACCTCACTCAAATGGGCTTTCTATATAAGAATATTAACTATTCAAAGGCTTTTGACCTAAATGGCCATGTAGGAAAAACAAGTGGAAGATGAATACTTACTATCTATAGATCAATGGTGCCAAACTCAAATAGAAATGGGGGGCATCAAATCATACATAAGGATCATTGTGGGCCTTATATTGACTTTAAAAACCATATATTATTTATGTCCTATTACATTTTTTATTTTCATATATTTAAATATATGTGTATTAAATACATGAATGTATTTTATGTACTTAAATATTTTCCAACTATAATTTAATCTAGTTCAGTTTGTCCTTGGGAGTGTTGTGAGCTGCACATCCTTTGGGCGCAAAGAGTTTGACATTTCTGCTCTAGAATATGAAAAGCCCTTAATGTATAACCAATCAAGTTGGTTCATTAGTGTGTATGTATTTGTGTGCATTCTGGGAAGACACTAGAACTGAACAGTGACTTGTACCTAGAATCCAAGAGGAAGAAGATAGGCTAGATTGTATTTGGAAAATACATTTTCAATAACTTCATGCTGCTCCATGAAACAAAATTATTTTTAACACATATATTCTTCTAATGATGCTCTGTGGCTATGCATCATGGACCTCAGTCTTCAAATAAAAATTGTCACTGCTTCAAAGAGCATTGGGAAAAATTAGGTTGAGTATAAGCAAGCTGCGATAAATTACCAGTAATCACATTTGTAGAAGTATAAAAGATATCATCTTTGACTGGAAAAGGAGATGGGCCCCTTAATGGACAGAGGACAAGGAATAAAACATATTGATTTCCTAAATGATATCTTCAAAGGTTAAAAGACATGGAGGAAAGTCCCCCAGCATGTCAGGCAGATATTCTAATGAAAATTTAGGGTAAAACATGAAGAATCACACAAGATTATTGAAATCTGTACAGTTTGAGGAAATAATTTATTAAGATTATAGATCTAATGAAGAATGGAAATAGAATTATTCCTCAACTCTGGATTCTGCACACACAGTAAGCACTTAATGAATTGTCTTTTTATTGCTTTCAATTTTACTCTATCTCCCCACAGGGATTACTTAAAATTGTATTGTTTATATATTGGACTACTTGCCATCTAGAGGAGGGGGTAGGAGAAGGGGGGGGATTGGAACACAAGGTTTTATAAGGATTGATGTGGAAGAATTATCCATAAATATGTTTTGAAAAATAAAAATTTATAAATTTATAAATAAAAGTTTATAAAAAATAAAATTAAAAAATAAAAAAAATTTGTATTGTATATTTCCACTGACCCAGTATCATCCCAGTAAACATAAATGCTATTTGGAAATCACTGTTTCTTTGTTGTTGTTTATGCTCTTTACTGTGTTAAAAAAAATGAAATAAAAATCATTAGTCACTTTTTGTAAATTGCTTTCCAGTAAGAAGTATAGAATCTCAGCTCTTCATTACTACTGCAAGATGACTCAATACCATTATTCATACCTCTACCAATACTCTTGTGAAGTTCCACAATAAAATAAAGTACTTTAAACCCAGGACAGAAAAAGTTTCCAGGCCCAAGAGATCATTCTTTGACCTTCTGTTTAAACAAGAGGAAGATTATATGGCTTTTGCTAATGATAAATTTTGGTTGATTAAGTCTTGGTACTTATTAAACCAATTAAACTGAAAGAGAGTGACTTTGAGCAAAAACAGGCATAGTGAAAACAAATTAAGAAAAGAACTCTTCTAAGAAAAAGATTCTTGGGTCACTCCAGTATAGGGACAATTTTGCATATGACCAATTTAAGTTTATATTCAGACTTCTGAAGGGAAAGCAATGTATAAAAATATGTAATAGAAAAAAAAAGTGGTGCCATTTTTTTTAAATGGACCTTTTTTTCCTCTTCCACACTATTGCAGATTTTCCCAGGAAAAGAAGAGGTTCTCTCATTTCTACAAACATAGTTTTCTGGTTCACATCTTATCTTAACATCTTAACAGAAGTGATATGATTCCCCTTTTCTAGGTCCTAATGACTCAGCAACAAAAATTCTGGGGCCACCAATAAGATATAAGCCCTTGACATCCCATCTGGAAGGGGGGAAGAACAAATAATTTTTGCCCACTGAGGGTCCTCTGACAACATCCCTCTATAAGCTTATAAGAGCTTTGTCTCTGTTAGAATAACACTTTGTTCTTAAATATCTTCATTTTTATTTTATGTATTGTTTTATTTGCACCCACACATTTGAAACCTCTAAAAGTCATGTTTTGCATTTTCCCCCCGAACCATTCCATTTCAAGTTATTCTGATTTAGTGACCTTCATCTCCTGCCAATACCAAAGGTCTATATTGAGGAAAACATGCAGTTGATCTGGGTTAAGAGACAACAGATTTAGGGTATAGAGGAGAGAATTTAAGGAAACAGAACTTGAAATCACTTTTTGAAAGTGAATGGGTCAAAACAAGAGTTTAAGTAGAATGAAAAATATTTTAAAACACATTATGAAATAGACAAGTTAAAAATTTCTGAGCATCATTGAAGGTCCAACAAAGATATGGCATTATTAAATCAATACAATTTTATGAGTTTCCTCCTGAAAGATTCCAGTAATCCCCTCGTTTTACAGATGAGGAATATAAAGTCCTCAATAAATCCCCATCTGACCGACTCGATGAATATTTCTGACCTCCTATACGTTTTCTTTAAAGAAGAGATGCAAAGGGATCTGAAGCATATCAATATGTCTATCGCTGAAATATAATAAGTCTTAGAAGCCTTGAAAGCATATTTTTGTATCTGATACTATAGGAAAGCAACTTTAAGATGACATAGCTACTCAGATCTTTTTGTGGTGGCAAAGAATTGGGAATTGAAAGAAGGGCTGAACAAGTTGTCATATATGATTTTGAAAGAATGCTATTATTCTATACGAAACAATAGGCAGAATAGTTTTGGAAAAATTTGGAAAGACATAAACTGATGAAAGTGAAATGAGTAAAACCAGAAGAATATTGTACATAGTAATAGCAAAATTGTATTGTGATCAACTCTGAATGACTTAGCTATTCTCAGAAATATAATGATAAAAGATAATTGTAAAAGACTTATGAAAAATACTGTCTATCTCCAAGGAAAGAACTGATGCAGTCTGAATACAGATTGAAGCATACTTTTTTACTTTTTTATTTTTTTTTTGTTGTGGTCCTGTGTTCTCTTTTGCAACATGGCTAATATCAAAATATGTTTTGCATGACTCCATATCTAATCTATATTAATGTGCTTGCCTTCTCAAGAAGGAGGAAGGGGAGGGAGAGAAGGTGGTAAATTTGGAACTCAAAAATTATTTTTAAAAAAATGTTAAAAATTGTCTTTACACTTAATTGAGTAAAAGATAAACAGATCTTTTGGCCCCAAATCTAATACTCTTTCCTGATAATGTCTCCAGTAGTTATATTTCTGAGTGATTGATGTAGGGTGAAAGTAAAAGTGAAAACAGTACCATTTATAGGCCTTTACTCCAAAAACATCGAAGAAAAGAACTTTTAGGTACAAATATATGTATAGCAACTTTCTTTCCAGTGGGAAAGAGTTGGAAACTAAGGGAAATTTGGGTATGGCTGAACAAATGATGATATAGATATTGTGCCACAGGAAATGAGGAAAGAAATGGTTTCAGAGACTTGTATGAATTGGTACAAAGTGAAGTGAGCAGAATCAGAAGAACAATCTATACAATGTTTAAAACATTGTAAAGACAAAGAAGTTTGAATAATTGAAGAACTCTGATCCATGCTGTAACCAATCACTATTCCAGAGGACTCGTAATGAAATATGCTCCCCAGCTCCTAGTGAATTTAGGGTGCAGAATGAGATTTTTTTAAGTGACCAGTGTGGGTATTTACTTTTGTTTGAGTGTGCACATTTGTTACAAGAGGTTTTTTTTTCTTGTTTTTTCAGTGGCAAGATTGAGTAAGGGAAGGAAGTGAGAGAAAATATAATTTTGAGTGAAAAAATATAATTTAAAATTAAAAATATGCATGTTTAACCTATATTGGATTGTTTAGTGTCTAGGGGAGGCACAGAAATGAAGGGAAAAAAATTTGGAACACAGGATTTTGCAAGGGTGAATTTTGAAAATTATCTTTGCATGTATTTTGAAAAATAAAAAGCTATTATTTTTTAAAAAATAGTAATTGGAGATATGAAGATCAAAGCACTCTCAAGCCAAGATGCTCCTTTTTAACAAAGCCTCAGAATATGATTGCAAAGAAATAATCTCCTTCTGATATTTAAAATTGCTTTTTATTTCTGTATTCTCTCAAAAAAATTATATGCCATAATTCCATATTCTTCTAAGCTGTTCTCCCTATTATTCTTTTCTACTTGTTTTTATTCCTCCAGGTCCCTCCAGATCTCCAGAATGAAGTTTTAATCAGCCTATTAGAGACTGACCCTGATGTTGTGGACTATTTACTCAGAAGAAAAGCTTCCCAATCATCGTGAGTACTCTTGTTTTTTATCCTCTAACTTTGTGTTGGGAATTTCCGTTTCTGTTGGGAAGAATTAGAAAGGTTGCCAGTTTCCACGGCATTTTGTGCTCTCTTTCTAAACATAGGCTGTTCCCACACAGGACAAAGTTTAGTGGAGACTTGGCAAGCATCTGACTGATTTGATTGCTGCAAACACCCAGACCAGATAATTTAGACCAAAAATTCCACTTTAGTGATTTACCTTGATCATAGGACCTTTTTGCTGGCCAAATCTCCACTTCATCTGAGTAGGTACAATATTAGAATATTTCCTCTTTTAATTATATTGACTATGCTAAGGAAATTAAGCACTTCCTGGGTTATTTAGGTTCTTTAGGATGTATTTCTTGGATGGGGGAAGGGGAGAAGAACCAAGTAATTGCTAGTAAGAGCTCCAAAGAATATTGATGTGAATGTCACTAAAGTAATGGGGTATCTCTTTCTTAGAAGCTTTTAAAACATACCCTCCTGGATGATACCATTTTACCTTTTACTGTAGAGCTTATATACTGCTGAAAAACTTAAGCATGTACTGATGATTTTTAACAGAATCCCACTTATCTGAGTATGTGAAGACTCTAGTCAATCTGTTATCTATTAATGCTCTCATGCATTTTTAAATTTATTGTTTCTATTTATAAAAATGTGTTCTGGGTCAATGAATGCACACATTAAATACTGTGCACTTGGTTTTAATAAATGAAATTAAATCCGTTCAAAATTCCGTGCCCTGTATACCTGGACTTTGTATTACACAAAATAGTATGGCTATTAAGCAATTATTTGATTGATTTGATCAAGACCAACAGTTTAATCAGATAATTTATACAAATAACTTTAGAATTTTCTCTGTTTAGGTACTTTGGGGAATATATGAAATATAAAAAGGCCTAAGTGCTAACAAATGCAGAGGCCTTTGAACTGCATCAATATGTCTATAATGGAAATAAAATGGCTGTATCTTTGAGGCCTGTAAAGCATACTTTATATGCACCATTGTATTTTTTTTTAACTATAAAGTATATGCATTGCTGAACTACTTAAACATAACCCAGAGGTCCTCAATTATTGGTATTGATTATCCATTCTGGTCAAATTAATAAATAAATACCAATTTTTTATATTGATATGGCTCACGAATAAGAATGAGTATTCAAGATAAAATCCCCTCCAGTCGTGAGGGGTGTCATTACTGAGGAAAAAGAAGGTTTTAATATGTAGTACCACAAAAATGTTCCGTAATAGGCAGAGAGGTATGTCTATTCAAGTATCTCTATCCTTTTCTCCTTTAAAAAAAAAGACTCCAATATAGAAAACTGTTTTCCTAGAGTATTTAAAGGAATTTATAGAAAAGAATACCATACCATAGATCTCTCTCCTCCTTTCAGCTGCCTTTAGGGTTCCCTAACTATAAATAAAACTTACTGCCTTTCAGCACTACTAAATTAAAATCTGTTATTCAGAAAGGAAGAATTTTTCAATTGCTCATTTTTTCAACTAGTATTTATTCATACTTATTATGAGCTGATCATCATGCCCTTCTGTTATCAACTCTAATCAGTAAGATATTCTATTTTGATTTAGGCTATTGAGACAGAAGTAAACTCATTCTCTCTCTCTTTCTCTCTCTCTCTCTCTCTCTCTCTCTCTCTGTGTGTGTGTGTGTGTGTGTCTTCTCTTCTGTCTCCATATTTCATGCATACATACATATGTGTATATATATATTTATATATACTTGTGTGTGTCATACATAAAGACAACACAATAAGGAAATAGGCTTGATTAGAAAGAATTCATTTCAGGAGGGATGGAAGCAGAATAAACAGGAACTAAAGTTGGATGGGTCAAATGGAGTCAGCTTATGGAGAGCTTTGGGTGCCAGACCAAGGAGTTTTTGCCCCTAATGAGATCCTAATGTTCTTTGTTGGACAATTTTAGATTTTGATCCACTAGAGCTATAAGAGATAACTTAAAAGAATCAAGTCAGACTGGCCACCTTGGAATATATGAACATGAAACTGTTCTCACTTTTTACTACTTAGAATTTTGCTATTCTTTTCATATGGCATTGCCTAATAAAAACCTTCTATTTGCCTAATATTATTCAGTTATTTCCACCACTGTTGAAACAGATGAAGGGGGGAAAATGCAAAAACAGGATACACAGCACATGAGCAGTAAGGATTTTGATGATCTCCAAGAAGGCATTGAATTTAAAAGCTGTATTTGATCTGATAAGCCAGGGAGAACTATGGTAGCATAATGAAATGATGACAAGAGTATTCTAAAATAGCTCATATTGCTTTAGTTCTTCATTGCATTTAACTCTGTGCCCCCCATGGACCATAGCATGCCAATAAAGTCTCAAGGGTTTTCTTGGTAAAGATAGCACAATGGTTTGCCATTCCCTTCTCCACTGTATTAAGAGTTAAGTGACTTGCCCAGAGTCACACAGCTAGTACCTGAGGGCAGATTTGAACTCAGGTCTTCCTGACTCCCAACTTAAGCTCTATTCACTGAGCCATTCTAATTGCCTCAAAATAGCTGATAGAAATGTGCAAAATGAATTGGAAGGCAAAATAAGCAGGCTAATAATCTGAGTATTAAAACATGAGGTCTTAGTCAAAGGTAATGGCGGTGGAATAGCATGAACCCCAAAAGCATCAGGAAAGGAAAAATCTATTTGAAGATGAATAATAATTAAAGAACAAGGAGAATTGGTGCTAGCAGACAGTGGCTATGATTGATAAATGGCCATTTTGAATTCATTCTTTTTATTATACATTTCATATACATTTAAATACTGTATCATCAGGATGCCCTTTAGCTTATTTCCCCTGAAATAACACCTCTAGTAAAGCTTTGGACTGTTTGTTGTGATGATAGAAAGAAATAGCAAAAGATTTTATTTAGATCTTAGAAAAAGTTTCCAAGATTGTATGAAACCCCAAACATATAAATTTTAATTTATGTTATGCAAGATTAAAAACTTTTACAGTGATTTAAGAACTTAGTGTTTTCGGGGTTTCTCCTTTATACAAATCAGGATTTGAAAAGATCAGAGAATTCACTCTTCTGTGTTCTGATTGGATCTTTTTATTTTTGGCTCCAACTGAAAATCCTAAGTAAGAATGTTACAAAGAGATTAGAAGAGATTTGGTCTATTTTATTGCTAAAGATCCAAGATTTTCAGTTAAGCTTCTTTTTGATTTGCTTATTTTGTTTGAAAGATTTATAGGCTGCATTTTTCCAAACTGAGTTGAATAGTTTTCTCCTTCCACATAAAGTCATGGGGAGAGGGCATGGAGAGAGGAGTAAGGAAGGACAATCAAGGAAGAAGACCAGTCATATTGACTACATAGAGCATTTATTTGAAAGAAAACAGCCCAGACACTGAAAGATATTATTAACAATGATTTGTATTTGTATTCAAATGTACATTTATATACAAGGGCATTTAGTGCTTATTTTGTTAAACAATGTGATTTTAGGCATGATATTAATTAAAGAGACTTAATTTCAGTTTCTAATAGTGTAATCTGGAAACAAATTCAAAATATAACTTATTCATATCTAAGAGAAGACAAGAATAATGTGGATAATTCAAATCCATTGATAATGTTTAAGATTAATTTTAGTTAAAACTGACAGTTATCCTCCTTTCTCATTAAACCTCTTTCTAGAACTACAAATAAATGACAACATCAGTGGTCCAACTAGTTTGGTTTTTCTTTTTTTTGTTTGTTTTTTTGGCTGAGGCAATTGGGGTTAAATGACTATCCCAGGGTCACCCAGCTAGGAAGTGTTAAGTTTCTGAGACCAGATTTGAACTCAGGTTCTCCTGACTTCAAAGCTGGTGTTCTATGCACTGCACCACCTAGCTGCCCCGTCCAACTAGTTTTAAGCATAAATTTAAGTATAAATATATAAAATATTTCCTCTAAAATAAATATCTGCTTTATAAAATATGTATATATACATGTATGTATATAAAACCTCATACAAACAATGTTAAAAAAGGTCATTTAGAACATTTAGAATATCATCATGCTTACCAGCAGTTTATCTAATACCCTGATTCTCAAATTTAATTTCTCACATTTGGCACTTTCTTAAAATCAAATCAAACTTGATCTTTTTTTTAAAGAACTTAGATGAAAGAAAAAGAAAAACATTCAGATGCTGCTATGACTGTTGCCTGTTAATTGTTGAGAGTCAGATAGGAAAAAAAGAGAGAGAGAGAGAGAGAGAGAGAGAGAGAGAGAGAGAGAGAGAGAGAGAGAGAAGTTTCCAAAGTTGTTAGAATTTATCTTCTCTCATTACTAAGTAATGTTAAATCATAAAGATGACAGGAAACTTTGAAAGAATAAAAGTATGATTTTATCATCTTAGCATACTGTGTATCCACTAAATTTTTATTCTGATGCCTTATTAAGCTTGGGGTTTTCAGATATGGTCCTGGGGATGTTTTGTCTATTGTCCCATAGAGGTTTATGACCAGAGTTGGCTATAAGATGATTGGTTTTTGTTTTGTTTTTTGATATAGCAACTGATAAAAACCATTCTCGAAGGTAAAGGGAAGTATCTATAAAGATGAAATCATGGGTCTTTGAAGTATTGCAGGATACTGCAGTGAATCTCTTTGAGTTCAATAGTTGGTGTGTTTTACTAGCCATCGCATTCTGGATTCTCAGAGAGTAGACTCACTTTGATGGATCTGTGATCTCATTACCACGGGTACTGGCTCTATCAATTTTTGCAATTCATCTGTGATTCTTGGCCCTATGCTTTTATAAATCCAAGTACAGAAGGCTTTCCTTTAAGTATTTTTACGTGTCAGAAACATCAAAGCAGTACTTGAGCTGCTTATTTATTATCCTTGCTCTCAATATATGACTGGCTCACCTACTTTTCTATTTGCATATATTTTGGCTGATACATTTTGTACCACTTCTTAAGGTCAAGGCAACTTTGATAAGTCACTATTCCCACTATATATGTCATCAACTCCATAAAAATGAAATGTTGAATCAAAAAAGCCTTTCCTTTGAGAGAATTTTAGTGTAAGATTTGCTTTAAATATTAAACAAAAACACTTGTGGGAGTAATATGGAATAGAAAAGTCTACACTGACAGGTTTCATAGGGTATGAATGTCCATTCTGCGAAAGGTATGGAAAAAAAGAGAAAAGGTATCTAAAAGGTAAGTTCAAAATGTAAAAGAGAATCTCCTAAGAGTGATTTAGAGAATTATTTAAAAGAATTAAGAAAAAAATACCATTTTAATATGTATCCCATAAAAAATAAATTAAATCAATAGTATTTTCCATTCATGTGAAATAAGTTTAGTGACTTGTGATTTATAATAAGTCAAGGATGTAACTAAATTAAAAACTTTGACCAACTAAGCTTCCAGGTCTGACTCTATTGCCAATTAGTACAGGAAGGTTCATTGTCTGTTAACTTGAGTCTTCATCCATAGGCTTGTAAAAGAATTAAAGATGTTTCTCTCTTTTGGGGGAGCCATTCATTCCCTGAGGACATTGCACAAAGGGATGTTTATACAGAATTGTACAATAATTAAGTTGAAATTTACTTGAAATCCTCAATAAATTCAAAGCTGCTGTAGTGGGCGTTGCATTCTTTCCACAGTACAATTAAGAGCTTCAGAGAGTCATGATTATGTCCATTAATTTAGGTTCCAAGAAAGTGAGGTTTATCAGTTGGATTATTAAGCTAAGTATAAACCAGCACATTTTAAAATACTCTTTGGGTATTTACTTTCGGGAAGATCGGCGTGGTGTTATATTGGCAGCCCACGGGGAATTGAACAGAGGTTTTCCATTTATTCACAGAACAAGTACTGTACTCCCCACTGCAGTGCAAGCTTGCCCACAGTACTCAGCCAGTGTGTTTACACCCTGACCTGGAGGGACCACGCTAAGGGTGAGCGTGCTATTTGGTCTCCATGCTCATTCGATCTTGATTCAGTTAGCTATGACTGCAAATGGGGATGCCATAGCGGTCTTGGTTCTAATGTGTTTGGCAGCCTATCTTCCTTCTGTGGTAGCAAACAACAACAAAAAAAAAAAAAATCCAAGGGTAGCTCATCCCACCAAAGAAGTGTTTAGTCTGAACATATATGGATCCATCCCAGATAGAGTCAAATTAAAGAAAGATTAAAGCTCCCTTTCCCTCTAGCAAGAACCCTGCTACCTAAAAATGTTTCCTCTTTAAAAAACAAAAAGTATAGGGACTATGACAGTGCTCTTCATGGTCCTCTTAGACTGCAGTTTGGAAGTCATTTCCTCTTACTCCCTGAGACCCAAGCCAAGCTGGACTTCTCAGGGACAGTTTTGCTTCTGAAGAGAGAAGCCAGGCTGTCATGTTAATTTGATCTTCCAGCCATCTCCCAAATGGGTACCATTTTCTCACATCCTCTAGCTTTCCTAATTTGGGCAGAGGATGTCTGTTGGAATATTATGAAACATTTTTTCCTAGATGGATTCATGAACATTCTATGACTAGAGAGCCCTGCTTGGATTTGGTTTGGGAGACTGCATGGAGGCGTTGTTCTTATTTGTTGTTGTTGAGTCATTTTGATCATTTCCAACTCTTCATAACCCCATTTGGGGTTTTCTTGGCAGAGATGCTGGAGGGATTTATCATTTTCTTGTCCAGCTCATTTTACAGATGAAGAAACTGAGGCAAACAGACTTAAGCAATTTTCTCAAGGTCTCACAGCTAGTGTCTGAGGTTGGATTTGAACTCAGGTTTTCCTGGCTCTAAATCTATGTTCTACCTGCCTCCTGAATGGAGATAATAAGGACCTATTCAAGAATACTGCTGAGCTGACTTTTAATGCTAAATGGTCCTAACTGCTAATGTTCCTTTGCATTGGGTCAGCTAGTTCCTCTGTGTTTTTAATCAACTTCTTGGCTCGTTCATTTTTGTTGTTGTTTCATGGGTTTTAGACTCAAGGATTTCTTTCCCCATCTCTTCTTATTGCTTTCCATATTTTACCTATATAAGATTTGTGTTCCTCTTTGCCTGCCCAATTTGTAAAAGTAACTTTTAAAAAAATTCTGTCTTTTTTTCAGGCAGTTAAAAAAATAAAGAATTTCTCTACATTTGAACTTCTGGCATTTTTGTAGAATCATAGTTTAGAACTAGGAGAGACCATAGAAGTCATCACATTCAAAATTCTATTCAAAATCTTCCCAAAATAAAATGATTGGCCCCAAGTCCCACAGTAAGAAGTTAAACTGGAATTAGTAGATCTTGTGACCTCTAGTCCATGATCTTTCCTTTATAATATTCTGTTTGTTTTTTATATAGAATCCCTGAGGGTTAGTAAAATTCTTTTTCTTGAATCAACAGAGGTCAATAGATATTTACATTGTACACCACCTCAGGCAAGTTATATCACCATCTGTGCCTCATTTTTTCTCATCTGCTAAAATGCTAGCATCATTAATAAAATGACTAATTATCCAAAATTCTAGAACTTTACAATCATCACAGAGATAATAATGCCTACCACATTTATCTCACAATAGGTAGCTAAGTGGAGAAGGTAGGATCATAAATATGAAAGCACTTTTTAAAGTTAGTGTGAGTTCTTAACTTATAGAAAAATTATCTTTTTGAAGTTTCAAAATTGAGACCAGTATAGCTAATAACTTACAGAAAAATTATCTTTTTGAAGTTTCAAAATTGAGACCAGTATAGTTAAATATCTACTACATGCAGAATCCTATGCCAGATGTTTGGGATACAAAGATTAAACAAAAAAAGTCACTGTCTTCAAGGAGCTTACATTCTTCTGAAGGGCAATATAATATCATGCAGGGCGTGATGATGGTCAAAGTAACAGCAGCAAAGGGGCACAGTGGACAGAGTGGCCGGGAGGCACAAAGACCTGAGGTCAAATCTGCCCTCCGGTATTTACTAACTCTGTGACTCTGGGCAAGTCATTTCCTCATATGTAAAATGGGGATAATAATGCTACTTCCTCTCAGATTATTATGAAGATCAAATGAGATAACTGTAAAATGCTTAGCACAGTACCTGACACATAGTAAATCCTATATAAATGTTAGTTACTATCATATTTGCACAGCTATCTATCATATGGACAGAGAACCAGGTCTGGAGTCAGGAAGACTCATCTTCCTGAGTTCAAATCTGGTCTATAAGCTGTGTGACCCTGGGCAAGTCACTTATTCTACTTGCCTCAGTTTCCTCATCTGTAAAATAAATTGGAGAAGGAAATGGCAAAGCACTCCAATTTCTTTGCAAGAAAATCCCAAATGGAGCCAAGAAGAGTTGGACATGACTGAAACGACTCCACAGTATCTAGACTTATGGGAATTCAGTGAAATTTCAGAGCAAAGCCCTATGAAAAGCTAACCTTTACCAAATATAACATTGGTCATCTCTACCAGTAAACTGCATTGGTGGTCAACATAATTTACTAAAACAGTTGGACACATTTGACTATGATATGCCATAGAGACACAATTTTCATCTCTTTATTCTGAGAAGCCCATCCCTAAGGCCAGAAACAGTAGGACAAAAATAGTGGAAAGGCTGCAAAGGCAATTCACATAAACTGATTTCACAAAGCTGATTTTTCCGTGGGAATCCACATTGCCTCCATCTCCACAGCTGCCTGTGGATAAGACATACCTGATAGTTTGACCTAGGTTTTTAGGTTATAGAAGTAGTGTCAGCAACTCTATGCATTTGTTTTTATATGATGATCCACTACAGTCAGGTCCCAATTAGTGAGAATGGTAAATCTCTTAAAGTGGTTGTGTGTAATCAGATTTATGTTGATTGACACTATAATTAATAAAATGTGGCAATTAATCCAATGGAAATATGGTGTGAATTTGACTAATGTGGCCAGTTCAGGAGATTTGTTATTTGCACTACTCTGGGGCTAGCTGATCCAGATGGGGCCATCACCATCACTCAGTTATGTTGGATGACTGGCCAGTGTCAACCCCATTGTCAGCGCTAATTCTTTAGTAACCTTCACCCTCATCCTCTTCCTGTGTGAATTATCTGAATATAGCCACCACTGGCTGTTAGAATTGGAGTCCCAGGTAATCACTGATAGCTTTCTCAGGGAGAACAGGAGATAGCAGCTTTGCTAAAAGAAAACCAGGTAGTACATTTTAGCCTAGAATTCTTGGTACTTTATCCATGGCCTGAAAGCCAAATTTTAATCACTCAGTTAAAAGTTGGCTGATGACTCTTAAAAAGGGTAGCTTAGAAAGGGGTGAAAGCTTCAGGGATACCTGTACTTAAGAGATGAGATTGGAGTTAAAAAGCTCTTTTCCAACTCTTTTCTTCCAACAATATGAATAATAGCAAAGAATGATTATAAGTTAATGGAAGAGCTGGAAGAGATGCCAGATTTTCATCTAGTGAACAGGTTCTTAACCATTTTTGTGTCACTAACCCCACTGGGAATCTGATGAACCCTATAGACCCCACCTCAGAATAATTTTTAGTGCACAAAATACAATACATAGAATAATAAGGAAAACAAATTATATTGAAATATAGGTATCAAAATATTGAGGAAAAAACAAATTCATAAACCTAAGGCTAAGGGAGATTGAGTTCTTATCCACAATCTACAGGTAGTAAGCATCAGAGGCAGGATTTGAACTCAGATGCCCCATTATCAGTGCTTTTCTCATTGTACTACCCTAGTTTCTCAAGCACTTGAAATCAATATTCTATTATATATATATATATATATACACATATATGTAGATATATGCATGACTGAATCAGTGTTGTCTTACAGAATTTAAGGAATGAGTTTCTTGTAAGAAAGATGGACTGAAAGAATATATTAGCAGAAATGTCCACTGAACAAAATATTCCAAGAAGTGTGCATAAAACATTATTATTTTTTATTAATACTTTTTATTTGCAAAACATATGTATGGGTAATTCCTAAACATTAACCCTTACAAAGCTTTCTGTTACAAATTTTCCCCCCTACTCCCCACCCCTCCCCTAGATAGCAGGATATCCACTACATGATAATTATGTTAGAATACTTAAATTGAATATATGTATAGTTATTGCCACACATCATTTTTTTGTTCAGGAGAAATTGTATCTATAAGAAAGAATAATCCGATAAAGGAATGCATAAAACATTATAAAAGTGTAAAAAAAAGACTTACATTTCTTGGGACTTTCTAATTTACAAAATACATTGGAACCACTGTTGTTCAGTCAAATACGACTCTTGTTGATGCTATAGGGTTTTCTTGGCAAAGATTCTGGAGTGGTTTACCGTTTCCTTCTTCAACTCATTTTACAGATAAGGAAACTGAAGCAAATAGGGTTAAGTGATTTCCCTGGGACACATAGCTACTAAGGTCTGAGGTCATATTTGAACTCAGCTCTTTCTGGCTCAGGGCCCAGTATCCTATCCATTGTATCACCTAACTGCCTTAAATTTCATTTGATCCTCACCAAAACCAAGTGAGAAGCTAAATTACTCATCCTAAATCATATAGCTGGAACTCAAACCCAGGCTTTCAGATTTCAAGTGTAGTCCTTTTTCTAGCAATATTTTACATTTCTTACTTGCTTATTGTATATAACTGGGTAGGCATTGGACTTTCTTTTCAGTAACTAGAAGCATTCTTCCTCAATGCTCTCTCACTTTGGCACATGATAATCAACTGTGCAAATGAAAGCAACGGAACTGTTTGCTGCTAATTAAAAAAAATCTTGGGGTTTGTTTTTTGTTTGCTTATTTTTCCATTTTCAGAAAAGAATCTTGTTTCTTTCTTTTCTCAAACTCTTCCAAG
This sequence comes from Myrmecobius fasciatus, assembly GCA_023553655.1. NCBI lineage: Eukaryota > Metazoa > Chordata > Mammalia > Dasyuromorphia > Myrmecobiidae > Myrmecobius > Myrmecobius fasciatus. The sequence goes on along the minus strand of JAJPUD010000006.1, from coordinate 1,342,881 downwards.
ATCTGGGAAATAGCTTAGAATTTTCCTGTGGTTCTTTGCTACATAAATCATCTGACATCAGTTATCAAAGATGGAGGGAGGAGGTGGTGGAATTTATGATTTCTGGGTGGGCAATAAATGCCCTTTTAGTAGAACATTTGTGAGTTCCTCAAAATTTCAAGGATAGGTGAATGATCTTTAAAAAATACTTAGGTTACAGAAGGAAAAAAGCAACCCACATATTTTTATTATGGTTAATAAGAACTGCTGACAAGTTGACCCTAAAAGGGTCTTCCTGCCAGAGCTGTTTTTCTCCATCTTTCTCTATTCAGGGTGGTTCAGTATCGCTAGAACATGCTGGCTTGCAAGTATTTACCTTTCTTTTTTCATAATAAAAATGTTTTGAAAATCAGACCAAAAAAATTCAAAGAATGACCAAGGGGAATGAAGGATGGGGAGGATCAGAGTTATTTTTGCACTTATCAACCTGTGATAATTTCCCTTTAAGATGTTATCAGGGATACTGTATTGAGGAGGGTAGAAAATAAGAGATTATTCAAGGTAAGATCTCCCTTGATGTTCTGGAAGTTTTTGGGTTTTTTGTTGGTTTTTTTGTCCTGCTTACATTTTCTCAGTGTTGTTTGTGCCACATTTCCATAATTGATATATGCACTTATGTTTCAGATATGTGCTAATAGTATGTTACAAAGCTTATGAAAAGCATTCATCTCAAGAAACATGTTTCAAATAAATAATATACAATTCAAATAAATACAAAATGGAACAGAGAGCTGGACACATGATGGTGACCTATTGTTGCTGTCAAAAAGCTCACATACACGACATCTTTTCCCCACACAAAGCTTAGAATGTGATAAGTAGAATGTGATGCATATGCATTATTCTATCTGAATGGGATTTTACATGGATTTTAAAACCATTATTTGTGGGGGGGGAAGCTAAGAATTAATAATTTTCCAGGATATAGTATTAATTTTCCTGAGAATTATACCCAAGGCTTTGCTTTAGAAATGGGGGGGGGGCACTTTATCAGTACTTATGCAGAACAAAGTGGTGGAGATAATATAGGAATCCATTTACTGTTCTGTCTCTCCCTTTCCTCTCACCCCTTCCTTGGTTGGTATTTTCTTGAAACATCTGTTGAGTTGGACTGCCCTCTGCTGACTATTACATGAAACAATTTCATTTCCTTCATTAAAAAGTGTTTTAAGGTCTTTTTGTTTCAGCACCTGTGTTCGTGTATTCCCTTCCCATTGTTGACATAGCTTCTGTACCGAGGATGATTGCATTCACTGATTGGTAACCTTGCACCTCATGATCTCCTCCTGACAGAAGCCCCCACCTGCTGAGAACAGAAGGCTCCTTTTCCACAGAAGGGAGACATTCATCTACTGACTCCAACAAAGCCTCAAGCGGAGACGTCTCCCCTTATGACAATAACTCCCCTGTGCTGTCTGAACGCTCATTGCTGGCTATGCAGGAAGACATTGCCTTGGGCTCAGAGAAGCTTTACAAGGTGCCTGAACAATATATGTTGGTTGGCCACTTGCAGTCTAAATCAAGGGAAAGTTCTCCTGGACTATGGGCTGGAAAAGGTATGGTCTAATTGTCAAAAATGCAAGCTTTCTCAAATCACATCAGTCCCTTAATCTATGACAGAAGTGGTTCTTTTCTCATGTATGTTCTGATTATCCTGCTTATCCTATTCAGCGTCCACAAATCCTGCCCTCAGACATCTGGAATCTCATAGAAAGCATACTAACACAATCATAAATTTTATTCTCTTTAAAGACATGCTATGGTTTACTCTCTTATCTCGCCTCACAGTGAGCTTATACATTCTAAATTATTGGGTTTAAGTGGCCCAGTTTCTGCTATACCATTTTGTGTAGGTATCCTTCAACTTATAGTTTTATCTACCTTCCTTTTCCTTCACTGTAGTCACTGCCTGCTCCCTCTAAAGGATTACATATTAGGTATATGTGTCCTAAGCTCCATGAATAAAAAGACATATTGAGTTTGTGATGCCTATAGGACATTTATGGGGGCAGCTAGATGTCACAGTGGATAAAATGTTGAGACCTAGAGTCAGAATGATTCATCTTCCTGAGTTCAAAACTACTAGCTATGTGACCCTGAGCAAGTCACTTAATTCTGTTTGTCTCTGTTGCTTCATTGGTAAAATGAACTGGAGAAGAAAATGGCAAACTACTCCAGTATCTTTGCCAGGGAAACTCCAAATGGGGTCAGGAAGAGCTGGAAATGATTGAAGAGTTGAATGTGAGTGAAAATAACTGAACAACAACAGATAAGACATCCAGGAAGATATGACCAACAGGTAGCTAGAGAGGCAAAACTGGAACTCAAGAGAGGGACCAGAACTGGATATGTAAGCTTGGGGGTCATCTATATAGAGATTATAGCTTTAGATTTGTGGAAAGTAATGAGAGCACCAGGAGATAATGTAAGGAGAAAGAAGAGAACTTAGCACAGTTGTAGAATATATACATGTATGGCTAGATGATAATGGATGACAATCTGCTAGAGGATACTGAGAAGGATCAATTAAGGAGAAAGAGCATCATCACAAAGCAGTGTCACAAAAATCCAAGGAGGAGAAAAAATAAAGAACTTCCACACAGGGAGATTCAAATCTCAGTGGATAGTGAAGATGTCTAGATAAGCTGGAAGGGTTCTGGTCTTGATAGCAAGGAACAAGTGAAAGCAGGTGAAATGGCAAGCTATCAGTGTTGGCTAAAGTCACATAGCTGATCAAATATCTGAGGCAGAATTTAAATTCAGGTCTTCCTGACTCTAAGTGCAATACTCTCTTCACTGTGCCACCCAAGTTACCTAATGAAGTTGTATGCAGTAGGGTTGAGTTATTCCCTAAGACCTTCATGGTTTGGATATAAATGTTTTGCAGTTTGTTTGGAAGGATTTATCTTCTCCTTTTTTGGTCATAAAAATTGGGTTATGGCCTTTCTGGATTATTTGAAAATCAACAAATGTTTGGATTTCTTCTGAAGGTTATTTAAAACACACACACACACACACACATACACAACCAGCTGTCTCTTTGATTTTTTTTAAATTATAAACTGATCTCATAGCACTTTTATTTGTACTACTCATTTGGCTTGACTTTTTTTTTCCATTGAAAAATCATAGGCATCTTGCATGTGCTGCAATAAATTGTTACCTGTACATGTGAGAATGCTTTGTTTCCCCAATTTTGTCTGCTTTGTGAAGGCAAGAGCCACGTCTTAAAACTTCTTTGAATATTTCATAGTTCCTGGTGCTTTGTCTAACTTAGTTTCTTTATAAATAGATACTGATTTATTGATTGATTTTGATTAATTAATATTATAACATTTCATTAATTCTTCCTTAGATGTGTCAGAGGAGCCTTTCAATATTTGGGGAACCTGGCATTCAACATTAAAAAGTGGATCCAAAAGTCCAGGAATGACAGGTATGGTGCTACTCTTAAAAGTACTATTTTGGCAAGTCTTACGGGATGTATAGATTGCTGTGAGTGGGAGGTAGAAGATGTTGCTGTTGATTTGCTTCCAGGCTAGCTGAATTCAATAGTAATTTAGAAAGTTGTTTCTTGAGACATGTAATGCAAGACTTCCCTACTTCAATGGCTCTGTGAGCTCAACTATAAAGATTTTCCCTCTCATGGTGAAAATCATCATCATCATAATTTCACACATCCTACAAAGATTGATTCAGCACACGAGAATTCTTCATCTATTGGAAGCTTTTTGTTGGATTCCAGGGCAGCACTGGAGATGTTGACCTGTTCCAGACACCCACCAGATAAGCCATTGTTTTATTCAAAGAGGGTTTTTTGGAAGGTGTCTTTTGTTGTTAAGTCAAAAAGCATGTCTTTGAGCACCTGCTCTATATACCAGGCACTGTTCTAAGTGCTGTAAATCACAGTCATGTATGAATATAATGCTTATTCCCCTATTATACCCGTGACACTAAACTCTCCCTTGGAACAAAGAAAAACTATTAAGTCAAAACAACTGACAGTTGCCACATCTGATCGTGTATTCTGGCACTTAAGTCATTATTGGTAATGTGCTATGGTACCAACATATTAGTGTTGTGCTACCATTATGCACTGGACATCTCTCCATCAATGGAAAAGATGCTTTGTTTAGCTAGTAGAAACTTGGTCCTTCTCTCACCTCATTTTTCACTTGTTATTAGGCTCTGAAAATACTCATTCAAAAACTGTCCTTGTGCTTTTTGCCTAAATGTTACTTTGAGAGGGAAAAGTCCCTCTCCCCCAAGAAAAATAGGGGCATAGAGATGACAGGTTATTTCCAAAAGCATTATGCTAAGACTCAATTGTCTTGAGAAATGTGTTCGTCCTCAGTTTCAGGAAGAAAGCAAAATAGGAAGATAAACACTGCTGCTGCTATATTCAGTTATCTTCTGGCTTGAATTGTTTGCTTTAGCTTCTAACAGATTTCATTGATAATAAAGTTACTTGAAAAAAAAAAGTAGTTTCTTTCTCTCCCAGATTAAAGTTCCTTTAAATAAGAGGAACATGGTCTCTTCCTCTGTTCTTCATAATACATAGGAGCACTATATACCACGTACAATGTGGACATTCAGGAAGATAAACTGGCAGGAGTGATTTTTAATGACCAACAATAACCAATATTTATATGGTGTTTTAGGATTTCCAAAGCACTTGACACATGATATTGTAACAAGCCTGTGAAGTAGGGGCCAATATTTTGCCTGTTTTATAGATGAGGAAATAGCCTGAGAGAGATGAAGTGATTTGCCAACTGTCACATAGCTATTAAGTATCTGAGGTAGTTTTCCATCCTAAGTCTTTTTGACCATAAACCCAGAACTGAATGCATTATGGCATCTTGCTGCCTTTTAATGAAAAATAATTATCAAAAATGTAAATCTTATTCCTTGGTTTGGGTCTGGTCTGACTCTGGGCAAGTCACTTGATCCTGTTTGCCTCAGTTTTCTCATCTGTAAAATGAGCTGGAGAAGGAAATGGCCAAATGTCAGTATCTCTGCCAAGAAAACCCCACATGGGTCATGATGAGCTGGACACCACTGAACAACAACAGATAGGACCTGCGGGCAGATGCGACCAACAGGTAGCCAGGGACGAAGAAAGAGGCTAGAACTGGATAGGTAAGTTTGAGAGCCGTCTATAGAGATGATAGTTTTGGATTTGTGGAAGGTAATGAGACAATATAGGGAGAGAAGAGGACCTAGAACAGTCACAGAATAGACACAGATGCTAGAGAAGACTAAGAAGGATTAATTAGATAGGAGAAAGTGCCGCCATGACAAAGCAATGCCACAAAAATCCAGAGAAAGAATGAGGACGTGTGCATCGGGAGATGGTGAGCATGTCCACAGAGGCTAGCAAGGCTCCGGTCCTAGTAGCCAGGACAAATGGGAGCATCTTTCTGCCGTAATAGTGGGTGGGGGTGGTGCAGATGAGCATGAGACTGCTCCAGTGACCATTTTCCGTGTTTTTCCTTCCTATTCTGACTTCAAGGCTCCTATGGAGACATTTACGAAAGCAGCTTCCTTCGTCCAGGGCGATGCTCCCTTTCCCAGGGGAACCTCTCCCTGAACTGCCCTCACTGGCAGGGTAGCGTGGCAGAGCTGGACAGTGGGAAGCAGATGATCCGGAGGACTCAGACCACAGCCACCATCCCCGAGTGCAAGCCCCACGCTCCGGTATCTCGAGTTTGCAGCACGCCCCAGATACAGGGGAGCAGGCGGGGCTCCGTGGAACCGCCAGGATCCCAGCAGTACTTGACTTTGAGTAGTGCGGAAGACCTCAGGGAGAGTGACTGGGACATGAGCTGGCTGCAGAACAGAGCCAAGTCTCTGTATCTGAGGGTGGCGGAGAGTAGCCAAAATGAAGAGAGGCCTCCGCCTCCCTACCCGGGCCTGGGCAAGCAAGTTTCTGCCCCATCTCAGCCGCCCTCGGAGAAACCACTGTGGAGACTTCGGGGGCCGGAGGAAGGCTCAGAGACTGCCACAAAGGAGGAGGGGCAAACGACTGTCTCCTCTGACAATCCGGATCTCGGTCAGGAGAATCAGGACACGGTGAAAAAACTGGGCAATGCTTATTCCATTGAAGCCAGCGAGCAGAACAGTAAAAACTTGGCAAATCCAGACTGGCATGACTGGCAGAGGGAGCGATGGCAAATTTGGGAGCTCCTCTCCGCTGATAATCCAGACGCCCTCCCTGAAACTCTAGTATGACCGCTCCCGGTACCCCCCCTCCTGCCTTCCCCTCCAAAAAAATACATCCATACACACCTACACACAAACTGCCATGAATGTCCGTTCTTCCCTCCAGTAGGAAACCAGAAAACTGATGCTGTTGGACCATCGGGTGAATTCTTAATCTTTTTACACCAATTAAAGTTCATGTAAATTTTTTTTTTAAGGCCACACTATTTTCACTTTAAGATTTTGATAGCACTGCCAAATGTCCATTTACAAATAAAGTTCGGTTGGGTAGTAAGCTTTTAAGGGAGAAAAAAAAATGGAATGAAACTATTTTAACAATTGTGCCCACAATGGCTGTGTGTAAGATAAAAATCTATTGCTTTGGTGTAGCTGAATGTATTTATATGTCTGCAGTTTTGATGATTGTATATTATGTAATGGGTTATGTATGATAATCATATATGATATGTTCACAAACCAACAACAAAAGGAACAATTTTTACTGTTTTTTGTTTTTTTAATCACTGCACTTATAAGCATTGAAATTCTATAGAGTGTGCACAAGCAGGTTTCTGTGCTTTTTAAATATACGTTTGTAAATGAGGGAAAGCCCTTTTGTCACTGCCTGAGAAAAACACTAAACTTAGAGAGACAGGAAAAGCCGTATTTTTATAATAGTAGTGTGATAGGGGGAAAAATATAGTCAGCAAATATTTTTTTCATATAAAATTTCTTGTGAGTAAAATTTAAAAATTGATACATGATCAAAATGTTTTTTAGATTGTATTAGGTGGGGCAGCTAGGTGGTGCAGTGGTTAGAGCACCAGCCCTGAAGTCAGGAGGATCTCAGTTCAAATCTGGTCTCAGACACTTAACATTCCCTATCTGTGTGACCCTGGGCAAGTCACTTAACCCCAATTGCCTCAGCAAAAAGCAAAAAAAAAAAAAAAAAATAGATTGTATTAGGAGCTGTTCAGCTAATCAGTCAGGAATAAGGCCGTGCCTAATAAATGGAAGAATAATTCAAAAGTCCTTCTCCCCAATCTACACTAAGTACAATTTTATATAAACAGTATATATAATATATTATATATTTATAATGTATAATTTTTATGTATTTTTCAAAACAACAAACTGGAATCCAACTCTGAAATTTTAAAAGCCTAAATTAAGATATGTAAATTACAATTGAATGTGGCTTTTCATTTTGTCCCACATGCAATCAGTATTAAAAACAAATAGATAAATGCAGTGCTTTGGGTATTAAGATTATATTTGGAAAGAAATCCAACTTTGCATATACATGATACCAAAGGCTGAGAAAACATTTTCTTTGATGATTTTAGGCTGCTTTGTGAACTATAGTAATAACTATTTAATGTTACAGTATATGTTTGGGTTTTTTCAAGTAACTGCAAATCATTTCATGGCCAGCAGATGGCAATTTACTTCAGTGTTTTAAGAAATTTTTCACTTAATAAGGGAAAGTGTATTATATTAAAAAATTTTTTTTTCTAAAACATGCTAGTCTTAATTTTAATGAAGATAATACCTTTTTTCAGTGACGTTGTCCTTAAGTTCTATGTGCCATATTTGAATAAAGAACTAAGCAAACTATATATTCTGTGGCATCAAATATCATTGAAAATTTATAAAAGAAGTTGGAATATCATGTTGAAAAAGTTGCTGATGCAACATAGAGAATATGTGGGATTACTGGGAAATAACTAAAAAGAAAAAAAAGAAATCATAGATTATTTAAGGACAGGTCAACAAAACTTCCTTCCACTCAAGTATTCTTCCCATGCTTCCTTGGAAAAGAGAAATAACAATGAAAATATTCTACCAACCTAGAAGGAATTCAAAAATAGCCCTAGAGACAGATAGACTATGGGGCTTTTATCCAAGTACTAGGCTAACTAAATTAAAATAGATTTATCAGCAAGTTAACTCCTAGGGAAATCCCTAGGGAATCCTCCCTAGGGGAGAAATTTGGCGAACTATAGCAAACCCAGAAACACCATGGGAAGGAAAGGTAATGTTTAGTGGGTCTTTTACTTTCCTATAGGACTCCCCTCACAGGTCACACACACACACACACACATACACCATTGTTTCTCAGGACTTTATTACACAATGGGAATCATAGTTCTGGAACAAAACACACAATATGTAGATTTGCATACTATACACACATTTGTATATATTCTACATAATATATATTTCACATTAATACATTAACTGTATGTGTAGATGTGTATTATATGCATGTATGTAAATCCAGAGTTCTGGGTCACTACATGATTCTTAGAAATAGTAGTCAGGGACATGGCCCTGGTGATTTAGAATCATTGAGGGTGGTAAAATGTGTCCTAGCTGAACACTAATCTCAGGTTTCCATTCTGTTTAATTTTTCCCAAGACCCCAACAGGGTCATTTGGAGCAAGAAAATAAAAGTTCTAAATAAATAAATAAAAGTATGAATAAAAAAGAATGAGAATGGGGGAAAGGGTACTGAAAATTATTGGTGACCTTGAAGCAGATGCTGGGGATGTAGCCAGATGTTAAGACATTAAAGAGTGGATGGGCAGTAAGGAAAACCTGTAGAGAATATTTTCTCATGCCCAAGGAGCAAGAAATAAAGTGTTAACTATGTGGTTCATCAGGGTAAGGAGAGATGTTGTTTTTAATTTTGATTGTTCCCATGTCTAGAGAAACCTGCACTTATCTGAAAGCAAAGTGAGCTAGTAGAGAAAGATGGATTATCAATGATAAAGTGGGAGGCGAATGATATAAACAGGGGGCAGATGTGGTAGAAGAAATGTGTTAAGTGGGGATGTGGGTAAATATAAGACTATAATCGACATAGCCCCGGCCTCCTAGAAAAAAAGGAGTGGAATAATTCCATGTTTTCTCTCACAGAATGAATGCTTTTCTCTTCATTTTGGTCAATGAAAGGACTGTTTCTTGAGATCATGTTCCTACTTACTTTCTAACTACCTTCCTTGATATCTCTTCTTACTTTATTTAAATTGGGCCTCAAGTTGTATCACCAAAAAGACAGAACATACAACAACTAGTAAGTTTGTTTATTTATGAACAGGTAGTTAGGTAGTGCAGTAAGAAATGTCCTGGATTTGGAATCAGGAAGATTCATTTTCAAATCCATTTTCTGAATGGATTTCTCTGTGGCCCTGTGCCTCAGTTTCCTCATCTGTAAAATGAGCTGCAAAAGGAAATGGCAATCTACTCTAGCATCTCTGCCAAGAAAACTCCAGATGAAATCATTTCTGAATAACAAAGTATAACCACATATTGAGTTTTTATGGTATCTGTGAAGTCATTTCTGAATAACACATGACATAAAAACATATTGAATTTTTATAATAACTATTCATTCCGGGTCTTACCAGTCATGACTGAAAATGACCAAATGACAATCATTCTGTGAAGACAGTCTATAATTTGTCACACAGATGGTGTCAGGTTAAAAATAAAGCTGTGTTTTTCTGACTTTGAAGCCATTATACTATCTAAAGGTAGGAGTAATAAATAAAGTGCTGGGTCTGGGATCAGGAAAAATTCACATTTCAGATGTTTTGGAGATTTGTGATCCTGGTCAAGTCACTTAATCTCTGTCTGCCTTTGTATCCTCATCTGTCAAGTGAAGAAAATAATACCACCTACTTCCCAGGATTGTTGTGAGAATAAAGTAATATATTTTATATTCAGGTGCTATATAAATGCTTGCAATTGTTATCTTTTTTCTATATATTCTTAGGGAGGGAAAATATTTTAAAGAATTTTTTTGTGTACCTTCTCATGCCTAAGGAGCATATGCAATACATTTTTTTCTTTTTTTAATAATATTTTATTTTTCCAAATACATACAAAGATAGTTTTCAGCCTTCACCTTTGCAAAACCTTGTGTTTCCAAATTTTTTTCTCTCTCCTCCCCACCTCCCCAAGATGGCAAGCAATTCCTTCTAAACATATTTCCATATTCATCCCACAAGAAAAATCAGATCAAAGGGTGGGGAAAGCAAATAACAACAACCAAAAGGTCAAAATACTAGTATTTACTAGAATTGGGTTAATCTCCATCTCATCAGATTTGGCTCAGAGGGAATAATAGACGTACTTATAAGGAAACTGGAGGGAAAGGGGGGGGGGGAAGGGGTGGGTGGGGCTCTAAAGGGGAAGGATTGTTTGAGGGAAGTGGTTTTCAAAAGCAAAATAGTAGGGAGGATGGAAAGGGGATAAGAAAGAGAAAAGCATAAGCTAGGGTAAATAAGATGGCAGGAAATACAGAATTAGTTATTTTAACTGTGAATGTGAATGGAATGAACTCTCCCTTAAAGCAGAAGCAGATAGCATATTGGATTAAAAACCAGAATCCAACAATATGTTGTATACAAGAAACACATCTAAAACACAGAGATACATACAGGGTGAAAGTAAAAGGCTGGAGCAGAATTTATTATGCTTCAGGTGAACAAAAAAAAGCAGGGGTAGCAATCCTGATCTCAGACCAAGTAAAAGCAAAGATAGACTTCATTAAAAGAGACAAAGAAGGAAATTATATCTTCCTAAAGGGTACCATAGATGATGAAGCAATATCAATACTAAACATATATGCACCAAGTGGTATAGCATGGAAATTCCTAGAGGAAAGGTTCAGAGAGATGCAAGAAGAAATAGACAGCAAAACTATAATAGTGGGGGATCTCAACCTCCCTCTCTCAGAACTTGATAAATCAAACCACAAAATAAATAAGAAAGAAGTTAAGGAGGTAAACAAAATGTTAGAAAAGTTAGGTATGATAGATCTTTGGAGGAAATTAAATGGAGACAGAAAGGAGTTTACTTTTTTCTCATCAGTCCATGGAACTTATACAAAAATTGACCATGTGTTAGGACACAAAAACCTCAAAATCAAATGCAGGAAGGCAGAAATAATAAATGCATTTTTTTCAGATCATGACGGAATAAAAATCACATGCAATATAAGGCCAGGAGAAAATAGACCAAAAAGCAATTGGAAACTAAATAATTTTATCCTAAAGAATGAATGGGTGAAACAGCAAATTACAGACACAATTACTAATTTCATTCAAGAGAATGACAATAATGAGACAACATACCAAAATTTGTGGGATACAGCCAAAGCGGTAATAAGGGGAAATTTTATATCTCTAGATGCTTATTTGCATAAAATAGAAAAAGAGAAAATCAGTGAATTGGGCTTGCAACTAAAAAAGCTAGAGAAAGAACAAATTAAAAACCCCCAATCAAATACCAAACTTGAAATCCTAAAAATAAAAGGAGAGATTAGTAAAATTGAAAGTAAAAAAACTATTAAATTAATAAATAAAACTAAAAGTTGGTTTTATGAAAAAACCAACAAAATAGATAAACCTCTAGTTAATTTAATTAGAAAAAGGAAAGAGTAAAATCAACTTGTTAGTCTCAAAAATGAAAAGGGAGAACTTTCCACCAATGAAGAGGAAATTAGAGCAATAATCAGGAGTTACTTTGCCCAACTGTATGCCAATAAATTTGATAACCTAAGTGAAATGGAGGAATATCTACAAAAATATAGATTGCCCAGATTAACAGAAGAGGAAATAAATTACTTAAATAGTCCAATTTCAGAAAAAGAAATAGAACAAGTCATTAATCAACTCCCTAAGAAAAAATCCCCAGGACCAGATGGATTTACATGTGAATTCTACCAAACATTTAAAAAACAGTTAACTCCAATATTATATAAACTATTCGAAAAAATAGGGAATGAAGGACTCCTACCAAACTCCTTTTATGATACAGACATGGTACTGATACCTAAACCAGGTAAAACAAAAACAGAGAAAGAAAATTATAGACCAATTTCCTTAATGAATATTCATGCAAAAATCTTAAATAAAATATTAGCAAAGAGATTACAGAAAATCATTCCTAGAATAATACACCATGACCAAGTAGGATTTATACCAGGAATGCAGGGATGGTTCAATATTAGGAAAACTATTAACATAATTGACTATATTAATAACCAAACTAACAAAAACCATATGATAATTTCAATAGATGCAGAAAAAGCATTTGATAAAATCCAACATCCATTCCTATTAAAAAAATTAGAGAGTATAGGAATTAATGGACTTTTCCTTAAAATAGTCAGTAGCATCTATTTAAAACCATCAGCTAGCATCATATGTAATGGTGATAAACTGGAACCATTCCCAATAAGATCAGGGGTGAAACAAGGTTGCCCACTATCACCATTACTGTTCAATATTGTATTAGAAATGCTAGCCTTGGCAATAAGACAAGAAAAAGAGATTAAAGGAATTAGAGTAGGTCATGAGGAAACCAAATTATCACTCTTTGCAGATGATATGATGGTCTACTTAGAGAACCCTAGAGAATCAACTAAAAAACTATTAGAATTAATCCACAACTTTAGCAAAGTTGCAGGATACAAAATAAATCCACATAAATCATCAGCATTTTTATACATCACCAACAAAATGCAACAGCAAGAGATACAAAGAGAAATTCCATTCAAAATAACTATCGATGTATAAAATATTTGGGAATATATCTGCCAAGGGAAAGTCAGGATCTCTATGAGCAAAACTACAAAACACTCTCCACACAAATAAAGTCAGATCTAAACAATTGGAAAAAACATCAAGTGCTCTTGGATAGGTCGAGCGAATATAATAAAGATGGCAATACTACCTAAACTAATCTATCTATTTAGTGCTATACCAATCAAACTCCCAAGAGATTATTTAACTGAACTAGAAAAAATAACAACAAAATTCATCTGGAAAAACAAAAGGTCAAGAATTTCAAGGGAATTAATGAAAAAAAAATGCAAATGAGGGTGGCCTAGCTGCACCAGATCTAAAACTATATTATAAAGCAGTGGTCACCAAAACCATTTGGTACTGGATAAGAAATAGAGTAGTGGATCAGTGGAATAGGTTAGGTTCACAGAACAAAATATTCAATGACAATTGTAATCTAGTGTTCGATAAACCCAAAGACCCCAGTTTTGGGGATAAAAACTCACTACTTGACAAAAACTGCTGGGATAATTGGAAACTAGTCTGGAAGAAATTAGGCATTGACCCACACCTAACACCATATACCAAGATAAGGTCAAAATGGATTCATGATCTAGGCATAAAGAATGATATTATAAACAAATTAGAACAATGTAGGATGGTTTACCTCTCAGACCTGTGGAGGGGGAAGGAATTTGTGACCAAAGAAGAACTAGAGGTCATCATTAATCACAAAATAGATAAGTTTGACTATATCAAGTTAAAAAGTTTTTGTACAAACAAAATGAATGCAGACAAGATTAGAAGGGTAGCAGTAAACTGGGAAAATATTTTTACATCCAAAGGTTCTGATTAGAGAATTGACTCAAATATATAAGAATTCAAGCCATTCTCCAATTGACAAATGGTCAAAAGATATGAACAGACAATTTTCAGACGAAGAAATTGAAACTATTTCCGGTCACATGAAAAGGTGCTCCAAGTCACTATTGATCAGAGAAATGCAAATTAAGACAACTCTGAGATACCACTACACACCTGTCAGATTGGCTAAAATGAGAGGAAATGATAATGATAACTGTTGGAGGGGATGTGGGAAAACTGGGACACTGATACATTGTTGGTGGAACTGTGAACGGATCCAACCATTCTGGAGAGCAATTTGGAGCTATGCTCAAAAAGTTATCAAACAGTGCATACCCTTTGACCCAGCAGTGTTTCTACTGGGCCTATATCCCA